>CM047740.1:14947096-15114878 GCA_026225825.1 Pistacia integerrima | reverse complement strand
AACACTTGACTCTGCTTCAGAGACCATTAATAGATAGCCCCATGCCTCGACCCAACTCCAGTTGGTCTTATATTACAACCCTATGCCTTGACCCAACTTTGATTGGTCATATATTACGGCCCAGTGCCTCAATCCAACTCCGGTTGCTGGCCCAACTCTAGTTGGCCCAATATACTATACACACGACTTTGTGCCATGAACTAACTCCAGTTGGTCGCTTAACATATCCTATCGCATAGAAAATCTACTCTACAGGTTGGTCCAATCAATATATTGGTTCACTCTACGAGTTTGACCAGTCTATGATACGTGATTTTAGATGCATATTAACAAGTACACTAGTCGCTGAAATAATAAAATGATGAAATAAAGTATCTTTCCCATGAGGATAGCGTATTAATTACAGACTTATCTAGTTTTAGTCCTAATTGAAGTAATGAAAATTGATTTGATGCAATATTAACAACTACTAACAAATTAACTAAATAAAAACAATTAATAATGAAATTAAAGCAAAATCCAATATTAACACGAATTCACAAATGGTCTAAAACTCTAGGGTATTTGATTTCACCAAGATACTCCAACCCAATACACAGATTTAACTACCCAAGCTCTAAATTCTTTGATTGAAAACCGAATCCCCTAAATTGTTTAGCATTCCTTCTCAGGTTATGCCACCCCACTTATTCCTATTAACCTTCAGTACCCAAAAATTGAAGTTTAATATTTCAGAGTCTCTTAAGCTTAGTGGAATTCTATCTAGGTCTCATAGGTAGCATTTATCTATCTCTAATTTTCACTCAACCTATGGTGTTTATCACAAGAAGCATAAATCATGAATTACTTATCAGTCTCATCATGACTAACACATCATTCGAATGGTGGCCAAGTATCCAAAGACGATAAGCATTGAAATAAACACTCAATCCATGAAATAAGAGCTAAAAATAGATTAAATCAGATAAACAATTAGTTCCTCATAGAAAATGAACAAAAACTTTATAAACAAAACAAATTCGAATTCATCATGGAAACAAGAACAAAAGGGTAAAGAAAAACTCTCCAAATTAGTTGAATCTTCTCTTCTTCTTCTCCTCTCCACGTTTCTTGCCGCCAAAGTAAGTGAAATCCCTTAACAAATCATTTTCGTTCCTTTTTATAGTGTTTCAACTTTTGGGTGAAAAACTAGCAGCCGCATACGACACGTTATTTTTTTTTCTCAAAATGTGTTGTTTCGCCACAACAAGAATTTTTCTTTGCCATCACGAAATCCAAATGCCCATAATTCCATAAGCTTTTTCGCGGCAGCAAAATCAAGTTTGCCTAGAAATCTTCATTTCTTTTGTCTTCATTCTAGTCAAGTCTTGAAGAGCACTTCCAATCAGCCTCAGAACTTCTCAAATCTTCTAATTCCATATCTTTTCTCAATCGACAGGCTTAAAATCACCACTTTTGCTTCGAATATCTTTCGGGACTGCAAAGTGAAAATAAAAGGAATTACTATCGATTAAAGCCCAAAATGCATGAGAAGTTTCCTAAATCCTATTGGAATTTGATGCAAAAACACTCTGAAAAATAGGATTATCACTCCGCGACCAGGTTACTCTACCGATCATGCCACTTTGCCATCTAGGTTGCTCTACGAGTCAGGTCGCTCTATAGCTTGGGCCCATCTGCAAGCTAGTCCACTTAAAGGATTGCGACCTCCCTTAATACTAAGAGTCATGAGAGAATTCTAACATCCCAAGGTCTCCAGATCTGATCCTAACTCTTCGTAGATTCCTTATCTAATGAGAGTCTAACACACACAACACTCCGAGTCTTATATGAATTCTGCCCGTCAACGGCATCCAAGTCCCACACAGATTCTAACACTCAAGGATCCCAAGTCCTATAAGAATTTTGTTATCCTAGGATTACAAGTCTTACATGGATTCTTCTTGTTTTGAGTACTCCTAGTTCCATGAAACTAGTACTTTGAATTCTACAAGGACTAAGCTTTCCTTGGCTTCCTATAAAAACAAAGGGCAGTCCTCTTGGAAATGGATTCAAATATTTCACCATACTAGTCATAAAATATAAACAATTCCCCCACCAATTCTTTAATCGTTGTTCCTCGTTTGTGAGCCTAGCTCCAGCCACTCTATGACGATAGTCGCACCTTAACTCCACAAAAAGGGTAACCCTTTCCTTTTACCCTTTACACTCAATTTTATGTCACAACCTTGTTAACTTGAGTGTTAGAGTGCCTACGACCGACACCAGACTGGTGTCCCCAAGTGTTTCATGTTCACTTTTCATGTCTCTCGACAAGTCTAAAAAGTTGTTAGTGGCTTTTCCTCACACGATCAATTCCAAAGGACTTCCAGGTAGATTTTATTGTCTACAAGCACATAGAAACTTTTAGGCAAAAATGGAACTATGTGAGGTTTCTAAGGGAGTTATGTGTAGAGTGTTTGCTTTAAGTTTAACTGGAGTAGCCAAAGAGTGGTATAGAGATTTGAGCCCTCAAAGTATAAGCCATTTAGAGAATTGTGTGCAAGTTTCTGTTCATATTTTAGGGGCTTTAGAAGAGAGAAACAACCTATAGAAAATTTGTTAGACTTATTGAAAGATAATAAGGTTATATAAAAGGTGATGAGATAGGTGTTCACAATATGAATTATAATTTAGATGATGAACCTTCAATGCAAAATGAACATGGTGAAAGGCTGAATGATGAAACCACAAAATTCTTTAAATTACTTCAAGAGGTAGAATATCCTTAAATCCAAAGTGTGTGAACATGTTACTACATTATCATTTATTGTCTAATTGTTGAAGATGAAAGTGTTGTGTGGATGGACAAACAAATCTTCAACACTTTTGTTAAAGTTTTTTAGAAAAAATTTCCTCGTAACAATATTTACAAATTTATAGTATGAGGTTCTAAAGATACTACTAACTTGGTTTCACACACAAAATGTAGGAAATTTGTCCAAACAAGTGTACCAATATAAATTTTATACAATTTTTCTTTGAACTTTTTTACATTTGTTCTTTTTTGATTTCTTGTTCTTAATTTTATTATTTGACTATAGTGAGTTATGTAACTTAAGCGAGCATGTGATAAATCCATTAAGGGTACACCTTATACTCGATCGAACAGATGACCACACATGTCTGCATCTTCCTACCACAAATAGCACATACCTTTTTGGAAATATTTTGTCCTTTTCGTATCATTATATTGCGCATGGTCTTCATCTGCTTGGTCAATTCCGAAACCTTCATTGCCAACTCAGTGTTAGTATTCACTTCATATATCACTTTTAACACTTTTCTACTGCGAATTTGCTCCAAGCATCTCATATAACTCCTAAGTCTCCTATGCAGTCTTTGCTCACCTTCATTGCCAACTCAGTGTTAGTATTCACTTCATATATCACTTTTAACACTTTTCTACTGCGAATTTGCTCCAAGCATCTCATATAACTCCTAAGTCTCCTATGCAGTCTTTGCTCCCATAGCACCACCTGCAGCATTATCCACTATGGCTTGACAAGCCTGTGTTAATCCATCATAGAAAAATTGATTCAATAATTCTAAAGGATATCTATGTTGTGGACAGTGAACTAGAAACAATTTAAAAAGTTCTCAAGCTTCATGGAATGGTTCACCTTCTATTTGTGTAAAAGTAGAAATCTTACCTTGCAATTCAATAGTCTTTGCATGGGAATATAATTTACCTATGAATTTATTATAAACTGCATGCCATGTGGTAAGTGAAGCTGGAGTTAATGACATGAACCATGTTTTTGTTGCATCCTTCAACGTGTATGGAAAACATCTCATTCGTAGTTAATCTTCTCTCAAACCTTGCAAGAAAGTAAGTGGGAGTGCAATTGCATTCTTGTTGTTGTATGTCGATGACATACTTTCTAATCGAGAATGATATACCAAACTTGCAATCGGTAAAGACTTGGTTATTCAAGTGCTTCTCCATGAAGGATTTAGGGGAAGCAGCTTACACCCTCGGAATAAAGACCTATCATGATAGATCGCGTAGGCGGTGATGGGAATGCAAAATGTCATATTTAACCCCCTTAATGTTTAGTCTTTTATATGTATTTGTTTCCTAATTGTACTCATTATTACTTTATTTTGGTTTAGGAAGCAAATGGAGGTGTTAATTGAAAAACGGAATTAATTAGGGGAATTCGGACAGTTTCCCCACTGCTTCGTATTCTGGGCATAATTCTCTCATCTGAATTCCGATTGAGATGATTCGAAATGCTGTGAAACGCTAAGAAAGAGATCTAAAACTTTCATGTTTTGAGTTTTTAGAGATACTGGCTGAATAAAGGTTGTAATCGAGCTTGAAGTTGACGCACCTGCATTGCCGACATCCTGGAGCGTTCTGACTTGTTATGCAAGTTAGTCTATTATTGCACGTTTTGAAGACATACATGCTGCACGAAAATTACAACTGGAAACACCACTTTCCTATTTTATTAGGACTCTATTTTATTTTATTTCCAATTAGAATTAAATTAGGATTAATGTTATTTTAGGATAGGAGAATATTTCTTTTAGGAGATTGAGTGAGATTCGAATTCTAAAATTGGATTTTAAAAGGGAGATCAGATTAGGTTTTAAGGGACCACGCCTCTCTCTCTTCTCTTCTCTGGAATTTTTCTTTCTCTTTTGAGTTTTGATTATGGCCATGAGCGGCTAAAACTTTTGTAACTTGGTCGAAGGAAACGGAAACCTCGGAATCAAATAAACTGTGAGATCTTTCTGTTTTTAGTGTTAAATTCATGCTTGAGTATTGAATGTTATTCTGTGCATATTTTCATGATTGATGCATTTAATTACTAGGAGGCCTACTAGTGTATTATTTGTTGAAATCTACTGCTAAGTTTGATATCAAATCCGTAATTGTTTGATCCCTCCAACTTGTGAAGCAATTAGGGTTAGTAATTTGCTGCGTCAGGAATTAGTAACCTTACGAAGAACATTCAACTAAATTAAATACAACCGCTTGTGTTTGTGTTGTTTAGCTTCATCGATCTCTCTAATTCTTAAGGCTGCCACTAGATTAAATCTTGAGCGCTTGTCTAGGGTTGTTTAGGGGTAAGATTAATTAGGATCGCTTGTTTCCTGATTAATTACAATTAAGGAGAGATAGGAAATTAGTTCCAACGGTGAATATTCAATGTGTGAATTGATTATCTTTGCATCAATGATCAGTTGTAAGATTCTGATGGTGGATGTTGACAGAGACCAAGTTCGTCATTTTGATTGAATTCGAATTAAATTGTTTTTGTTTTTGCTGAGATTGTTTTCTGTTTTTACACAAACCCCTAGCCTTTTTCACATCAAAGAAAATTCGGCTAGACACTCTTCGTGGGATTGACCCTTGCTTACCCTACTTACAGTTCAGTAGTTAGGTTCGGAAGGTTTTAATTCTGGGTGCCTACGACAGCACGCCAGGCGGCTGGGCCTAAGTCAAAGTACATACATAAACAAAGTATTCCATGAAAACTTCTGAATATGATGAAGACATAATCATATTAATTGTAGCTCTTTGAATCAGATTCCCAATGGTCCAAAAATCATCCCAATTTGAGATCTTTAGCTCAAGTTATCGTTGAAATATTGAGCATGCTCAAAACTCAAGCATTTTAGGATTCACATCTCACATGAAATATGACGTAACTACTTCATTTCAACTCTGATTCTCAAACCGTTTGTTTCTAGTCGTCAAGAACTCTTGCCAACATCTGAATATTATTTTTAAGCTTTTATGCCCTAAAAACACAACAAAAATACTCATGATCCCAAAAAGTGAATTTATGAAAGAATTAAATCAATTTATGCAAGTTTAACCCCCACTTAAATGACACCTAAAAATCACTAAGTATAAGTGCATTTTCAAGCACTTATCAGTACACCTTATAGTCGATCGAACATATGACTACACATGTCTGCATCTTCTTAGTTTCCAACTTCCAATAAGATAGGTATCTAAACAACTTTCATGTTCATTATAAAATGAAACATTTCCTCATATTATATATTTATTTGCAATTGAAATAATAGAATGGGATGGATTGCCTCATGTTAAAAATTGTCAAGGTTGTGCGCAAGTTGTTTGAGAATAAGGTATTTGATAAATAATGCATATTACATTGGATGAATTATACAACCTATTGGCCCAAATACAAAGAAGTTTTTCTCTTGTGATTACATGAAATTAGAGGTGGGAATTTTGGTCTAAGCCCAAAAAATCGACCCAAAAAACCGGACTCGGGACCGGTCCTCCCAAGGACCGGACCAATCCTATAAAGGCCAGGCCTAAAGCCGTACTAGTCCTCAATCTCTCATTCTCTCTATTCAAATTCTCAAACTCTCTTCAAGTTATATTTATATTTATTCATCTATTATTCATATTATTATTTCTATTATTCAATTTCTTCTGTTTTAGTTATTTATTATTTTATCATAAATTCATAATGGATTCTCCAAATTATGCATTCGGAGGATCATCGTCCCCAAATGAGTATTATGTTCTAGCTCCTCCATCCATCGAAGAAATGGAAGGGTTTGATCCATTTTCACCTTTTCTAGACACAACAATTCCACAACCAGCAACAGTTAAGACTACATCCAGCTAAACACAAGCGAGCTGCAACACCACGGCAAGACTGTCGAAGATGATTGTGTCTGGGGTATGGCAATTCTTCACCAAATCAAAACAGGCAAAGCTAAATGGGCAGGAGGAAGAGACGTGAGGTATATGTAATTTTTGTCCAACCATTATCGATGTTGAGCAACGATGCGATGAAACCTTGAGAAGAAGCACCCCTAATATATGTAGTCCGGTTCAACTTCAACTGGACCTGATACGCAAATACAAACTCAACTTAATTTTAATCTATAATCCTCAACTCTCTCAAACTGGCAATACAATGCACTCCATGCACGAGAGGAGATAGCAAAATACATAGTTGCTACAGACTCTCCCCTTTCTTTATCTAAAAATCCTTTTCTTGTTGATAAGATTAAAATTGTTTTTTGTCCACAATATAGCCTTGTTAGTAGAGGTACAAGTAGAAGGGACATACAAAAACTTTATACTAAAATAAGAAATCAACTTAAAAAAGAATTTGAAAATTTTCAGAATATATCTATTGCACTTACTTTAGACATATGGGCTGCTAGATCAAAAACAGACTTTTTTTTGTGTCACAATACATTACCTAGATCATAGATGGCATTCACAACAAAAATTGATAGGTTTTAAACCCTTATATGCTAAACATAGCACTGAGACTATTTATTTTATAATTATTGAAGTTTTGCAAGATTATTTATTAATTGAGAGAGTTGTGGCACTAACGCTTGATAATGCAGCTGCTAACACCATGACAATTTCTTTATTTGAAAAGAGATTAGATTTGCTTGGTGAAGGTAAATTTTTTCGCCATAGATGTACTTGTTAGATCATCAATTTGATTGTTAAAGCAGGTTTAGAAGCTATACATGCAAGGATTGAAAGGGTGCGCAAGGCTATCAGATTCATCGCCAATACAAGATAGAATGAGTACGTAAAATATTGTCGCTTAGAGAAGCCGCTGGTTCGACCAAAGAAGTTATGTTGCGACATGTCTGTCCATTGGAACTCCACGTACTTGATGTTGCAAAGAGTTATGCCAACCGCAACACAAATTACAAAGTTCGTCAACTGGAAGAACTATCCGGACGAAGTCATCAACGATTTAGATTGGACGGTTTGCAGTCTTTTTCATTCATTTTCTAAAGTTTTTTACGATTCCACTAATACATTAAGTGGTATTTATTATCTTACTACTAATTTAGCATTAGATATTTTACTTCAAATTTCTAAAACTTTTGCTAAACATAGATATGATCCAAACTTAATGGATATTGTTTCAGACATGGAAGCAAAATACCAGAAATATTGGTTAGATATTTCATTCTTATACGGTTTACGTCTTATTGTAGATCCTAGGTTTAAATTAAACGTATCTAATTGTATGGTTACAGAGATAGGTCAGCATTTAGGACAAGACTATAGTTCTTATTTGACAGAATTTAACAGAAAATTAGAAAGCCTTTTTTCTTTATATCAGAATTGGTATAGTGGAAAGCCCAATAGAGACGACCAGTAGGAAGCTGATGAAGACATTTATCAATAGGGATCGAGCATGTGGACATATATGGAACTTAGTTGCAGTGGTGGTGGAAGTAGTAGCTCTAACTCGTACAGACATGGACCAAATGAGCTACAGCGGTGTCTACAAATGGACATGTCTTACATGACCAAGAAGGAGAAACGCGAGATGGATCTACTTCAATGGTGGAAGTAAAATGCAAGTCGATTCCCCATTGTAGCCAAAGTGGCCCGTGGCATTCTATGTGTGACAGTTTCCACAATTGCATTTGAGTCAACATTCTCTACTAGTGGCCGCATTATAGAAAACAAAATATGCTCTTTAACCAATGAGATGGTTGAAGTCATAACATGTTTACGGGATTGGACTCATGCAGACTAAAGACTACACAATACCCTAAAGATCCCGAACTACTCGACCTCTTAATAGACACAGATTTGGATGATGTAAATTTTGACGATGTAAGTTAATAATTTAATAAAAACAAATTTATTTAATTGTTTATTTGTTTAAGTTTAAATTAAATTTGCACATTGTGAAGTGTGAATATTATATTTATATTAAAATTAAATTATCTCTTTAAATTAAAACCATATAAATTTATTACCAATTAATCATCCATTTATATTTATTTAACTGTTTAAGTTCAAATTAAATTTTCAAAGCTAAAATTAAATTATCTCTTTAAATTAAAACCATTAAAACCATTAAAACCATTCATTTATATTTATTTCCTAATTGATTAAAAAATTTACAAATCACCCCTGAAAAATTACATAAACCCCCATACATAATTTTCAATTTAAAAATATATAAAAAATTAAGGGGGATAAAAGAATTTTTTCGGCTCTATAGGACTAGTCTTATGGGTTCATGGCTGGTCCTAGGATCGGTCCTAGCCAAATTGAGCCCGGGCCCTAAAGGATTGGTCCAATTTGGGATCGGTCCTATTGGGCCCAGGCCCAAGACCGGTTAGGCCCAGGCCTTGCCCACCTCTACATGAAATAGGATTATTGTAGACAAGGGATGAGATAAAGAGAATATTTTCGATATTTTTTGTTGACGTAATAAAGTAAATTATCTTATTATAAACTTTATTTTCACTTTTTGAATTTAATGTAAAATAAAGTTTATATAATGCGTCCTGTTTATTGCTTAAAACAAAACAAAACAAACAAACTAGATGAGAAGTAATGAAGAGAAATAGCTTAAAAAGGGACAAAATGATTTTGGAGATGTTTAGATTGACAAAATGATGTTAGAGATGGTTAGATTAAAAATTTTTAATGGTTCAAAAAAGGTATTTGATGCGTGTGTAACATTTTATAATTTTATGCAATTTTAAAATATTTTTAGTCAAAAAGTATGTTCATATTAAAATACTTATAGTTAAAAAAATATTTGATCATTTTTATAATAACTAAAAAATTTATTTAAAAAAAAAAAAGGAAAAAGAAAGAAGTAAAACATGGCCATGACCCAACGACCATGTTTTTTTTCTTTTTTTTTAACTTTTAAAAGTTTAATTATTTTTTTATTTTTGATTTTTAAAATTATTTTAAGTTTTTCTTTTTTTAAGGATATTAACTTTTGGTTTTTTAATTTAATGGTTTGTTAACTTCTTTTTCTTAAATTTTTACTATTTGTTTTCTTTTTACTTTTTAAAAGTAATTTTATTTCTTTTAATGGGTTAATTATATCCGTCCCCTTTGAAATATGAATATCTCAAGTGGCAAATTGATTATTGAAAATTATCAAATACCTCTTACCATTAATAAAAAAAATTTGTTAAAATTAATTGGTAAAGGGCATAATGGTCTTTACCTGACATATTGCATTTTAAAAAAAAAAAAATCTCCTCTCATTCTTGCCCTTCATTCTTGCCCTTTTCCCTTTCTCTGCCCTCTCTCTTTCTCCTTTTGTCTCTTTTACTTTCTTTTTGGTCAAATGTTGTTTCTGATGGGATGAACTTTCCAGTACCACATGATGAATATAAGTAATACCCAATCGAAAAACCCATTCCACTTCATCGTCCGTACATGATTCATCACTACCAAGTACCATGACGGTGGTGGTCATGTGAATGGTCACAGACTCACAGCGGTAGTAGCTCTTTAAACCTGTAGGGGCTCGTTAAAATTAAATGTAATGGATCTCTCTTTTGTAATTTTCTTTTCAAGAATAGGAGGGTAATATGGTCATTTACTATTTTTCGTTTGAATCAAGTAAACAAAGTCTAACTATAGGGGTGTTTTTAAAGTTTTCAATAACAACAATGCTATAGACACCGGAAGTTGGTACCAAAATTTTGCACTGATATACGTGGAATTTGACTCAGACATTGCCGCGTAGGACACGATACAAGACTTCCGCGAATGGATGGCTGTCCAACATTTTTGGACAGCTATCTATATTTTCTAGATGGCCATTTATTCGCGACGAGGGTCCAAAAAAAATATATAAAAATCAATGCACCCTCGTCCAAATACTATGGACGGGCGTCCCTTTACTATGGATGGCCATCCAAATTATATGGACAACTGTCCAAATAAGCACAATATGGACGCCAGTCCATCTAGTGTGGATGGT
Organism: Pistacia integerrima; assembly: GCA_026225825.1. Lineage (NCBI taxonomy): Eukaryota > Viridiplantae > Streptophyta > Magnoliopsida > Sapindales > Anacardiaceae > Pistacia > Pistacia integerrima. Next base: position 15,104,106 of record CM047740.1, on the reverse strand, counting down.
CGTCCTTTGTATAGGGGAGGTCGTCTACATGAGATGGATTGGCGTCCATACATTGTTTAAAAAAAAAAAAATTTATAAAAATCAATAGCTTGTCTAATACGATTTACAAATAAGCGCCAAAATTTTATGTGAAATAAGGAAAAAAAAAAATCTTTCATTTTTAGTTGTAGCCTTCATTGTTTTTCTTGTATTTGTTCTCTTCTCATCTGCATATTGTGTTCTACTTACTCTTCTACGCCGGTTTCTTCCTCAATAGCCAAGCAGCAACAACTATTTATGGTTTTTTCACAGGAAAGCCACCTCATTTTATAGAGATAATCGTTTAGTTTAGAAAGAGAAATGAGGATATCAAATGGTTTAAAGCTCATAAATATTTGTTAAGGTAAAGAATTTTTTACTTATTTTATATATTTATTTAGTTTCATATTCTATTTTGGATTGAATATATGTTACAATACAAAATAATTGATAGATAATATTTGTTGGCGACTATTGTGAACTAGATTCATGAACACAAAAATTGGTATTAGTTGTGCATGAAATTACAGAATATGGAAGAGTCAAGTTTGCCTCGTTTCAATGATGTTGAGGTAAATTGTGTTTGAAACTTTAATTTTGTCATTAACATGATTTTATATATGTTGTATCGTATTGTTTCTTATGATGTGTTGTATTAGTACATTCTAATTTTGTTTATTATAAAACCATTAAATCAGGAAACTGAATGTAATGACTTAGAAGATACAGGATGTGCTGAGGAAGAAGTGAAGTCTCATATTGGAATGGTGTTTAATTTAGTTGATAGTTTGGTGAAGTATTACAGAAGGTATGGGAATAAAATGGGTTTTCAAGCAATGATATGTACATCAAAGAAAGGAGATGATGGGGAGATGAGATACTTGACAGTGGCGTGTTCTTGTTCTAGGAAGGAGAGAAGTAAATCCAGAAATACCTTGAAAAAGTAACATGTTGCTAAAACAGATTGTAAGAGTCGGATTGGTGCAGCTTTGAATGGTGAATGCAAATGGGAAATTAAATCAATTGTGCTTGAACATAACCATGATCTTACAAGTCAGACAAAAAAAAGATATTTCAAGGTAAACCGAACGATACAACCTTTTGTGAAAAGGAGGCTTGAAGTTAATGATCAGGCCGGGATTAGACCGTGTAAAAATTTTCAGTCATGTTCAGTTGAGGCAGTAGGTGTAGAGAATTTGACATTTCTACAAAAAGATTGTAGGAACTACATTGAAAAAGTTAGAAGGCTACGACTTGGAGTTGGAGATACTTTGGCAGTGCTCAGGTATTTTATGAAAATGCAAAAGGAGAATTCAAATTTCTGGTACATGATTGATGTAGATGAAGAAAGTCAATTAAAGAATGTGCTATGGGTTGATGCTAGATATAGGGCTGCATAAAAAGAATTCGGTGACGTTGTGACCTTCGACACAATGTATCTGACCTTTGACACAATGTATCTGACGAACAAGTAAGATATGCCATTTGCTACTTTTGTGGGGGTTGATCATCATGGACATTCGACATTGTTAAGTTGTGGGTTAATTTCCCCTGATGAAACTGAGACATTTGTATGGCTATTTCGTTCTTGGCTTGAATGCATGGATTTTGCTCCTAATGGAATTATCACTGATCAAGATAATGCCATGCAAAATGCAATTGAGATTGTTTTCCCCGGTACAAGACATAGGTGGTGTTTGTGGCATATAATAAAGAAAATTTCTGAGAAGTTAAGAGGGTATAAGGAATATGAAACTAAAAAGTTTACGTTACAATATATTGTGTATGATTTGTTGACATGTGAAGAGTTCAAAGAACGGTGGAACAAATTCATTGATGTGTATAACCTTCACAAGAATGAATGGTTATGTGGATTGTACAAAGAAAGAGTACGTTGGGTGCCTACATTTCTTAAAGATACTTTCTGGGCAAGTATGTCTACTACCCAACATAGTGAAAGTATGCATGCATTTTTCGATGGATATGTAAATTCCAAAACAACATTGAAACAATTTCTGGAACAATATGGTAATGCATTGCGAGATAAAATGGAAAAGGAAAGGGAGGCTGATTTTAGATCTTTCAAGTCTTGGATACCATGCATAACTAATTACCCTATTGAGAAACAATTTCAAAATGCATACACAACTACAAATTTTAAAGAGTTTCAAGAAGAGATTGCGGGGAAGATTTATTGTGAATTATCTTTTCTGAAAAGTCCGATTCGTATGAGGAGTATCAAGTTTTAGAAGATGTTTGGTTTGGAGATAGTAATCGATGTGTTCCCTTTTTGGTATACTTTGAAGAAAGTTCATGTGATTTTCGTTGTAATTGTCATTTGTTTGAGTTCAGAAGGATTTTATGCAGACATGCCATTATTGTGTTGATTCATAAAAGGGTTTCACACATTCCAGATAAGTACATTCTACGACATTGGAGGAAAAACATAAATAGATGTCATACAAAAATCAAGGTAAGTTATAATAGGTGAAACACCAACGTTGAAGGACAATTTTTTGAGAAGTTGTCTAATATAGTGGTGACAGCAGCCGATATGGCATCAAATAATGAAGAAAACTGTAATATGTTGATGGAAATTATGATTGGCATGAGAAAAAAGTTGGAGTAGAAGGAAAGTGAGGGAGGGCTTGGTAGTAAAGATGGAGACAGTCCTCCCAAAGAGGGGAATAGTCTAATTATTAGTCCACAGGCAGTTTGCAGCCAAGGTCATCCTCCATGCAAAAGAAAGCAATCAAAAGTTGACGAAATTGTACGTAGGGCTAAAAATAAAAAATTACAAAAACAAAGAATTGGTATGAATTATACACCTATTCTTACATGATATTTGTTTTTGAAACATTATTTACTTATTTCAAGTTTATAATGATATTTACTTGATTATTAATGTGTTATGCTACTTTTTAGGGAAAGAATCATCAACAGAACCGAAAGTGTATCGGGAACTCAAGTATTGTCAAATGATGTTGTTGCTACCCAGGTATGTGTTATGTATGTTGTATAATAGTAAAAACCTTAAGTTTTCTATAACATGTGCTAAACTATGGTTGTTAGACGTTGACAGTTGTCCACTGGTCCGGTTCAAAATCTCGCAGGAAAAAGTAATTTATGTACTGGGTAGGAGGATGTAAATGATGAACATGTTTCGTTGGGAGAGATTTGATATCGTTAACTGGTTGAAGCATATAAAATTGTATTCGGTAGAAATTATTCGCGTTGTGGTTAACTTCTGACGAATGCAATTGAGCTATATGCTAATTCAGTTGTTTTGTTTTTATTATTTTTGTCGCTGGTTGGGTAAGAGTGGGTTGTTTGTTGTATGGTTTTGAATTCATAATAATAACGTAAATGTAACTTTTTCTTATTCTAAATGTTTTCAATATATATTATCGTCACATTTCAGTATATATTATTCTACATTTCATTTGAATTTTGAATTTTGATATGTCTTTTTGGTATGTCTAGTATTACATATACATATGCACTGAGATATGTATTGAACAATAATTAATGATATGAAACTGTGTCAAATATAATCTTCGTACATAACATTCATATTGACAATTAACATTCATATGATATTGGAAAAGTTCAACTAATTGAGAACATTTTGTGAAATCAAACTTTATTAATTAACATATTTATAAACAAAAGGCAAATATAATCTGCATACATAGAGTTTAGTATTTGAACTACACATAGTGACAATTAACATTCATAATGCGTTCCCCGAGGATGTTGAGAAGATGGAGGTTGTTGAGAAGTTCTTTATCATAGTGTAGGGGGTGGAGGCTGACTGGAGGAGGAGGAGGAGGCTGTTAAGAATTTCTGTCATGTGTTCCCCAAGGATGTCAACCGTTTCTTCTATTCTTGATGCAAACAAGTTGAAATCACTTTGCAACTAATCATGTTGTTCCTACATTTTCCTCTCAATACGTGAAAAACTCTCCTCTTGAAACCTTTTAATCCACTCAAATCTGCTTCCTATTTTGTCTAAGGTATAAGAAGACATTTCTTGTACATTCTAATAAGATCCTGGTTCAGTACTCGTTCTTCTTCTTTTGCGCACATAGAATCGTCTTTGATTTTCCCCTTGTGGAACAGCGACACCTTCCTGAACCGTTGCCTCTTCCTCCATTTCATCCCTAATAAAAAACCATTCTCTTGCCACATTCTTTTTAATCAAATCCATTTTACACAATGTGACATCCCCCAATAAATTATTTGCAAAAAATGTAATCTTATTGGCTTCATCAGAATGGCTAATCTCTAAACCCAACTTCTCACATATTAGCGTAACAAGCATCCCCTAATATATTTCTCCTTTTTTCTGTTTTAATCTCTCCCAACTTCTTAATCAATAACTTTGCTGAATTTACTTGTCTCCCTGTTATTGTTGCTTCCATGAACAATAAATCATTGACTGTCACATTTCATTTGTCTCTTTCCTACCATTAAATGTGAAAGTCAGAAATTTGTGATAAACTCTCATTTCAGGATTCTTTAACTTTGTAGATTTACACCTATGTGGATGGTAAACCCCTATTCTAAAAACATCCGTCCAATCTTGTTTGGAATCCCACATTCTGGATATGTTATCCAAACCTTCAAAATCAAACCCTATCCAAATTGCTAAATCCTGTGGCCTCACTACACAATTCTGATTCTTTAGTCTAAAAGACATTGTATACGCCAGAAAATCATCAGTATCTATCTTCACAACTTCCAAACTACTAAAAAACTCATAAATCAAATACTTATATCCAACATATCTAATACTCACCAACTGGTCCCATTTCAAATTATGAATCCAACTATAAATCTCATCACCTAAACCCAAACTTGCTATAAATCCTAAATCTAAACTTCTTCCAAGACAAATATTTTTTTTCGCCATCTCTTTGTATTGCTTTTTATGTTCACATCTTGAAATTGAACTCCAGATGACGATGTGCCTCCATGAGGAATTGTTGTATTTTTTGCTCTTACCATTTTCTGCTTTCTTCTAAAACCAACAACTTCTTGGATTGTAGCGTTACTTATAAGAATATCATCACCTTGGAGCAGTTATGAATTATGTGAACTATAAAATGTTCTAAAAAAAGATAAGTCACTCCCATAGGTTCAACAAAATGGGTAAGATTCTACAATGTGAGTAAACACTAATCAAAAAGCAGTAAATAAGACATTGTTTAGCTTCAAGCAAAACATTCTCTCATTTGATTTTTAGTAATTGCAGCAATCAAGGCATTCCATGAGGCTAAATTCTTGTTAGATAATCCATCAAAGATGTAGTTACTTGAATTGAGATCACCACACCTAGCATACATTGTGATAAGGGAGTTCTGAACATATTTATTTGATTCAAGTCCAATTAGATAGGCATCACATGCTTTAGTAGATCCAAAGGAGTCAAAAAAGCACCGAGAACATTTGCAATTGTAATGTAGTTCATAGGTGTCCCTTTTTCTTTCATTAATTTATAAGCTTCAACTACTGCATTTGGTTCTTCATTTTCAGCATAACCACCAATGAGTGCATTCCAACTCACAGTGTCGTGATGAGGCATCATCTAGAATACTCAATTTGCCTCAACCATCATACTGAGCTTAGCACACATGCTAACCAATGCATTGCCACCAATCAAATTTTCATGTAGGCCCATACGAGTTACCAGAGCATGAACAATCTTGCCTTGAACAGCCAACTTAGGATCTGAACATGCAGCCAATGCACTTGTAAAAGTCACATAGTTGTATATTTTCTGCTTCCGGAGCATATTTTTTGCACTTATAAAAGTCACATAGTCCCAGCAACAGCAATTGGCCTCATCAAGGAGGCTTAATAATCTGTTCCCCTTTCCCTAAAATCATACTCCTTAATATACTAGTTCCACTAACTGATTTATTCCCTCCCCTAGCACACTTACTCTTCACACGACAATATCACCTAACCAACCTCCACTAACACATGCTCACATGCCACTCACACCTCCTGCCATCTTTTATCCTTATGCCCCTTATACCCCTTCTTATTGATGGAACTCCCTACCAATTTCACACTAACCAGCAAGCAATAGGCAACAAAAATGCAAATAACACAACAAAAATTTTGGAAAGAGTTTTTATGCCATTCACATTTTTGCATAGATTAAATATGCCTCATCCATCAATACGAATAGAATTATTGCACAACGAATTAACATATATCCTTCTGAGAGTTTTGACGCAAATTATTAGGGCTTTTACCAAGCAAAACCCAACCAAATAATAACCCAGCCAATTATTAGAGTTTTGAACTTTCTTCAATGAACGATAAGTAAGAGAGAAATGAGTACAAAATAAAAAATACTCACAAGTGGTTTAACTGTGTAGTCTAGCCGGAGTTCAGACGATGAAGACGAAGAAGTGAACAACAGCAGCAGATAATATGGCTTCAACGGCGGCAGATGTAATGTTTATGCTATTTTGTGTTTTTTGAATTAGTTTTGGAACCCATAAATCCCTAAACCAGTGCATTTTTATTTTAAATTTATGTTTTTATTATTTTTAATAAAGCATGGATGCCAGTCCATCTCATGCGGACGGCTATCCATATACAAGGGACGATCGTCCACACTAGATAGACTGGCGTCCATATTGTTTGCATTTTTATTTTAAAATTTTGTTTTTATTATTTTTAACAAAGTATGGACGCCAGTCCATCTCATGCGGACGGTCGTCCCTATACAAGGGACGGTCGTCCACACTAGATAGACTGGCTTCCATATTATGCTTTTTTGGACGATCGTCCATAGTAAAGGGCCGTCCCTTGTATTTGGATGGGAGTCCATCGATTTTTAATTGATTTTTAAATATTTTTTCTAGACCCCTGTCCATTCCTAAATGAATGGTGTTAGAGTAGATGCCCTAGAGCCAATCAATTATTGTAGAATTGACTCTTTGTAATAATGTTCATTAATCAATAATAAAAGGCATTTTATTCTATATCGCGTAAATCATTATTATTGCAATATGTATTGATATATGTCCTTAGAATGGTAGAACCGTGACGAGGGTATCAAGTATTTCAAATCTTGATAGTGAGAACCCTATGAGCACATATGGTGGCCATTCTAGAAACGTCCGTAGCCCTAGTATTATTCTGAAGTAAGGGCACAGATAATACGGTAAGGCTATCATAGTGTTGAACAACCCCTGTCAAAAGGCGGTGTGATCTCACTTGTCAAGGTTGTTTGGTGACAACCTGGTGCAACACATGGGTGTTTCTTTGTGGCGATTATACCGCAGCAAGTTCACTGGACTAACCCACCAGAGGATTCCATATGGATGGTAACCTCAGTGTCTATGGAACAAATCCTCTAACGAATGGTGGTGCATGTGATCCTTAGACTTGAGATCACCGGAACGCCTTGTGCACCGATTGGTGCAATTTGACACTAGCCTAACGCAGTTCTTTTCAGAGCTGTCAATACGGTGGTGATTGGCTGCATCGAGGAGTGTATCAAGACTATGGTGGATTGACAGAGGATTCATCACTCCCGGGTACGGGAGAAGTCATCTCACGGCGCAATTCAGTATATGGCGATGATACTAAAACTGTGGCCATAGTGGGATTGAGTTGTTGCTCTATCCGGATTATAATAAAGGTCATTGATCTAGAAACTGAATACATAATATCGAGAGTAACCGGAGGTTGGCACTATTTCTATGCCTTCGTCTCGTCGAGATAACGAATGATGAAAGGATCGTATTGTACGGTAACCATATCGTTGATGTAGCTACTTTGTCAATGAATCTATCGGGTGGCCATGATGCCTTGCTATGGGCCAATCTTGGTCTGTGTATTAGTGAAACAATTAATTGGTGTTAATTGCGATACTATACACTGCCGGTATAATGAGGAGTCTATGGGTCACACACATAGAAGATAATTTAAAAGTCAAGAAGAAAGAAGGGCATTTTCGTCTTTTTGGGCGAAAGGGTATTTTGGTAATTTCACAGTGCAATTAAATTTGCTGAGGTCATAGCCTTTATTTAATTTAATTTGTTAGAAAATTAAATAAGTGAAATTCCGTTTAAATATGTGTTCGCATATATTTAAATAAATTATCATTATTGTTAAATGTTAATATATATATATATATATATATATATATATATATATATATATATATATATATATATATATATATATATATATATATATATATATATATATATATATATATATATATATAATTGATTTTAATTGAGATAATGATGAATTAATTAAAATATCTAATTGGGAGTGTTTGGCAAATTTGGGGGTGTTTGGGTTGGAGCCCAAGCCCATTCCATATGGGAATAGGGTAACTAATTTTACTATAAAAGAAAATGTTTCTTTGTAAAATAAAAAAAAAGATAACTTTTCATTCATCACTATTTCATTGAAAAGGAAGAAATACAGCAGCCCCAAAAACACTCTCCCACGCCACTTTCACTGTTTGATTGAAAATCAAACTTTTTTCCTTTTGTTCTTCTTGATTTCTTAAGGCCAAGGAGGATCTAGCAAATCCCTCCTTGGTTCTTGTTGATTGTCTTCGTGTGGACCTCTACGGTTCGATCCTACACTTGGATCGGTAGCAAACACGTTCAGAGACAATATTGGTGGAGCCTCCAAACGTGGGTATGAATCTAAACTTTGGATTTATTTTTCTGCAGATTCTTATAAAACATAAACTGTAATTTTCTATGCCCTGATTTTGGGTTCTAAGGAACGATCCATGGTTGTAATTTTTTGTTTTCCACTGCGCAACCGGGTCGTTTCCTAACAGTGGTATCAGAGCCTAGGGTACTAGATTTTACGGTTTTTATGAATGGTTGATTACATGTGTTTGTTGATAACATGTTGCCTTGATAAATCTGCCATGAAAACCTAGATTTTGTTAAATCTGAAAAAAATCTGTAAATCCACTTATGGATGAATGATTCAAATGATAAACTGGTTTAATAATGTGTCGATGATTGATATATTGGTTGGTTAATATCCTGGTTGAACGAATGTGCGTTTGATTTGATTTGGATTCGTGTTTATACACAAAAACTGCAAAAACGCGAACTGTACGAATTGGGGATTTCCAGGTCTCGCCGCGGCGAAGTGCCTCTGTGAAGTCTCGCCGCCGCAAAGATAAAACCTTCGCCTTGGCGAAGTCTGTGGCAGCTAGACCTAATGTAAATCCTCGCCGCAGCGAAGATAAAACCTTCGCCGCAGCAAAGTATGCAGCAAGGAAGGGCATACTGTAAATCCTCGCAGCGGCGAAGGCCGTAGCTTTCCCAATTCTGTATTTTTCTACAAAGGGACTAATCTGTAGTTTTTAATAACCTATAAAGCCAATGTACATTCTGCACATTTAAGAGGGTAATTAATTAATTAACCCACCCAATTCAAAAATTGATTGTTTTTGAAATGTATGCTATGTACTTGATTGTATGTTGCATGGTGCCCGGTACATGAGCCTTAGACCTAAGGGTGAATGTTTTAAAATTATTTTGGGTATGTATGGCTGTAATATTTTAAAATAGGGCCTGCGTGTCCTGCCTTCTCTCCTATTCTTGATGTACATTCTTTTCTCATCTCATTCCCCTCGAATGTAAATCGAGGTTTCTAAATTTGTTGATGTAAAATTAGTTTAATATTAATTTTATTGTAAATATAGAATGATGTTTTTGTAATGTACTTGGAGTCGGAGCAAAGGACGAGGCAACCATACTTGAAGACTCAAGATGTTTATTACAGGATCCCTAGGTGACCCACCGATTCCTCTAGGCTCGAGGAAATCGGTTTTAGTTAGGCAATGTACCGGCACGTTTAATATTTTGTTTAGAATGCATGCTAAGGTTGAATGTTGAATAACATGCCAAACAATGTCATTCTAACAAAGATAATAATCTGATGAGACATTAAATATCAAACCCTCAATTAAAGTATATTAAGTCACGAATGCCTTCCATCACCATGGTTTTAATCAAACCACTGTTTGTCGAAACCTTGTTCGCCAAAGTGAAGGGTACACTTCTACCAGTGGGAGGTTAAAATTCATTGGAGTTTTCCTTAATGGTGATGGGTTGACTTAAAATGACGGTTTTGCTTGTTCGCTAAAGCGAAGGTTGATAAACGCGTCATAGGCAAAGTAGAGCAGTACACATATTATGTGTACGTGGTGACATGTAGTGTCCACTCTACCGATACTAAGAATCACACTTGAGGACAATGGTTGGAGCCATTGGATTGTGTGATTGGCTTGTTGGCTTTTTCACATTTGAGGTTGATAGTGGGAGCTATCAACTGGTGTGGATTAAGTTTGTTGGCCTACCTAATCAACTCATTTTAGCTTGTTCGCCAAAGCGAAGGTTTGAAATGGGCAGGATGGGATCTCGGTCCACTAGGAAAGCCAACGGGCTTTCCCGAATTAATAGTGAGGGCTATTGGCTTGAGTAAAATAGTGGGAGCATCGTTTAATAAAAGACCATATTAAATAATAATGAACTTTATAATAACTTTATCTTTTCTGCAATTGTAGATTCACCAAAAATGAGCATTATGAACCTGCGACCGATAATCGAAAAAGAAAACAGGTTGGATGGATCCAATTTCTCAGGCTGGTACCGTAATCTTCGGATTATACTTAAGTCAGAAAAGAAATTGTATATCCTTGAAAAGCCATACATGGCTGAGCCTGATCCTGATGCCACTCAGGAAGTTAAGGATACTTATCAAAAGTTCATTGATGATGCTGATAGCGTTCAGTGCTTGATGTTAGCATCGATGACACCTATGCTGCAAAAGCAGCATGAGAATATGGATGCTTCTTCCATTATTCTACACCTCAAGGAGCTATTTGAAACAAATGCTCGACATGAGAGGTACAAGGTGTCGAAAGCACTGTTTGGGAGTCGTCTGACTGAGGGTGCCCAAGTTGGTCCTCATGTGCTCAAGATGATTGAGCACATTGAGAGGCTTGAGACTTTGGGATGTGGCTTGGATGTAGAATTACAAATTGATTTAATTCTGCAATCCTTGCCTAACTCATATGCTCCATTCATAATGAATTTCAATATAAACACGATGGAGAAAACCATGTCAGAACTTCTGAACATGCTGAGGACCGCAAAGCAGGACTTGAAAAGGTCCAAGCCTGTTTCTTGGTTCTTTGCCGCTTTGTAAAGCAAAGGAGGTAACGGAGAAGGGTAAGGCCAAGGCCAAACCCAAGCCCAAGCCCAAATGACAGGTTACTCTTGGGCTTGAGAGTGGCATAAGAAAGGGCAAGGTAGTCTGCTTCTTTTGTGGCAAGCCTGGCCACTGGAGGAAACACTGCAAGGCTTTCCTCGCAAGCAAGAAGAAGTCGAGACTACGACTTCAGGTACTTTCATGATTGAGATTAACTTTTCTCCCTCAACATCTTGGGTCATGGACACAGGATGTGGTACTCACATTTGTACTGATGTGCAGGAACTAAGGTAGAGTAGAGTGCTCGCCAAGGGAGAGGTGGACCTACGAGTTGGAAATGGAGCTCATGTGGCTGCATTAGCTGTAGGGACTTATTGTTTATCTTTGCCTACGGGCTTGTTATTAGAACTACATAACTGTTATCACGTACCTTATATTTCTAGAAATATTATTTCAGTATCCGTTTTGGATAATAAGGGGTATCATTTTGAGATATCTAATGGATTGTTGTCCTTTAGTTTGAATGGTATTCTATTTGGAATTGCAAGGTTATATAATGGATTATATGTTCTTGATTTAAACAATAAAGATATTCTCAATATTGAAACCAAGAAAGTTAAACATAGCGATCAAAACCAAACATATCTCTAGCATTGTAGATTGTGTCATGTTAATAAGACTCGCATTGCAAAACTTCAAAGGTATGGAGTTTTGGCCCCTTTTGACTTCCAGTCATTTGAGGTATGCGAGTCATGCCTTTTAGGCAAGATGACCAAGTCTCCTTTCACAGGGACAAACTGAAAGGGTCTCGAATCGTTAGGCATCATCCATAGTGATGTATGTGGTCTACTAACAGTTGAAGCCAGAGGTGGATATTCATACTTCATCACATTTACTGATGATTTCAATAGATATGGTTATGTCTACCATATGAGACATAAATCTGAAGCCTTTGATAAATTCAAGGAATTTAGGAATGAAGTACAGAATATGTTGGGCAAAAGTATTAAAGCTCTTCAATCGGATCGGAGGTGAATACTTAAGCTCGGGGTTTTGGTTTTGAGTACTTGAAGGAATGTGGGATAGTATCACAACTCACCCCTCCTTATACACCCCAACACAATGGAGTGTCAGAAATGAGGAATAGGACCTTACTTGACATGGTAAGGTCCATGATGAGTTTTAGTGATTTACCTGCATTGTTCTAGGGTTATGCCTTAGAGACTGCGACTCACGTTTTGAACCGTGTGCCGTCAAAGTCTGTAGATAAGACTCCATATGAGCTATGGAGTGGGCGAAAGCCCAACTTGTCTTATCTAAGGATTTGGGGTTGGGAAGCTTATGTTAAGAAATTGACTTGGAACAAGCTGGGCCCAAAATCCTGTAAATGTATATTTGTGGGGTATCCAAAGGAGACCAAAGGATACTATTTCTACCACCCAGAAGGATTTGGTGTCTTCCTAGAAAATGGAATATTTTCTAAGAAGTACTAGTGGGAGAAAAGTAGAACTCGATGAAGTTCTAGAACCACAAGATATACTAGACGAAGGACGGGATGATGTGCCACAAGAAGTGGTTGAGCATCATGAGGAGGTTACTCCACAACTTGTGGATCAAAGTGAACCACCTCAGGTAGCACAGGAGCTGCGTAGATCTGGGAGAGTACGCCATGAGCCCGAGAGATACGGTTATCTCGTGACTCAACATGGTGACGTACTAGTCTACCAAGACGATGAACCCGTAACCTACGAAGACGCTTATATCGGATCCAGATTACGTTAAATGGCTTGAAGCCATGAAATGCGAGATGGACTCCATGTACCGAACCAAGTGTGGTCTCGGTGGAACCACCTGAAGGGGTAAAACCCATAGGGTGTAAATGGGTCTTCAAGAAGAAGCGACATGGATGGCAACGCATACTTATAAAGCACGATCGTGCCAAAGGTTTCAAACAAATTCATGGCATTAACTTATGAAGAAACCTTTTCGTCGGTTGCCATGATTAAATCCATCCGGATTATGCTTGCAATTGTTGTATATCATGACTATGAGATTTGGCAAATGGATGTCAAAACTGCTTTCCTGAACGGAAACCTTGAGGAGGATGTGTATATGACACAACCTGATGGTTTCGTTCTTGATAGTCAAGCTAATAAGGTATGCAAGTTGCAGAGATCCATTTATGGACTCAAGCAAGCTTCAAGGAGCTGGAACATTCGTTTTGGTGAAGCCGTAAAAGAATTCGGTTTTATTAAGAACGAAGATGAGCCCTGTGTTTACAAGAAAGTGAGTGGGGAGCGTAGCATTCCTAGTGTTGTATGTCGATGACATACTTGATCGGGAATGATATACCGAACTTGCAGTCGGTAAAGACTTGGTTATCCAAATGCTTCTCCATGAAGGACTTAGGGGAAGCAGCCTACATCCTTGGTATAAAGATCTATCGTGATAGATCACGTAGATTGCTTGGCCTAAGTCAGAGTGCGTATATTGACAAGGTACTGAAAAGATTCAGTATGGAAGAATCCAAGAAGGGATTTCTTCCGATGTCACATGGTGTTTATCTCTCTAAGGAATTGTGTCCTAAAACACAAGATGAGAGAGATAGGATGAAGAGGATCCCATATGCATCAGCAATTGGATCCATCATGTATGCCATGTTATGTACTCGAATTGATGTCTCATGTGCTTTGAGCACTTGTAGTAGATATCAATCGGATCTAGGTGAGCGTCACTGGATGGCTGTCAAGAATATTCTTAAGTACCTGAAGAGGACTAAGGATGTGTTCTTGGTTTATGGAGGGAAAGATGAGCTCACTGTAAGAGGATACAGTGATGCTAGTTTCCAAACGGACAAGGATGATTATCAATCGCAATCAGGGTTTGTATTTTGTCTCAATGGCGGTGTAGTGAGCTGGAAGAGCTCCAAGCAAAGCACTGTAGCAGACTCTACAATGGAGGCTGAGTATATTTTATTGTCAGATGCGGCCAAGGAGGCAGTCTGGATTAAGAAGTTCATCATTGAACTTGGTGTGGTTCCCACGATTGTTGATCCTATAGACATCTATTGTGACAACAATGGAGCAATTGCTCAAGCTAGGGAACCATAGTCTCATCAGAAGTCCAGACACATACTCAGGCGATTCCATCTCATCAGAGAGATAGTTGAGAGGAAAGACGTGCAGATTAGTAAAGTGCATACTGACGACAATCTCGCAGATCCACTAACAAAGCCTCTATCGCAGCAGAAGCATGAAAGGCACTTGAGATCATTTGATATTAAATACATGAATGATTGGCTATAGTGCAAGTGGGAGATTGTTAGAGTAGATGCCCTAGAGCCAATCAATTATTATAGAATTGACTCTTTGTAATAATGTTCATTAATCAATAATAAAAGGCATTTTATTCTATATCGCGTAAATCATTATTATTGCAATATGTATTGATATATGTCCTTAGAATGGTAGAACCGTGACGAGGGTATCAAGTGTTTCAAATCTTGATAGTGAGAACCCTATGAGCACATATGGTGGCCATTCTAGAAACGTTCGTAGCCCTAGTATTATTCTGAAGTAAGGGCACAGATAATACGGTAAGGCTATCATAGTGTTGAACGACCTTGTCAAAAGGCAGTGACTGATCTCACTTGTCAAGGTTGTTTGGTGACAACCTGGTGCAACACATGGGTGTTTGCTGTAGGCGATTATAAAGCAGCAAGTTCACTGGACTGACCCACCAGAGGATTCCATATGGATGGTAACCCCAGTGTCTATGGAACAAATCCTCTAACGAATGCTGGTGCATGTGATCCTTAGACTTGAGATCACCGGAGCGCCTTGTGCACCGATTGGTGCAGTTTGACACTAGCCTAACGCAGCTTCTTTTCGAGTCACAATACGGTGGTGATTGGCTGCATCGAGGAGTGTATCAAGACTATGGTGGATTGACAGAGGATTCATCACTCCCGGGTACGGGAGAAGTTATCTCACAGCGCAATTCAGTATATGGCGATGATACTAAAACTGTGGCCACAGTGGGATTGAGTTGTTGCTCTATCCGGATTATAATAAAGGTCATTGATCCAGAAACCGAATACATAATATCGAGAGTAACCGGAGGTTGGCACTATTTCTATGCCTTCGTCTCGTCGAGATAACGAATGATGAAAGGATCGTATTGTACGGTAACCATATCGTTGACAGGTAGCTACTTTGCTGAATCTGAATCTATCGGGTGGCCATGATGCCTTGCTAGGGGCCAATCTTGGTCTGTGTATTAGTGAAACAATTAATTGGTGTTAATTGCGATACTATACACTGCCGGTATGATGAGGAGTCTATGGGTCACACACATAGAAGATAATTTAAGAGTCAAGAAGAAAGAAGGGCGTTTTCGTCTTTTTTGGGCGAAAGGGTATTTTGGTAATTTCACAGTGCAATCAAATTTGCTGAGGTCATAGCCTTTATTTAATTTAATTTGTTAGAAAATTAAATAAGTGAAATTCCGTTAAAATATGTGTTCGCATATATTTAAATAAATTATCTTTATTGTTAAATGTTAATATATATATATATATATATATATATATATATATATATATATATATATATATATATATATATATATATATATATATATATATATATATATATATATATTAATTGATTTTAATTGAGATAATGATGAATTAATTAAAATATCTAATTGGGAGTGTTTGGCAAATTTGGGGGTGTTTGGGTTGGAGCTCAAGCCCATTCCATATGGGAATAGGGTAACTAATTTTACTATAAAAGAAAATGTTTCTTTGTAAAATAAAATAAAAAAGATAACTTTTCATTCATCACTATTTCATTGAAAAGGAAGAAATACAGTAGCCCCAAAAACACTCTCCCACGCCACTTTCAGTGTTTGATTGAAAATCAAACTTTTTCCTTTTGTTCTTCTTGATTTCTTAAGGCCAAAGAGGATCTAGCAAATCCCTCCTTGGTTCTTGTTGATTGTCTTCATGTGGACCTCTACGGTTCGATCCTACAATTGGATCGGTAGCAAACACGTTCAGAGACAATATTGGTGGAGCCTCCAAACGTGGGTATGAATCTAAACTTTGGATTTATTTTTCTGCAGATTCTTATAAAACATAAACTGTAATATTCTATGCCCTGATTTTGGGTTCTAAGGAACGATCCATGGTTGTAATTTTTTGTTTTCCGCTGCGCAACCAGGTCGTTTCCTAACAAATGGTCGTCCAAAAAATATAGACGGTCGTCCATTCATGGAAGTCTTGTATCGTGTCCTACGTTGCGACGTCTGAGTCAGGTGCCACGTATATCGGTGCAAAATTTTAGTACCAACTTTCGGTGCACATAGCATTTTTGTTTCAATAATTGCTATGCTGCTTAAGACTTTCATATTTGACAGGGGTGGATAAGATTCACCCTTTGGTAAAAAAATATGTTCTATAAATATTAGTATATGGGTATTTTATGTCTTGTAACTTTCTTCGTTAAATTTAACGATAACTAATGGAGTTTTATCCCCCCCTCACCCTTCACACCAGTGCATTTTTATTAGAGTTTTGAACTTTCTTCAATGAACGATAAGTAAGAGAGAAATGAGTACAAAATAAAAAATACTCACAAGTGGTTTAACTGGGTAGTCTAGCCGGAGTTCAGACGATGAAGACGAAAAAGTGAACAACAACAGCAGATAATATGGCTTCAACGGCGACAGATGTAATGTTTATGCTATTTTGTGTTTTTTGAATTAGTTTTGGAACCCATAAATCCCTAAACCAGTGCATTTTTATTTTAAATTTATGTTTTTATTATTTTTAATAAAGCATGGATGCCAGTTCATCTCATGCGGACGGCTATCCATATACAAGGGACGATCGTCCACACTAGATAGACTGGCGTCCATATTGTTTGCATTTTTATTTTAAAATTTTGTTTTTATTATTTTTAACAAAGTATGGACGCCAATCCATCTCATGCGGACGGTAGTCCCTATACAAGGGACGGTCGTCCACACTAGATAGACTGGCTTCCATATTATGCTTTTTTGATGATCGTCCATAGTAAAGGGACGCCCATCCCTTGTATTTGGATGGGAGTCCATCAATTTTTAATTGATTTTTAAATATTTTTTCTAGACCCCCGTCCATTCCTAAATGAATGGTCGTCCAAAAAATATAGACGGTCGTCCATTCATGGAAGTCTTGTATCGTGTCCTACGTTGCGACGTCTGAGTCAGGTGCCACGTATATCGGTGTAAAATTTTAGTACCAACTTTCGGTGTACATAGCATTTTTGTTTCAATAATTGTTATGCTGCTTAAGACTTTCATATTTGACAGGGGTGGATAAGATTCACCCTTTGGTAAAAAAAAATATGTTCTATAAATATTAGTATATGGGTATTTTATGTCTTGTAACTTTCTTCGTTAAATTTAACGATAACTAATGGAGTTTTGTCCCCCCTTCACCCTTCAAACCCCCGAAAAAAATGATTTCTTTCTAGCTAATATACTCGTAAAATAATCAATAAAACTTATTAAAATATATATAAGAAAATGCACATATAAACGAGTAATAAAGTATGGGCCCATATTTAATTTTTCTTTATATACAAATATACTCAAAATAGCAACTTGACAGTGTAGCCAAACCCTTCCACTGCGTGACGTTCCAAGCGACCGCAACTCACCTATTACCTGCAAAAACATTAAAAACAATGGAGTGAGTACTAATTGCTCAGTAAGTAAACCCGCTGTGCTACCCTTCTCTCTCTGTTGCTTAAGTTCTGAATTTTCTTTCCTTACATCACACTTCCCGATTATCCTCTATTCTTTCTCTGTTCTGCTCTCTGTTTTTCTCTCTATGTTCTAATTTTTCACTACTAATGATAATGAGCATGGTCTTATGCATATTCATGATGCAAATAGACAAATGCATAGATTATGCATTTTCTTTTCTATTTTTCTTATTCTGTTTTCTGTTTCTTTTTCTTTATTTCTTTCTTTCTTTTCTAGTCTTTCTTTCTTTTCTTTTCTATTCTTTCTTTCTTTTCTTTTCTATCCTTTCTTTCTTTTCTATTCTTTCTTTCTTTTCTTTTCTTTCTTTCTTTTCTATTCTTTCTTTCTTTCTTTTCTTTTCTTGCCGATCGGACTCGGTTGAGGCATGGATTTGGAACCCTGGCCGTGTTAGTGAATTCTCAAATTCTGGGTACAGCCCTCATCCACACGCACTTCTAACGGACTGTACAATTCTTCTTTCTGAATGCTGAGGCCGCTCACTAAAGGCGGCGTGCATGTGGGACTATGTCACTCACGGGCTCCCTATCGCAACAACCTTCTCTTCTTTTTATTTTTTTACACTTCTTTAAATAAAAATTCAGATTTGAATATCTTTAATATTCTCATTTCTTTCTATTTTCTTTTTAACATATTTTAGTGCTTTTTCATGCTCTTATGAATATGTATGCATGTAGATGGTTTCATGCTTATAATTCTTTCTAAATTCACAAGTTTAGATGCAATTATGCATTATGGAATGCAACTCTACCATCTACAAAATCATCCTAAAGTAACACATAATCATACTCATACATGCACTTCTCTTTGACATTTCATCAAACAATTCATGTGCACAAATCAACACTATTTGGCTACACTCCTATCTCTCTTCTAGGCCACCAAAAATTTGGAATAACATCCCCCATACTTAACGCCAAATCTGCCCAAAATACACACTCCAAAATTTCCACTTCAATTCTTCCAAATTTCATCCAAACATTCATCAAGTAACAAATATACCAACACAACTTCTCATGGATAAGTTCTAATCATCATCCAACACCAAATCCATCAACAATTCTATACATAACACATCTATATACATAAAGAAAATTCTCTACACAACATAACTTAAATCATACTTAGGGTAGGATTTACATACTTTTGATATGAGCAATCCAACCCTTTAAGAATCTTCTTTGATCAAACTCTCTTCCTCTTAAATCCTACAAGCACAAACCATCAAAATTCAACACTTTAAAAATGAAAAATTACTTCTTAGTGCAAGGTTCTTACCTAAAGATACTTGGGATTGAAAATCCACTCAAGAAATACCCAAAATCTATGAATTTCTTTTGAAAAAGAAGGGAAGAAATTGAGAGGATTTGGAGGAGAAGGTGGCGTGCAAATGGGTTGAAGAGTGGCTAGGGTTTTACTCTTCAATCCTTGATATAACATAAAATTATATATAGTTTCCTATTTTGCCTTTGCACTTTCTTTAAAATTCCATCTGAAAGAACTAGCATGCATGCATGAAGAGTGGTGGAAATGGAGAAGAAAGCATAAAAAATGGATTCAAGAAAATGGTTTTAAAACAAAGCTTGGAAAAGAGATTATACCTACTCCTTTGCTTTGGATTGATGAAGATTAGCTTCAAAAGGATGAAACCTCCACACTTTAACACCACCTTGAGAGATTAGAGAGTGGCCTTGGGTTTGAGAGAGAGTTTTGGTTTGTGTTTTTGTGAACTACTCAAGAATGAACAAAAATGCAACCTTTTGCACTTATATATACTTGGGCAATATTGCAATTATTTATTTTTCACTTCCAAGCCCAATAAAATCTTATTTTATAAAGGGACCCCACGAATTTAATATGCTACCCTTTGAATAATCAATATTATTCAAGGGCCCATGTAAACTAAACTAGTTTACATTAACAACCCAAAAAATTACCCTTTTTTACCCTTTAACTATTAAAAGGTTATTTTTGCTCATCTCATTAATCTTAACACTTTAAGATATAATAATTAAATATAATTAATTATTGCTTGACCATTTTAACCCTTAAAATGTCACAAATGATTTCTATGTAACTATTACTATAGAAATCCCGTTATTACCCTCAGAAGGTGCTAGCCCTCTTCGGATAATCATTTCTCTCTCTCATCCTTCTCTAAATTTCCAAGGCTATTGGTGTGACCATGTAGGTCCACCGTGGATTAGCCGTGAGCTGGTTCTGGATGAATCCGAAAACATGTCCGGAGGCCCAAAGACTATGGTAAACATCTAGCAATGTGCCATAGTCCCTAAACCACGATGAAGAAATACTTCATCAAACCCATTTCAGATCATATGTACCATGCAGGTAAAGTCCCTCCATTGAGATATCCTAATCGAGTATGGATTCATGGAACGTCAAAATCCTAAACTCGATCTTCTACCGAATCGTCGATCAATATGTTCGGAACTCGTCATCACAAACTTGCTTTGGTATGACTAATAATAAACTCTGGCCAGAGATTCAATTTTCTGACATTTATCGATGTTTGTCTAGGAACTCGAATCCGGATGGAGTCAGCGGTACTCCCGATCCTATATTTCTGAGTCAATGGATTCCCTCTTGACCATCATTCGTTTCCGCATATGAACAACGCATGACCAAATAGGCTTTATTGTATGAAACATGATTAGTCTCGTACTTATACACCGTATGAACCATACGCATCCATATCGGATCCGACTACAATGTCTCAAGTCAAAGGACTACATCGTGCCGATATAACCAAGCGATAAATCATTGACTACATGCTTTTCCAAGTGATTTGTCGTTATTCGGTCACATTCGAAAAACAGTTCACCAACCGTTAATCCATACCAATGCCCCAGTGACATGACTATCATCATCATCCGTACTTATATCAACTCATGATATCTTTCGGAAGCATCCGGTATGCCTACTGTACAATATAGTTGCCCAAATTTATATTGCTTCCGTAGGGAACCCTTTCCGATAATTCATTTATCTATTAAATGAATCATCTGGACAATTCATATACATACTTTATTTTAAATGCATGACTGAATAAAGGAAGCAATTTACATATATGAATTGAAGAACTCTTTCTTCTATTATTTATGATATATATAGATACAAGACAAAATGCTCTGAAACCGACAACATGAATGGTTTCTAGGGCATACACTAATATACACTAACAAACTCCCACTTGCACTAAAGCCATTCGATGTTGTATCTCATACCCATCTTCTCAAGATGATGGTCCAATTGCTTCAATGTCATCGCCTTAGTTAGTGGATCAGCTACATTTTCTGCTGAAGGAGTCTTCAGAATCAAAATCTCTCCAGCTCCAATGAATTCCCTCAAAATGTGATACTTACGCTGAATGTGTTTGGATTTTTGGTGTGCCCTTGGTTCCTTTGCCTGTGCAATAGCTCCAGTATTGTCACAGAACATGCTTATCGGGTAAGCCATGTTCGGAACCACACCAAGTTCAATTACGAACTTTCGCATCCAAACTGACCTCCTTTGCTCGTAAGCGACAATGTATTCACTTACGTAGTGGAGTCAATTGTGGTTGTCTGTTTGAAACTTTTCCAACTAACAGCACCTCCATTACATATAAAAATGTACCCTGATGTAGACTTTCTATCATCAATATCTGATTGAAAATCAGAATCTGAGTATCCTTGAATGTTTAACTCAGAACATCCATAACTCAGAACTAGATCCTTAGTTCTTCTTAAGTACTTAAGGATCGATTTTACAACCGACCAATGTTTCTCCCCTAGGTTTGACTGATATCTGCTCGTAACACTTACAACATAAGCTATATCAGGTCTTGTACATAGCATTGCATACATTAAGCTACCTACGGCGAGCGCGCATAAGGCACATTACGCATCCATGCCGCTCTTCATCGGTCTTTGGACCCATCTCCTTAGAAAGATGAAGACCATGAGTGAAGGGCAAAAGACCTCTCTTAGAGTTCTCCATGCTAAATCTTTTTAGCATTTTTCTCTATGTACAATTTTTTGGGATAATCCAATTACCCTTTTCGTTCTATCTCTATAGACACGAATGCCAAGGACATATGTCGCTTCTCCTAAGTCTTTCATCGAGAAGGTTTTGGACAACCAAACCTTAACCTCTGTCATCATGCCTATATCATTTCCCATCAAAAGTATGTCATCTACATATAATATGAGAAACGTGATGGCATGATCTTTAACCCATTTGTATACAGGGGCTCATCCGGATTCTTGACAAAACCAAAGCGATTTGATTATGTCGTCAAATCGAATGTTCCACTTCTTGAAGCTTGCTTCAATCCATAAATGGATCGATGCAATTTGCATACCTTATGTCTTTCAAAGAGAGGATACAAAACCTATCGGTTGTTCCATGTAGATGTTTTCCTCGGTAAACCCATTGAGGAAAGCTGTTTTGACATCCATCGCCAAATTTCATAATCATGGTATCTTTGCGATGGCTAGCATTATACGGATGGATTTAATCATAGCTACAGGCGAGAAGGTTTCCTCATAATCCAATCCTTGTTTTTGAGTATAACCTTTCGCCACCAGTCGAGCTTTGAAGGTCTCTACCTCCCCATCCTTGCCAACTTTTCTCTTGTAGACCCATTTACAACTTATAGGAACTATTCCCTCTAGTGGATCCACAAGCAACCATACTTGATTGGCATGCATTGATTCTATCGAGAATCCATCGCCTACCATTTTCCTAAATCTCTATCCAAGATTGCTTCTTCGTAGCTTCTAGGATCATCACCATGATCATCTACTCCCACTAAGTAAGATTCAAAATCTTGCTCATGTAGGAACCCATATCTCTCTGGAGGTTTCGACATTCTAGAAGACTTTCGCTGGAATCATAGTATCGATACCGAGGTTCGCCGAGTGGACATTCCATCTTCAGCAATCTCGGTTCTTGGCTCTTCGAACTCTTCCTTGAGTTCAATATTTCTTCCAACGCCGCCTTCCTCCAAGAACTCGTTCTCGAGGAAGCGCATTTCTACTGATCCAAACTCTTTGATCACTTGGGAAGTAAAAGCAATATCCTAAACTATCTTTAGGATATCCAATGAACCGAAACCCTTCTCGGATTTAACATCCAGCTTATCAAATTTAACCAATTTAACATAAGCTGGGCAGCCCCAAATCTTCATATAATTCAGACTTGGGCGTTTTCCATACCATATCTCATACGGTGTTTTACGGGCAGTTTTAGACGGGACCCTATTAAGGATGTGCACATGATCCTGAGCGTACCCCCGAGACATTGGTAAGTCTGTAAAACTCACCATCGATCGTACCATATCTAATAAGGTACGATTTCTCCTTTCAGACACTCCATTAAGCTGGGGTGTATAAGGAGGAGTCAATTGTGAGATGATCCCATTTTCTTTTAAGAACTCTTGAAACTCGTACTCAAGTATTCACCCCCACGATCGATCGTAGTATTTTAATACTCTTTCCAGTTTGATTTTCTACTTCATTCTTGAATTCTCTGAATTTTTCAAAGGATTCAGATTTGTATTTCATTAAATACAAATACCCATATCGTGACATATCATCTATAAAGGTAATGAAGTATTCAAATCCTCCCCTAGCTAAAGTACTAAATGGTCCACACACATCTGTATGTATGAGTTCTAAAAGTTCTTTAGCTCGCTCTCTTTACTCTTAAAGGGAGACTTGGTCATCTTTCCTTGGAGACATGATTCACAGGGTTGGATAGGGTTCGAACCCAATGAGTTTAGGATCCCACTTTCTCCAAGTGTATTAATCTTCTCTCCTATATGACCCAATCTATGATGCCATGGAATTTTAGGATTTGATTCAGATCGAGTTCTTTTATTAGAAATGGTATTGATTGAAGCATAGTCATTCAATTCTAAGACATACAAACCATTTGTATTCACAGCTTTACCAACTAAAACATTTCCAAAATGTATTGAACATTCATTTCCATTAAACAAGACATAATAACCTGCCTTACACAAAGCGAAATAGAAATGATGTTTCTTGTGGCCTTTTCAAAGTACAATACTTTAAACAAATTCAAAACATGTCCTGAAGGTAGTCTTAGTGAGCAAGTCCCCATGGCCTCGCGCAACTCGTGCCCCATTTGCCATCCTCAAAATGATCTCGCCCTTTGTCACCTCGGAACTATTCAAGTACCCTGCAAAGACATACAAACATGAGATGTTGCTCTGAATCTAATATCCAGGAATGACTATCTAAATTAACACTTAATTCATATTCAATCATAAGACATTGGTTCGTACCTGCTTTTCCTTTGCCTTTCTTCAGACTATTCAGGTATTGAGGACAGTTCCTCTTCCAGTGTCCATCTTTTCCACAGTGGAAACATTTTCCCTTTGCATCGGCCTTCTCTACCTTTGCTGCTGGCTTCTTGAAGCTCTTATTCTTGGGTCCAACTTTTGGACCTTTCTTTGGTAGCACTTTGGGCTTTTTATTGGCCCTGCTAGTGGAGGCGGCAAAGACATCCTCATGTCCTTTCCCTTTCACATTCTCGTGTGAAATTCTTTAAGCTCATTTAGCGCTTCGAGAGGTTTCTCTCAATCCTATTGAGATTGTAGTTAGTTATAAACGGTTTATAACTTGGAGGAAGGGATTGTAGAATCAAATTCACTTTGAGGCGGTCTGGCATGACCACCCCATATCCATCCAGTCGATCTAATCCATTCATCATTTTAAGAGTATGATCAGCTGGAGGTTCCCCTTCCCTCAACTTCATGCTAAAGAGGGATGCACACAATTCATACTCAACCACTCTTGGATTTTCGCTATACAACTCTTGTAGAGCTATGAGGATATCATAAGCATTTGAAACCTCTTCATGCTTAGTTTGAAGTTCTCTATTCATGGAGGCTAACATGTAATTTTTAGCCCTCCTACTATCCTCTCTCCACTTTTCAAGAGCATCAAGCTCAGCTTGTGGAGCATCCGGTCCAATATCAAGTGGAAGAGGTGCTTCTAGGACATAAGCAATTCTTTCAAAATCTAGAACAATTCTAAGATTTCTTAGCCAATCTTTTAGGTTGGGTCCGGTTAACATGTTATTGTCCATTATCCTTAGGAGAACATTGTTGGCCATTTTTTGATTATTTATCACAAAGATGAAACTGCAAAGAAAATTAATTTTATTAGTGTCTTGTAATCTTTTAAACCTTTTAATGCATAATCAAATTAGCTCCCACTATTTTATTCGAGTCCTACACTCCCTTAAATAGGATCCGAAAATTTTCGTTGGATTAAATTTCTTAGTGGGGAATCAATTTCTTATCAAATTCAATTAACCTCACATAATAGAATTCTTGGTCAATTAAGTCTAATAAGTAGGAAACTCTTTTCCTTTTATATCACTATATAAGGTTTGATTCATATTCCTTGTCCTAGCTTTGGATACCTCACATAATAGAATTCTTGGTACCCTAGGCTAGTTAAATCCGAACCATTGTGCTTTCTT
Source organism: Pistacia integerrima (assembly GCA_026225825.1). Lineage (NCBI taxonomy): Eukaryota > Viridiplantae > Streptophyta > Magnoliopsida > Sapindales > Anacardiaceae > Pistacia > Pistacia integerrima. The sequence continues at coordinate 15,078,531 of CM047740.1, read as the reverse complement.
AAGATGGCATTTTCATCATGTCCTCACATAATAGAATTCTTGGTCAAGGTGAAAATATCCATCCAAGAACAAGATCAACTTAATTCTATGATATAAAGATTATATCCCTCACATAATAGAAATCTTGGGATATTAAAATTTATATCAAAGAATTTAGCTATCCCACAATGGGAGACTTGGATTTAATAATTTTAAATTGGGAGATTTAGGTTTAACTTTTAGTTAATTTATTTTAGCATGCCATGTTTAATTAACAATTCATACATATCACATATATGCATAAATTAAAGCATGTGGGTTGACCATGGGGCTTTTCGAAAATACATCCTAAAGGCAAACTATTTACCCTAATACTATATCTTCGATTGGATCATCATCCGGATGCTCTTCGGTTCCCGTCTAGCCAATTCCATTACATATTGGATCTTAGGCATGCAGGCCCGATTAAAATAAATAAATAAAATTTAATTATTACAAGCCATTTAATAAAAGAATATTACAAACACTTTTGAATATTTTGAAAACCAAATGGCGCCCATGATCAACCCTCTAATCTAATATTCATTCATCACATAAATAAATATTAAACATTCATACCAAATATAATAAACAATTATTTAAAGGCATGAATATAAATATATAAATAGATATTAATAGATATTATATATATATATATATATATATATATATATATATATATATATATATATATATATATATATATATATATATATATATATATATATATATATATATATATTCATGTGGTAATTTAATTATAACTTTGGGTCATGCAACAATTACACATTTTATAGGAATCATTACACAAACACTTTTGTCATATTCCACCCAAAGATATACTATTTAATTGTTAGCATCATGTCAATACTTTTCACAAAAGTCATGCATGGCATAGATAAGTGGGTTTTATTACTCCAAGAGTAATCATTCTATGACACAAGTTACTTTTAACTAAAGTAATGTTTTTTATGACATATTTATCTTTTCAAAGACAATCATGTCATCTTGCATCATCATTTTTGAAACCATTCAAACAACCAAATTATTTTTCAAAAATATAATAATTTATGCCATGCAATGATGCATTATAAGATAATTTAATCAAATTAAACATCCTACATTAAATTTACCACAATCATATATAATATCATAATTCATCATATGAATGAATAATCCATAACTTTATGCTAACATCAAATTCCACCACTAAACACTGGCAACATTTGCATACACTTCATGCAAAAATATACTTTAATCAAATTAAAGATAACACATTTAGCATGTCAAAGCATAAACCATTTAATCAAAGTAATGGAAATGAACATGCATGAACATTTTTCTAAATGAATCATCATGCAACATTTCCTAAAACATCATTCATCAATACATGAATGAAATGACATTTTTGTGGCAAAACTAGTCATGGCCGAAAATGACATATATGCATGCATGTAGTTTTCAACACATTTCATGCAATAATCATCATCCAAACATGCTTTAAATCATATTCTAACATATCCAAACATATTAGAGCAAGAAGAAAAACATGTTTTCCAAATATCAAGAGATGGCCGAGATATACACATGCATTGAACATGCTTATTACATCAAACAACTTATCCAATACAAAGGCATGCTCATTATAACCATTATCATCATTCAAAACATATAAGAATGAGAAGAAAAATGAACATATACCTCTGATCTATGTATGGCCGAGACATGCATGTAAAGATCTATTATGAAAAAAACATTTTTTGAACCATATCACTAACATGCAAACTCAACCAAGTTTGATGAACATATGAACACATGGAAAATGTCATTTTAGCTTATAAATTCGACATGCAAGGAGCTTTTAGCTCTGATACCATTTGAAAGAACCAGCATGCATGCATGAAGAGTGGTGGAAATGGAGAAGAAAGCATAAAAAATGGATTCAAGAAAACGGTTTTAAAACAAAGCTTGGAAAAGAGATTATACCTACTCCTTTGCTTTGGATTGATGAAGATTAGCTTCAAAAGGATGAAACCTCCACACTTTAACACCACCTTGAGAGATTAGAGAGTGGCCTTGGGTTTGAGAGAGAGTTTTGGTTTGTGTTTTTGTGAACTACTCAAGAATGAACAAAAATGCAACCTTTTGCACTTATATATACTTGGGCAATATTGCAATTATTTATTTTTCACTTCCAAGCCCAATAAAATCTTATTTTATAAAGGGACCCCACGAATTTGAATAATCAATATTATTCAAGGGCCCATGTAAACTAAACTAGTTTACATTAACAACCCAAAAATTTACCCCTTTTTACCCTTTAACTATTAAAAGGTTATTTTTGTTCATCTCATTAATCTTAACACTTTAAGATATAATAATTAAATATAATTAATTATTGCTTGACCATTTTAACCCTTAAAATGTCACAAATGATTTCTATGTAACTATTACTATAGAAATCCCGTTATTACCCTCGGAAGGTGCTAGCCCTCTTCGGATAATCATTTCTCTCTCTCATCCTTCTCTAACTTCCCAAGGCTATTGGTGTGACCATGTAGGTCCACCGTGGATTAGCCGTGAGCCGATTCTGGATGAATCCAAAAGAAAACGTCTCGGAGGCCCAACGACTATGGTAAACATCTAGCAATGTGCCATAGTCCCTAAACCACGATGAAGAAATACTTCATCAAACCCATTTCAGATCATACGTACCATGTAGGTAAAGTCCCTCCATTGAGATATCCTAATCGAGTATGGATTCATGGAACGTCAAAATCCTAAACTCGATCTTCTACCGAATTGTCGATCAATATGTTCGGAACTCGTCATCACAAACTTGCTTTTTTATGACTAATAATAGACTCTGGCTAGAGATTCAATTTTCTGACATTTATCGATGTTCGTCTAGGAACTCGAATCCGGATGGAGTCAGCGGTACTCCCGATCCTATATTTTCGAGTCAATGGATCCCCTCTTGACCATCGTTCGTTTCTGCATATGAACAACGCATAACCAAATAGGCTTTATTGTACGAAACATGATTAGTCTCGTACTTATACACCGTATGAACCATACGCATCCATATCGGATCCGACTACAATGTCTTAGGTCAAAGGACTACATCGTGCACTGATATAACCAAACGATAAATCATTGACTACATGCTTTTCCAAGTGATTTGTCGTTATTTGGTCACATTCGAAAAACAGTTCACCAACCGTTAATCCATACCAATGCCCCAGTGACATGACTATCATCGTCATCCGTACTTATATCAACTCATGATATCTTTCGGAAGCATCCGGTATGTCTACTGTACAATATAGTTGCCCAAATTTATATTGCTTCCGTAGGGAACCCTTTTCGATAATTCATTTACCTATTAAATAAATCATCTGGACAATTCATATACATACTTTATTTTAAATGCATGACTGAATAAAGGAAGCAATTTACATATATGAATTGAAGAACTCTTTCTTCTATTATTTATGATACATATAGATACAAGATAAAATGCTCTGAAACCGACAACACGAATGGTTTCTAGGGCATACACTAATATACACTAACACCATCTATGTCCCTTAGTCAATTACCATAATGCCCTCATTTTTATTGCATTCTCCATGAAATTCTATCTCCTTTCATTCCCCACTTTTTCAACTAATTTTGAGTTAAAAGACCATTTTACCCTTAATGCAAGTTTAAGGTATTTTCTTCATATTTTCTCAAAATAACTTTAGCAAAAATCAACCAAAGGTATAAGAGCATAAATTAAATTACGTACCTCCATATGGGCGTTACACCCAACCCCACCCCCGCGCCCCCTTTTTTTCTATTAAAATTTTGTCTTTCTTCTTATAGTTTCATGAAACATTTTTTTTATATAATTGAGGTGTCCGGGCTAGCTTGCGCGCACCTTAACTAATCTTCGGGGTTCAGTAAACACCCTACAAACCCAAATGAGCAAGTAACCAATAGTGTTATTGTAATAGATGGCCCCAAAGTTTGAACCCAGGAACTCAAGGAAGGGAGCAAACCTCCTTAACCGTCAGGCCAACCTTTTGAGGTTAGTTTCACAAAACATTCCTCTCCAACTAATAATATCCTATAAAATAAACATATATTAGTTTCCATGAAAATAAAATGATTTAGGGATAAAATCAAGGGCGGACCCACATGGGGTCAAGTGACCCTACTTGGGTTTTATTTTTATTTTTTTTAATTTTTTCAATTTTGTCCCATAACAAAACTAAATTACAAAATTACAGTAATCTAAATTAATTAAAATTTTTTACTTTCTCTAATAATAATTTCCCCCTTTTTTCCCCCATCCCAACTTTTTTTCTTGCCCAGTGCGCCCCACTCCATCCTTCCAATCCCTATTTTTCTCTTCCCCAGCCCTAGTGTGCCCCACCACTCAATTGAAGAATCGCCACTGTTTTCAAAATCTCTTTTATCAGTAAGAATATTTGTTGATTTCCCTCTTTTACTTGATTCAATTATTGAGTTTTGTTTAATTAATTTCATTTAAGCTCTCTAGAATGTCTTTTATAGTGTTGTGCTCATGGGTAATTTTGATCGGCTTTCACTATGTTTCTTCAAGCACATGTAGAATTTTTTTTTCTACATAAATGGTGAGGTTGTTGGCATGTTGCTGTAGTTTTGTGCTTGGCTGGCTGCTACTTTTTATCTTCTAAGTGTATTTTAATTTATTGAGTTGCCAAACAAGAGCAAGAAATGGGTTGTTGACTTGTTGTTCTTGTATCAAGAAAACAAGAACTCTCAAAAAAGAAAAATTAATCTTACTAAAAAAACAAAAAAAAAAAGTAATACTAGCCTTACAAAGAGGCATACAAAGAGTCAAATCCAGCCCTTGAAAGAAGGGAAAAAGAGAGAGAGAAAAAGGCAATCATGAATTTCAAGGACTGGATTTGACTCTTTGTATGCCTCTTTGTAAAGCTAGTATTACTAAAAAAAAAATGATGAAGCAAAAAAAAAAAAAAAAAAAAAAAAGATTAAAGCTTTTAGAATTAATTTTCTTTTGTTGTTTTGATTTATAACATTAGAATGAATTTATATCATTCGAACTATATGTAACTTCATATCATGAATATGAGATTAAACAATGATATACAACTGGTATTAAGGGGCTAATTAGCTGAATTTACATATAGTTTACCAACAGGTTTAATGGCTTGTAGATCAAGCATTTTTATGAAATACTATTGATTTTGAGCTCTTGTTTAATTTCTTACTGCAATTTAAGTTCATTTATTTAACTTTCATGTTTAAAATTATTATAAATGTTAGTTTAGTTTATATTGAACATATAATTTTTATTATTTTATCAAGTAATAATATATTGTTGTTTTGAAATAAAATGGAGAGATGTTTCAAAAGAAAGTCAACAATGGTCTCATCATCTCAACAAGAAGAAAATATTGATGATTCAAGAAAAAATGTGGATGTTGATTTGCGAGATCTTCCTATGGATCCAGGTTTACGTCCCCGAATTTTAGATTATGATTCTAATATTCAAGATCAAATCCAAATAGTATATTTGACAAGGGGTCTTTGTCAACTTAAAGGCCATGAGTTTCCTTTTAGAGATTTTGGTGGATTTTCAAGAGGATTTGATGTTTCTTGGTTTGATGAATTTGATCAATGGTTGGAATATAGTATAGCGAAAGATGCAGTATTTTGTCTTTGTTGCTATCTTTTTAGGTTAGATGTTGGTGATAAAAGGGGTGCTTATCACTTTGTTGGTCAAGGGTTTTCAAATTGGGAAAAGAAAAAAAGATTGAATGTTTATGCTAGAAGTGCTGCTCATAACTAAGCTCGAAGAATGTGTGAATCATTATTGAATTGAGACCAACACATTCAGACATTTTTTGATAGACACTCTTCTAAAGCACAAATTGAGTACCGAACTCGTATAAATGCTATAATTGACTGTGTTCGTTATCTTTTAAGGCAAGGACGACTCCCATTTCGTGGTCATGATGAGTGATTGATGGATAAATGATAGTTTAATTGTGTATATAGAGAATGATGTATTTGATAGTATTAATAATAAAGTCATTATACAATATTTTCAAAAGATGAAATCTCGTCGAGAACAATTATAAATGTATTAGTTAATGAGAATTTTATTAATATAAATATTTTTATTTATTTTTATTTTTATTTATGTTAATTGTTACTTTAACCTTTGACCCCCGTAAGTTTTCATTCTTGGGTCCGCCCCTAGATAAAATGACCTAGAAGTTATTTGGAGATAAATTAAAAATACATGCTTATGTTTTATTTTTTATTTTTTTGATAACCAGGGTTTAGGGATAAAATGACCTGTAGGTTTTTTCTGACTTGGTATTATTGAGCTTGTAAAGTTGTTGGTATTGTTTAGGTTGTGGAAATGGTATTATTATGGTGTTTATAACGTGATATGTGAGAGTTTTCTTTTTTTTTGAGGTAGTGAGTTGTTTGAATCGATGATGGAGAGCTATATTGCATTGTTTTACTCGTATCGAATTTGTTGAATTGATGATGATGAACTATATTTATTGCTATATAATTTAATTTGTTAATAACAATCTATATTGTGTTGTTTTAATCTATAAATTTTGTTGAATGAAGTGTCGACGTTGCCCAGATCTTATCTGTAAACCAAAATCTGAAACTTGAGTGTGAAAGCGATGCTAATCAGAGTACTTAAATATGGTACAAGAATTCACTTTGCTTAAAATTTTCACTGTTAACGTTGCCGTGTATTTAATCTCTTTATAAATATCTTGATTATCGGTAGCTTTAATCTTGGTTCTATATATATTCTTCTAGGATTATTTGGAAATTAATTAATAAAACTAACCTGTCAATGTTATTGATCAATAATTTGCTGATGAGCAGAAGTTCGACCCTCAAAAATTAAACTATACATTTAACATTAATTGAACCTCGGTTGATAAAGCATGCATATTCAGCACATACGCTTCTGAAAATTCTTACACTATCAAACGAGGCATCTTCTTCCATAATGCAACTGCATCAAATGGTTAATCGGCCTGCCTTGTGGGGTTGCAAATACTAGAGCTGTTGAATTTATGGATTGTATTAATCCCGGCAGCCAAACAGCATCTCGCACTTGCTTCAAAGTTTGTGTTTGCAACAAGTTCTGCCCCATGCATAGTATATCAATCTGTCCACAAAATCACAATAGCGTTATAACCGACATTGTATTGATCAGGAAATGCTTTTAATAAGCTTAAGACACTCATGTCAATACAGCTTAATTACCCATAATCTTCTCTCCAATTCCAGATAAATTCACATTAAAGTCGATGGTAAACTTTATCTCACAATAGGGTTTTTACCGTACTAAATTAACTTCATGGTTCGACAGATTTTTGGGTCAATTTCATCTAAAAACGACACATAAAGAGTTTAAAAAGTCAACATGTCATTTTAGATTACAGTATTTCCAGTCAAAAGAAGCTTCCGGGATTAAGTCTTCCTTAGTCAATTAACAAATACTATGACTAGAAGGGGCTTAATAGAGCGACAAATAATGAAAGACTTTTTTCTTCAAGTTAGGTCACCAATAAGTGTTTTATATTTGGGTTCATTTTTCGTTTCATTTCCATCAAGTACAACGTAGAGGTTCCAAAGTTATAAAATTGAGTAGAGTAATACTGCGATTTTAAAATCAGTATCTCGTATCTGAATTTTATTTATCAAACAATTAATTTTCCTAGATGACAGAAATGATGAGATGAGGTGCTAAATTAACTTTAGACCAAGTAAATTCCTAAGGACCAAGTTTTTTCAAGGTGAATGACTATATTTAACAAAGTTAAGATTTAATTTCTGATTATCTTTGAGTTTCCTAAAAGGATACTAATGTTTCCATAGGATCTAAAGATGTTTAAACCATTGCATATGTCAATCTATTACAAGTAAAATGAACTTTACTAAGGCCTCATGTGGCATCAAATTAATCGACCAATGGCTACGATAAATGTCAAATGCATAGTAAATGAGAATGCCATAGAACTTAAATAATACTTTTACAGCTATAAATGCAGCAATTATGGTCCCTAAAAAGATGAAAGTTGCCTACAGCCCTTAAAACGAGATCAACATTTACGAACATTTAGCCCTTAGGACTCTAGAAATTAAACAAAGACTTACATCCCTATATATTAGAAAATAATAATTATATACCTAGTAAAACAACAATGCTCCCAGTAATCATAACAACTAGAGAGGTTATTGGCCTTAGTACCCTATATTATATAGCCGCTAATGAATCCTATTAGAATATATAACTATATACATTACGAAACAAAGCTGTATATTCTAGCAATGATACTATGCCCCTGAATTTTATTATTTATTCTATACAGTTTCATATGTTCCAAATACAATGTCTCAAGATATATGATCATATAATTTAGAAATAGGTAATGGAATCGTATGATACAAAAAATTAAGTCATTTAGGCTACCTCAAACTACTTGTAAACAAATTAGAAACATGCAAAACCAAAAAACAGAAGCCTAAAAGGATATTTGAAGCCATTTAATGTGTTAACAGAAGTATATAAGATAGAGCATTTAAAGAAATACAAAGCCAAAATTGGTAATCAAATAATTTCATGCGGCCGAAAAAGAAGTAGGGTACTTTACTTAACTGGCCGAGAATCAATTTTCTGATAGTATACTCAAAAGATCTCAAAACCCTATAATTTTAAATCAAACTGGCCAGAGTTCTGCGATATTATTATTTGATTTAACATGACCCACGTAATGAGAACTTGTCGTCCCTCAAAAAAAAAAAAAAAAAAATTTATTTTCATGCATGCTTCATTATTGAGAGGCGGAGAGAGAGATTTGAGTAGATTACCTCAGCTTCGTTGGAGAGACCGAGCTTTCTAACCAGGTACTTTTTAACCGTGAAAACTGTCATGTTCTCATCCCTTTTTACAAAAAACAAATAAAAACATGACACCAAAACCCAAAAAAAAAAAAAGTAATATCAGCCTTTTCTACTAATTTCACAGAACATCATCATTAGCTGATAGAAAAAAAGAATACATTCATATGTCCATTGAAATGACAGTGAAATGATACGCTCATGTATTATTAAGATGCAAATAGTAATCTAACGTGCACTACTTACTTCACTCTAATATACGCCTTAGGTATTTGAGGCAGTGCTTGTCCAACCCTGTTCATGTTATTAACACATCAATTCCCAAACAATTATTCATTTAGTTTTTACAGAGATTAAACACAAAATGTTGGGAAAAATAAGAGAAATTTGGCGTACGGAATGTGTGAAGAGGGAAATTTTTTGTATAGAACAATGGGAGATTGAAATTTGAAACCACCTTAATGAAGTGAAAGGGAGAGAGAGAGAGAGATAGATTTCAGGTTGTGCAAGATCAAACCAAGAGAAAGATTGAAAACGAAAACGAGGATATATAAGTATAACCAAAATAACCACCAAACCCAAAAAAAATGAGAAAGAGTGAAGTAGAAAGAAGATTAATTTTAATAAATGACACATGGAGAAAGTTAACAACATATATATTATGTGTCCACTTAAACATCAAGATTAGGGTGAATAAAAAATAAGAGAGTATTTTCAGGAAGAGGGAGAGAGAATGGGTTTATAATGATGAACATTTTGAAGATCAAACCCAAGAGAAAGATTGAAATGAAAACGAGATAGATATCCAAAATAAACCCAAAAAAAAAAATGAGGAAAAGTGAAGTGAAAAGAAAATTAATTTTAATAATGACAAATGGAGAAAGTGTCCACTTAAGCATAATAATTGTGAATAAAATAAAAAAAAGAGAGCGACAGAGAGAATGGGGTTTATAATGATGAACATTTTGAAGATTTTGCTCACCGGTTCGTAAAAGAGATGAGAGTAAACCACAAACCAGGGTGGGGTCTTCTTCTTGTTGAGATATGATGAGAATCATTGAACTTGGGATTTTGCCAGTCAAGACAGCTACCTGATGGTATATCTTCATCATCATAATCAAGATCACGATCTTCATCATCACAATCCTGACCACCCTGATCCAGATCTTCCCACAACTTCTTTTGATTATTATTACTAATCGGAGCCACATCCTTATAACACATACTCCCATTATCAAACCCTAACCCTAATCCTAACCCTAATTCTAGTCCTAAACCTAGTCCTATTTCTTGATGATGCTGGACACCAGGAAGCGTTGACGAAGGAGAAGGTAACACAGTGGGTGAAACTGAAACGGGGTTCCCTTTTGATTGATAATGTTCTTGTTTCTTTTTTCCAGAAGTGTTAAGACCAAAACCTAACCCTAACCCTAACTGAAGCCAGTCTCTTCTTTCTTCTTCTTCTTCTTCTTCTTCTTCTTCAACTTCTCCAAGTATTCCTACTTGTCCCACTAGGCTCAGACGGTTCTTGAGAGAAGAAGAAGAAGCCATAAGTGCATGCTACTTTTGAGGATCCGTTTGGCAAAAGATTAAAAAGAGATAGGGTTTGGTTTGGCCCTTTATGGAACGGCAAACTTTGTACTGTTCATAACCAAACCACAAGCATATTCACACGGTACGTTATACGCTCAATAAATCAAGCTATGTCAAAAGATAAAGAGTAAATTTTATTAAATTATAATAGATTTCACTTTCTTTTTTGTGTCTTTTTGGTTTATTGGGATTTAAAACCCGAATTATAGAGTGGGGGTTGTGTTGCTCTTTTCCGAGGCAAGAATGCTCTCTGTGTTATGTTCTTTCTTGTTGTCTTTGCATCTGAACAGTGAAGAACTAGGATTTTGTTGTTAGTTTCTACAGCTGACTACACGCTACGCAAAGGAAACACACCCGGAGAAAGAATTAAAGAGAGAAAATGATTTCACTGTACCTTGAGTTAAGTTGAATTGTGTTGTCTTTGAAAAAGTGGTTGAATTTGTTGCTATTTTGTACGCATATTGATATTATTGCTCCACATCGATCCATTCAAAAACCATTATTACTTCAAACTTGATTGCTTCCTCAGCTATTCGCCTATTGTCTCACCTAGAACAAGCAAAGATACAAATAGGCTTAACTTAAGACATTAATTCAGAATCGATTCCAGGGAGAGGTTTTTATATGGACACACCCATACTAATGTTTAGTTAAACAAAAAAACCCTAAATTTTAGAATGAAATATTTTTATCCTTATAATTGACGAAAATTTGTTAAAAAATAACTATAATAATGATAATATATAAAAGAATTATTTCCCAAATGTGATAGAAATAGTGACTCTAGTCCCTGTCAGACAAAAGCTATTACATTTCATTAGATAATTTAAGAGCATTTTTGTCATTTTATACAAATAACGTATGAGAATTTTTAACTATAATTCTTAAAATTTAATAATACAAGAAAAATAATATAAACCATCAAACCCGATTGCTATATTGTTAAGTTATTGGTATAAAAGGACAAAAATACCCTTACATTATTTAATGGAATATAACAACATTAGTCTGACACTGACAGAGATTTAGGTAGCTGTTTCTGAATTTACTGGACTTCATTAGTACTTTCGCAAACCTAAAGGATGAAAATGTTATTAAGTCAATAAAAGTACAAAGAGAGAGAAGTGAAAACAAAGTTAGCTTAGGTAAGCCACAGGGATTCAAGTTATTATTTTGAAAGCGTGGTGGGGCTCTAAACATAACATGTCGAGTATATGAGTCAGTTCAAGGAGCAGGTAATTTTGACAAATCTGAAAAAAGCTGTGTCATTTTATACATGCATGACCGCACCCTTTTAGCGCGTGAAATTACAACTCTTCTCAGGCAATTTCCTTTTTCTTTTTCTTTTAATTTATAAAAAGGCAAATATATAAAGCACATGTGCAATGCATGATTAAAGCTAAAATATACCACCTGAAACAATGAGCTTGTGGAATTCATGACATCGCTTTATATGTCTGGTACCTAAAATCTTAGATCAAAGTTATATATGCTGATAATATTTTGTCCGAATTTTCACTGATGTGGTGAAACAATATGTGTCACCAGATTTGATATTAGATAAGCCTATGTAAATCTATAAGAAAATGATAGAGTTATCAAAAATTACACACCGAATCTATGCATCGAATAACGTGATAAAATCATGATCGTTGATTAATATTAATTTATAATGAATCAACGGTCAATATTTTGTCACGTCATTTGGTGTACGAATTTAGTGTACATCCTTCAATAACTGTAGCATTACTCAAATCTATAATTCTTATTATGTTAAAGATTTTGAAGGGTATTGACTAAATTTTTTATTTTGAAGGTTAAGATAATTAATTAGTATATAATACTACACATACAATATTTTTCGTATAATATGATGTAGTAAATATGTGACAAAAAAATGATTGACTGATTTTAAATTAAAAATAAATTTTCATCCAATCATATCTTTTGTCACATTATATTATATTTGAAATGTTATACGTGTAATATTACTCTTAATTAATAAAGTCAGATAGATAAGAAATGAGACAACTAAGTCAACAAAACTAAGAACGATTGTAACAAAAAATTCGGGCTGTTTGATAGTTGCAATATCATTAAGGGTAGGAAAGTATTAAAAATGTTTTTAATAAAATTAGACTTGGAAGGTTGAACTAGTAAGTTTCTAATAAAGAAACATTTTTATACAATAAAATATAATTCCGAAATGGAACATTTTCTATTCTTCAAAGATTTTAGAAAATATAAAATCAAGAAAAACAATTTTGTATGGAAAAGTCAACATCTTGTCGAAATAGGGGATTTTCGTAATTTCGGGCTTTTAGTGAACAAAATTTGGAAAATATGTAGTTTCATGTATAAACGCATGGACAATAATGTGATTACATTTACACGCAATGCTATTTTCGTAATTGTCTTGACTTGAGGCCTTTGAATCATTTTCGTTGCTTAATAAGACTAAGGTATCCAATTGGAATCCCCCAAAATAAGTCTAATTCAAAGAAATCCTCGGCCCTAATAAGTCTTATCAATAATAATATACTTACAAAGAAATCTTACAAAGATTTTCAATAAAGTGGGGTAGCAAAAAATGAATGAAAGAGTGAAACAAAAAGTCAAACTTATTAAATTCATTCTTTCATTCATTTTTTGTCACATCACTTTGTATGGAAATCTTTGTAAAATTTCTTTGTAAGTGTGATATTACTATAAGTCTTATAGGACACCATATCCTACCACCCCCATTAAATAGCTTGGGTCCACCGGTCTCCAAAACATATACCTTCATATGAGACCTAATGTGCCTTTTTGTAGCAATTTTCTATTAAAAAAAAAGGCTTTCTCTTTTATATTAAGAAGATTTTTTTTTTTTTTTAAACAATAAGACTAATATTTGTATAATATTTTTCAACTTAAAAATTTGATTAATTATGTAAGTAAAAGAAGACTTTTTTTAAATGTCTTATAATTTTTCATAACATTTCAATAGAAGTAGTTTTTGTTCATTTAAGGATACTTTAAAACCGTCATCAATCATCCTTATTGTAGTAGTTCAAGGACTTTGGGAGCTTACATATATCTTCAAATACAAAAATCTTTGAATATTTTTCTTGCCAGAACCAAATAAAACAGTATTCTCACCCTAACTTTTTCTTAAAGGCAACTAAATGCTCAACAATAAAATAGCCATTCAGAATAATCTTAAATTTTCAAAAAGGCATATGAAATTCTCCTTTAACTAATAAAAGAAACAACCCCAATAAAAGGAAATGAATCAATTAAAGTCCATAGCTTAATTTATATACAAGCTATTCTAGTAAGTCAAAGGACTCAAATTGTTGTATTTGAAATACATATAATTTTTGTCCTTTCAATATAAGTTTAAAAGTTAAATATCCATTTTATTAACTCAAATTGTAGTATTTGAAACGAGAATAATCAAAATATAATATTTGAAACCAACATCCATAAACGTTAGTAAAACAGAGAACAAATAATTATTCTTAAGGCCTTAGGGATGTAAATACCTCGTGCTGAAGCCTGGGCTGGGCTGACCCGGGCTTTAGGCCCAGGTTTGGTTGATATGATAATGGGGTTTTTATACGTTTTTAGAATAGGTGGGGGTTTGAAGAATTTTGTTATGGATTGTTTGTGATTTTACATTATGAAAGAGAGCTGGATAGTTTTGGGGGTTGTCATAATTTTTCAGGAGGTTTTCGGGAATTTTACATGGGCAATCGCAAGCAAAACCTCAATAATATACTCGGAACATGTATACCCCAGGCCTAGGTGTACTTTATGCCCGACACCGCAGGCCCCCCAATCTCCCGCACCACGCCCCCCGTCATCTTTTTTTACATCCCTACAAAGCCTAGGGTATACATATGGTTATTTTATATGAATTTTGTGAAAATTACATATAACCCTCTAGAAAAATACATCTAGTCACCTTTTGTGAAGTAAAAGTATGAAAGCCCTCTAAAAAGCTGCATAACTACCTTTCATGAGATAAAGTAGCAATAGGCCTCTAGGAAAGAATCAACAACTTTTTCTCACCCAGGTTTGCCTTAATGACGCTTTTTCACCTAAAAAGTTTCAAAATATTATTTTCTACCCAAAATTTATATTCTGTTAATACTCAAAATACACTTTACTATCTCATCTCGCGTTCAATGAGTTACTAGGAGCCAGAGTAAGAGGAGTTTTGTAGATTAGAGGTTGGTGGATCGAATGGTGATAACCGATTGAATATTCGCCGTCGAAATCAACCGAAATTCAATTAATAACAAAAAAACTATAACTTTGCAATGATCAGCAATCGACGAAAAATCAAGTACTAAAGTGAAATAGGTTTTGTAAAGAGAATATTGGAGGTTCAAATGGTGTGATTAAGAGAATTTTCGCCGTCACAATCAACTTTAAATAGTAACGGAATATTAAAATTGGGTAAAAAAATAGTATTTTGAAACTTTCTGGTGGGAAAGGGTCATAAAGGCAAACTTGGGTGGGAAAAAGTGTTTCTCCTCTGGGAAATTATCCAGAAATTTCAGATAAAACAAAAACAAAAAACAAAAAACAAAACAAAACTCCTTATTTCAACTAAACCCGGTCCGGATAGTTAAAAATTTGAGAATTTTCCCAAGATTGGGCTTGAATATTTTAAATAGACCCTAGACCTAATTAGGCAAGCATGGCCCGAGCCTAAGGTATTTACGTCCCTAAACATCCTTGAATCTATTATTAGGTTGTTGGCTTGCTATATAAAAACATAACCGAATATTATTTAAATTTGCAGGTAAAACATTACACAACCGAATATTATTTATCTTTATAGCCGAGCCTTGCATGAGCTATTGGAATTTTGTCCAATGAAAATTGGAAATTATTTTTAGCTCCCATTAATTTTATCAGTGGCCCCCCATTTTCTATTTCAAAGAGGATAAATGTAATTTCATGTCTTAAAACCATCTTATATCATTAATTGAAAGGTATTTTGACAAAAGATGAAGAATCCAAATAAATCTAATTCAATAGTTAAATAAAGATAATAAAATCAAACATAATGAAGGGAATATATTTATTTCAATTTTGTTATTCTATTTCAAATAAACAGTAGGTTGTACTAAATATATTTACTCTCTATGGAAGAAAACAACTTCACTTTTATTCATTGAAGACTGAATGACAAAAATTTTCTTTAATTATTCATGAGAAAAGGATAATAAAAAGTTCAAGTACACCAATAATCTAGAAAAGAATTAAAAAAAAAATTATCCCGTAAATAGGGCAACCGATAAAATAGATGGGGGTTTATTAATATAACACGACGAAATTTTATAGAGAGAGAATTATTGTGCACCTCCATAAACTCATTTCTCTCAGTCCAGTCTTGGGAAAAAGAAAAAAGCAATTTGTCTAGTTAAATAAGAGGAGGAGTTGTTATTTGAGCCCCACTAAAACTCATTCTAAACCCCAAATTTAATAAAATTCATTAAATAAAATTATATTCCGGAAACACCCTTATTAATTTTACCCTTAAAGTGATTCTATATGATACCAGATACTATCCTACAGCATATATTCTACAAACCAAAATAAAAATTATTGATATATGAAGAAAACATTCGCAGTAAATTTAATTAATTGAACAACTAGTTTAGTTTTTTTTTTTTCTGCTAATTTTTTGTAGCAAATGAATTGTGTAAAGAGTTAGGGCTCCGTTTGGTTCACTATTTTGGGAGTTTTAAGAGTAGTCTTTTGGAAAAAGTTGAGTTGAGTAGTATTTGGAGAAATTTTTTGTACATTTTATAATAACATTTTCTGAAAATATTTAGATTATTTTTAACCTCCTAAGTTTGTTAATTTAACTAAACAACCTTAACAAAAAAAAAGTTTAGAAATTGACAAAAACACCCCCACCCACCCACATTTGCCAGATTCCAATCAGCACCGTCGGAAGGTGATTGGAATCTTGTAATGGCATCTACCGGATGCGGCGGTAGTGCGCCAATCTAGCCTTTTTCGACCAAATCCACCATGGATCTAGTCGAAAAAGGCCAGATCTACGGCCGCCAGATCGGCCGTTGATGATCAGATCTGGCCAGATCTTTTGGTCGTCGTTGATAGCCAAACAACGGCCAAGATGTGGCCATTGTCAATGACCAAAAGATTTAGCGGCCATAGATCTAGCCTTTTCCAACCAAATCCAGGGTGAATTTGGCCAGAAAAGCCCAGATCGGCATACTATCGGCCATATCTAATTAGTAGTGCGCCATTACGGCAGATTCCAGCCACTTTCCGACGATGATGGCCGAAATCTGGCAAATGTAGGGGGGGTTGTTTTTGTTAATTTATAAACTTTTATTGTTGGGGTGTTTAGTTAAATTAACAAATTTAGGGGGTTAAAAATATTGTATTTTGAAGAAAATTTTGAATATTGAAACAAAGGTGTATTTGGATAGGATTGGATATGATAGTGGAATATGATAGGGAAAAAAAGTGAACCAAATGGGGCCTAGATGTTCCCAAAAAAAAAAAAAAAAAAAAAAAGAACTACTAGTTATAGGATTGTTAATGAGTTGACATGGAAAAAGAAATTAATAACAAAAGGTTTAAAAAAAAATTAAAAGAGATGACAAAATTTTACGGAAGGAATTCTTTGTTCACACTTAACTAGGAAAGTATTGTCTTGCCCTTCATAACACAACAACTCCACGAACGATTCCGCCCCTAATTCGTTGACTTTTTTAGATGATTTTTCACTACAACGCTTGTCTATGTCCCTGTAAAAGAACAGCGGGATTGCAGGGTTAAAATAGGGGTGTCAGCTAAATACTTCAATTAAGAGTGTTTCAAGTGCGAGTCTTTTTTGAGTGAATATTGACATATCATTCCATGTCATTTAGCCCCATTTATATAGTGAAATAGATTAAGGTAAAAAAGAATTACTTTCTTAGTCGCTCTAGGATTTCGGGTTGAGAGGGGATTTTGAGTATTTTAGTAGAATATGGGATCCTTTTCTTTTTGTGGACAATATCTTGTCCACATTCACTATCCATATAATTGAGATTCCTCAATCAATTATGATTATACTTCCTATATTGAAGTATATTGGGATTTTATAGGGTTTAGGGAGGAAATTTATTTCATGAATTTTGTTTTCTCTCAACTCAAGTCATCCGCCGGAACTCTCATCGACCGTTTTGCTACCCTTTTGCTGGATTTGGTCCTCCAATATGGAAAGAGCTTTCTTCCCTGTTCTGTTTGATCCTTTTCTAGCTGTTTTTGTCTGGATTTTCTTCATTTTCGGCGACTGCCCTTTTTCATGAACCCCTATTTTCTCCGTCAATTTCTGGGCGTTTCTGTCATTAGAAATATGTGTTACCGCCACCATTGGATTTTTTGTAATCTCCTCTTCAAAACCCGTACATTCCTATTGCATGTCACTCTCCATTTTCCAGAAAAGCCCATTGCTTTTTCACGTAAAAGGTTGTTTTGCAACCCCTTTTCTAGCTGTTTTCTAGTCGAAAACAGTCGATGTCATCACCATTCAATCTGCCTCCATCTTCTCTTTAAACCCATGGTATCCTTTTGCCTTGGTTGCTCACCAGTTGTCGGTATTGACCACATGTTTTCGCCAAGGGACAATCGGTTTTGTTTCTTTGATCACCAAGTTTTTCCAAGGTTATTTTTTGTTTTTGTTGTTTGTGTAGCTTCTTGGAGTGCTTGGATAGTGGTGGGTGGACCAAATTACATACATTTTTGTCTGGGTTTCATTGCCCCCCACCTGCTTGCTAATTTTCCCAATGCTTGTAGTAGTTTCAACGTGTGTTGCTCTATGCACCTAGCCTCTTGCTGCGAGCAATCTGCATAGGCTACTCTCTTTCACCCTTCTGACTCTACCCACTTGTTTCCATCACCACAAACACATCTCCACCCACCTCCAAACACTTCTAACCATCCTTTCCACCTTTACTTTTGCCCAAACAACGCCTTTTTCACCACGCCGCACCACCTACTCAACGAAATGTCTCAACCAACTACATCACTCCACCAACCCCATCCCTCCCCCTATCCAAACCAAGCCTTTAGCCACTACTAATGCCTCTTCTCTGAAGCCCCTACTTACCAAAAAAAGTGGGGCAAACCTTATGGATTGGAGACTTCGAGATGGATGACAAATATTTGCTTAATGCTTTTGCAAATGGGGCAACTAAAGGAGCTAAGGTTTTTCATTACAAAAACAGTAGTTTCTTGAGTTTGAGAATCATGATATTGCAGGTAAGGCTTTGGGAACTTTTCATAGTTTAACAATGCCAAATTCGAAGAAGCTCTTCAAACTCAATTGGGTGTCTTTTAAGCCACGTGAAAAACAACCAGCTTTGAAGTCGATTATTGACAAGAAAGTTGTGTACTAAAAAAACAACAAAAGCATCTTCCTCATGGGCGGATAAAGTAAGAGTCACAAAGGCTGGTACTCATTTCACACTTGATATCAAGGATGAGCAACTTTGGATTTCCGATGATATTATTGATGATAGTGATGTCGATTATCGTCATTGTATTGTGGATTTTTTTTATGGAATATTTTATGCCCTTCCATGCTACCCGCTTGATCGCCTTTCATGCATGGAAAGTGGATGGTTTGGAAGATGTTATGTCCACTGACTCTTGTTTTTTTATATTCAAATTTTGAGATGAGGATGATATGCATTCGATTTTGCAGAGAGGGTCGTGGATGTTTGGGGGTAAGTCCATTTTTTTTGCAGCAATGGCATGCTCATTTTAGTTGTGACTTCTCTTCTTTTGTTTGGCAAGAGGTTATTGTCAAGACACTCATTGCCTGGCCATCCTTCACTTGGTTCTCTTTGCTTCAGTGGGTTAGTTTGCATCTCAGGCACAAAAGGGACTTCAGTCACCTTCTTTCACAGTTAGTCCTTTCTGCTATAGTTTATTTTATGTGGAACAATCGTGTTAACTACAGTTCTCATAGGGATATTGTTGCAGCTATTTGTGATTTAGTTCAAGTCAAGGTTTTGGATTTAGCGCCTAAGTTTGACATCTCGGCCTAGCTTCGTTTGATATGGCATTTGCCTAATTAGTTTTATTTTTGCGAGCCTGTGTGCTTCTTTTCGACCGTTTGTGGCTTTTGTGTTTTTTCCATGTTATGATTGT
The DNA here is from genome assembly GCA_026225825.1 of Pistacia integerrima. Taxonomy (NCBI): domain Eukaryota; kingdom Viridiplantae; phylum Streptophyta; class Magnoliopsida; order Sapindales; family Anacardiaceae; genus Pistacia; species Pistacia integerrima. Next base: position 15,058,806 of record CM047740.1, on the reverse strand, counting down.
GATTTATTGTCTTTGTTTGGGGTATGTCCCTCGTATCATTGTACATTGATTTTGTCCTTTATTTAATTCTTACTTACTCCCAAAATAAAAAAGTAGGGATTATATTAGTTTGCCTACTTAATAAGAATTTTAATGAATAAATATTATTTAATATGAGGCTTAGAAAGAACACTAGATAAGAAAGCCGGTGAAGGATCCATATGTCTCACAAAATGTCCCCAATAAAAGAACAGTGTTCATGTTATTGGGTCTTTTAGCTTGCTTCACCTCAAAAGTTTAGAAGCTCAATGAATTTTCTAACAAATCCCTTATATATATAGCTATGGCCAAAGACAATAATTAATAATCATGAAAATACTAATGATGCTTCATCTTCTCTTCGCCTCTCTGTAGTTTCAAGGATGATGAAAGAAATTAAGCTTTAGAATTACCAATTTATAAATTAATTATGGAGTTTAATTTGCTTTGATAAAAGTTTATAACCCATGCAGTGCACTGTCATTAATTCATAATGGAAATTTGAAACCCTCAAGCCTCACGATCAGATTTTTATTAAGTGCAACTCTATGTGGACTTCAACATAATGTAATAATACTAATTATCATCTCACTTAAAAGAAGATAACAATAATAAAAATAAATTAGTAATTGGATGATTAGTTAGTTTGCCTCGTCTATCCACATATTTATATAATGCTAAGACATACCCTATTTGATTGCCATGTAGGATTTTTTAAGCTTTGGAATTGCTTCATTTTGACATGTTGAAAGATTGTCCAACATGTGATTGATGATGATATGGTATTTTTACATTTGACTGCATGTGATTGGTGATGATGTGGACATGTGGATGTGTAGGATTTTTTGTTACATGTGGCTTAATGTAATTGGTGTTTGATATTTTTTAGTGTTACAAACACATATTGAGCATTCAAAGGTCTAATTAAAACTTGATTAATTTTACATAAACACAGACGCTTCACATTCACGTTCACATACAAACGCTTCAAATTGGCTAAAAGAGGAGTCGTTCTTATTTCTACCTTTGCTTCTCCACATCTGAGCTGAATAAGAGAATCGGAATTTTTCTAAATTCTCTTTGCTTTTTTTCTTATTTTTCTTGGTTTTTATTTGTATTGAAAGCTAAGGTTTCTTTGATAAATGAGTTGATCGAATTGAATTGGACATGTAGTTATCATGACGAGGATGGAGAGCCGATGACATGCAATCAGACCGGGAGCCATCTCCCAAGTATTTGTTATCTGTTTTTTGTTGGGGATTTTTTTGGGTTAATTTTTTATACAAAATCACAGTCAAAGTATAGTGGAAGGTAAGAGACTGAGCTGGGACTTGGTAATTTCTTTTCTTTTGTTCTGTTTTCGTTTGCATTTTGTTTATTCGTGTTTAGATGGCGAGAAACTTAAGGAAAAATGTGACATTTTGTGTGTTGTGTTGTGGCGTTTTACTAATTTTTTTTACTTTATTAGTGTTTGGATGGCGAGAAACTTGAGGAAAAATGTGACATTATGTGTGTTGTGTTGTGGGGTTTTATTGATTTTTTTTATTTTTTTAAAAATTGTTTGAAAATATCAAACGGATCTGATTTGATAAATCTTTGATCTGTTGGAAGGTTATTTAAGGAAAGGAGTTCCTAAGCCCTCGAATTGACAAAATGGTTTTCAATTAGTGCAATTCAACATCTATTTAATGGACTACTATTGTACCAATATATGCATTTTAGAACAACATATGGAGGGCAGAAACTTAGGAATATAATGCTGGATGTTAATATTGATTTGTATGGACCATATGTAAGTTTCTGTCTCTCATTAATGCAAATATGTTTTCTTCATAGTTTTCATTGAAATTTACATAATATAGCTTCATTTATGTGCTCATTTTTCAGGCTAGACCTCTGCAAAATTGTGGGGGAGGAGGAACCTATTTCGCAAGTATTATATTTTGCAGGTTTTCATTGAAATTTACATAATATAGCTTCAATTAGTGTTATTCAACATCTATTTTGATGGACAACTATTGCATCGAAATATGCATTTTAGAATAGCATGTGGAGGGTAAAAACTTAGGAATATAATTGCAACGCCCACATCGAGGTACGTAGCTTTACTTATGCCCTTATACCTTTAGTTGAATTTTGTTAAAGTTATCTTGAACAAGTGTGAAGAAAATCCCTTAAATTTTCATTAGGGGTAAAATGGTATTTTCACTCATAATTAGTTGAAAATGTGAGGAGTGAAAAGAGATAGAATTTCATGGAGAATGCAATAAAAATGAGGGCATTATGGTAATTGACTAAGGGACATAGATGGAATTTCATAGAAAATGCAAGGGTAAAATGGGAAACTATGAATAATATTTTGTTATATTAAGAGTTGAAGAATGAAACCCTAGCCATTTCTTCTCCTCTTTCACGCCACCTTCATCCCTAAATTCTCTCAATTTCTTCAATTCTTTTTCAAGGGAAATTCATAGATTTTGGGTTATTTTTAGTGGAATTTCAATCTCAATCATCCTTAGGTAAGATCCTTGCACTAAGATATGAGTTTTAATTTTTAAAGTGTTGAATTCTTATGATTTGTGTTCATAGGATTTAAGAGAGAGAGAGTTGGATCAAGGAAGACTACTAAAGTGTTGGATTGCTCATATCTAAGGTAAATAAATCCAACCCTAGTTATGATTGGAGTAATATTGTGTAGAGAATTTCTTTTATGCATGTATATACTTATATATGAAGAATTGTTGATGGAATGGATGTTGAATGATGGTTAGAATTTATCCATGAGAAGTAGTGTTTGTGTACTTGATGTTTGATGAGAGTTTGGATGAATTATGGAAGAATTGAAATAGAATTTATGGAGTGTAAATCCTGGACAAGTTTGGCGTTAATCTTAGAGAATTTTGTTCCAAATTTTGGTGGCTTAGAAGAGAAGTGTAGCCAATTTAGAGCGCGTGTGTGCACATAAATTGTTTGATGAAATGTCAAAGAGAAGTGCATGTATGAGTATGATTTTTTGTTATCTTGAGATGAGTTTGTAGATGGTAGAGAATGACATGTTTACACTCCATATTGCATTATTGCATCTAAACATATGAATTTAGAAAGAATAATAAGCATGAGTCCATCTACATGCATACATACTCATAAAAGCATTAAAAAGCATTAAAGAACATTAAAGAGCAAATAGAAAGAAATGAGAATATTAAAAAAGTTCAAATCTGAAATTTTATTTAAAGAAGTGTAAAAAGATAAAAGAAGAGAAGGTTGTTGCGATGGGGAACCCGTGAGTGACATAGCCCCGCATGCATGCCGCCTTTAGTGAGCGACCTCAGAATCAGAAAGAAGAATTGTACAGTCCGTTAGAAGTGCATGTGGATGAGGACTGTACTTAGAATTAGAGAATACACTCACACGGTGAGGGTTCTAAATCCATGCCTCAACCGAGTCTGATCGGCAAGAAAGAAATAAAAGAAAAGAAATAATAGAAAGAAATAAAGAATAGAAAAAAGAAGAAATAATAGAAAGAAAGAAAGAAAGAATAGAAAAGAAAAGAAAGAATAGAAAGAAAGGAAGCATAGAAAGAAATACAGAGAAAAGAAATAGAAAACATAATAAGAAAATAGAAAAAACAGAAAAGAAAATGCACATCCTATGCATTTGTGCATTTGCATCATACCTATGCATGATACCATGCCTACTATCATGAGTAGTGAGAAATTAGAAATTGAGAAAAAATAGAGAAAAAATAGAGAAAAATCAGAGAAAGAACAGAGAAAGAACAGAGAAGGAACAGAGAAAGAACAGAGAAAATAGAGAGGTATGATGTAAGGAAAGAAATTTAGAATTTAAGCAACGGAGAGAGAATGGTAGCATAGCGGGTTTACTTACTGAGCAATTAGTGCTCACCCCGTTGTTTTCAATGTTTTTGTAGGTAGTAGGTGAGATGCAGTCGCTTAGAACGTCAAGAAGAGGAAGGGTTTGGCAACACTATCAAGTTACTGTTTTGTGACTTTATTATATTATGTAAAGATTTGTATATAAAGAAAAATTAGATATGGCCCATTATTTCATACTCATCTATATATATATATATATATATATATATATATATATATATATATATATATATATTTTTTTTCTTATAATACTGTTTATTTTCAAAGTATACTAGATAGAGAGAAAGTATTACAATAATGTTGGATGGTAATATATTGATTTGTGTGGACCATATGTCTGTCTATCATTGATGTAAATATGTTTTCTTCATAGTTTTCATTGAAATTTACATAATATAGCTTTATTTATGTGCTCATTTTTTTAGGCTAAATCTCTGCTGAATTGTGGGGGAGGAGGAACCTATTCCGTAGGTTTTACCTTTGGTTTCCTATATCTATATTTCACATATTTGGCTATTTCTAGTTTTCTTATGAATTTATATTTTCATTTTCGAATATCTATATGATTTCGCAAGTTGTTCAACTAACTGTTACCATATGGTTCACAAGTCTATAAATGGTAATGCTCTAAACTTGGCTAATAAAAATAATCATGCTGTAAACTTGGCTGAAAAAAGTGACCATGCTAAAGTGAACGAGACTTTGAGGTTGTTTAACAAACATTATCTTCATTTTGTTCAGGTTGGTTTTACCATCTCAACACTATATATAAATTTGTTTTATTTGTTTCGGTTTTAACATTTATTACTTACGGCTTTAGTTGGAGGAACCAAGATGCAGAAAAGAAGAAATAGATAAGAAAGCTTCCAAAAAGTCAAAATCCAAGGTTAGCATGAACTTTAACTGTTTGATTTTAATATTGGTTTGAGTTTTTTTTTTTTTTTAATTTTTAATTTTATTAAATCTTTGTTACTTACAGTTGATTTATGACTTGAAATGATAGTAGATTGAACAATTATTATTGATTGAAATGAATAATTATGGGCTAAAAATTGTATTGGACCTAGGGGTGAGCACGGGTAGCGGGTAGAAGGCCGGGCAAGGGAAGGGGTAAGAAGGCCAAGGCCGGAAGCCGGAACCTACCCAAAACACGCTGTGCGGGTAGGTTCCGGTTCCAATTTTTTGGAACCGCTACTGTGCGGTTGCGGTTGCAGTTCCGGTTCTTGCATGTGGAGGAACCGGAACCTGTAAAAAGGGTACCCTGTTTGGAACCTGTAGGGGGTACCCGGTTTGGAACCTGTTTTGGAACCTATTTGGAACTTGTTTTGGAACCTGTTTGGAACCTGTTTTGGAACCTGTTTGGAACCTGCTTTGGAACTTGTTTTGAAACCTGTTTGGAACCTGTTTTGGAACCTGTTTTTGGAACCTGTTTAAAACCTATTTTAGAACCTGGACTATAATGAAATATTTGTGAAATATAAATAGTGGGGGAGTTTCTATTATTTTACATATAAAAAAATTTAAAATAGAAAAAGTTAAATTTTTAGAATAACCTAATTAAATAAATATACGAATACAATTATACTTATTACATATAAATTACACCATATTAAAAGCTTTAATATATTATAATACATTAATATTAAAGTTTTGATCAATTAAGTGAATAATTGGAATTATGATTCAATTAAAAGTGTTTTACATTTTTAATGTTATTAAAAGAATTATTTTTGAATAATATAATATATTTGATTGAGTAATAATATATTTAGTTATTTACTTCAATTATCAAGTTCTAAGTATATCTATAATAAATTAGTAATTAATTAATTATATATGATAAATTGATAAACATTAATAAATTTAATTACTATTTAAATATCATACTTAATCAATTATAACATTACATTATAGTTAAATGATTACTTAATTAATTATAATTTTATAACATTACTTAATTGATTTATAGTATAATTAATTATAACATTACATTAATTGATTACTACTTAATTAATTGACTTATAAGTTATAACATAATTAAATAGTTAATTAATTGATTTATAATTAGAAATTTAATTAATTATAGCATTACGTTATAGATTTATAGTATAATTACTTAATCAATTATAACATTTTATTATAAACATTAGTACAAACTTAATTAAATGATTAAAAATTTAATTAATTATAATATTACATTAAAAATTTATAGTATGATTACTTAATAGTTAATTCACTATAATATTACATTATAATATGATTATATAATTAATTATAACATTACATAATTAAATAATTACTTAATTGATTATATCATTATATTATAAATATTAGTAATTACTAATTTACTACATAAACATTAGCATAATACTTAATTAAATAATAAAAAATTTAATTAATTATAACATTACCTTATAAACATTTCATTATAAACATTAATTAAGCATTACATTATAGTTAAAAAATTACTCAATTAAATTATAATATTATTATATTACATTATATATATATTATGATCACTTACTTAATTATAGCATTACATAGTTAAATGATTACATAATTACATAATTAGTTATGAATTTATAACATTATATTATAAACATTAGTAATTTACTAATTTACTATATTATTACATTACTTAATTAAACGATTAAAAATTTAATTAATTATAACATTACCTTATATATTTATAATATGATTACTTAATCAATTATAACATTTCATTATAAACATTAGTATGTTAATCAAATGATTTGAAATTTAATTAATTATAATATTAAATTATTGATTTATAGTATGATTACTTAATTCATTATAACATTACATTATACTATTATAGTATGATCATATAATTAATATAACATTACATAATTAAATGATTACTTAATTGATTATGAGTTATGATATTATGTTTTAAACATTAGTAATTAGTAATTTACTAATAAACATTAGTACAATACTTAATTAAATAATAAGAAATTTAATTAATTATAACATTACCTTATAAACATTTCATTATAAACATTAATTAAACATTATATTATAGTTAAATAATTACTCAATTAAATAATATTATTATATTACATTATATATTATGATCACTTACTTAATTATAGCATTACATAGTTAAATGATTACATAATTACTTAATTAGTTATGAATTTATAACATTACATTATAAACATTAGTAATTTACTATATTATTACATTACTTAATTAAACGATTAAAAATTTAATTAATTATAACATTACCTTATATATTTATAATATGAATACTTAATCAATTATAACATTCTATTATAAACATTAGTATATTAATTAAATGATTTGAAATTTAATTAATTATAATATTAAATTATAGATTTATAGTATGATTACTTAATTCATTATAACATTACATTATACTATTATAGTATGATCATATAATTAATATAACATTATATAATTAAATGATTATTTAATTGATTATGAGTTATGATATTATGTTTTAAACATTAGTAATTACTAATTTACTACATAAACATTAGCACAATACTTAATTAAATGATAAGAAATTTAATTAATTATAACATTACCTTATAAACATTTCATTATAAGCATTAATTAAGTATTACATTATAGTTAAATAATTATTCAATTAAATTATAATATTATTATATTACATTATATTATGATCACTTATTTAATTATAGCATTATATAGTTAAATGATTACATAATTACTTAATTAGTTATGAATTTATAACATTACATTATAAATATTAGTAATTTACTATACTATTACATTACTTAATTAAACGATTAAAAATTTAATTAATTATAACATTACTTTATATATTTGTAATATGATTACTTAATCAATTATAACATTCCATTATAAACATTAGTATATTAATTAAATGATTTGAAATTTAATTAATTATAATATTAAATTATAGATTTATAGTATGATTACTTAATTCATTATAACATTACGTTATACTATTATAGTATGATCATATAATTAATATAAAATTATATAATTAAATGATCACTTAATTGATTATGACATTATATTATAAATATTAGTAATTTACTAATTTACACAATACTTAATCAAATTATTATAATTTTATTAATTATAACATTATATTATAAATTTATGGTATGATTATTTAATTAATTATAACATTCTATTATAAACAATATTACAATACTTAATTAAATGATTAACAATTTAATTAAATAGTATATTACTTAATTAATTATAACATTACAATTTACATTGTAGTATGATCACTTAATTAATTATAACATTACAATTTACATTGTAGTATGATCACTTATTTAATTATAACATTACTAGTTTCTAATATTAAATTTACTAAATTATATTTGGTATATTATAAATACCCAATTGACCAATTATAATATTAAATTAATAAATTAATAAATATTAATAATTTATTTTATGTGAATTATGATGAATAATTGTTTGTGTTTTGGTTTTGATTGACGAATTTTATGTGAATTATGATGAATTGATTGAATTCAAGTGTTGCTTAGAGATTACAGGTTATGAGTTACATTGGACACAAATGAATGAATAATGAAAATTTGTTAGGGGTGCATTTGTAAACTTATAAGGTGTTTTTGCTATTTTTTAAACTAATAGGGGGGTAATTGATTTTTTACAGGGTACCCTGGAAAGGAACTGGAACCTGCATTTTAGGTTCCGGTTCCTTAAATTGAAGAACCTGCACTGTGCGGTTCTAGTTCCCCCGAAAAATGCAGGGTACCCGGAACCGCTCACCCCTAAATTTGGACCTTACGAGGTCCAATAACAAAATGAACATGTCATGGCTCAAGGCCTTAGCCCAATTCCGATTGGGCCCATACTTAAAGTTACCTTGTGAACTGTCTCTTTTATGAGTTGGGTCATCCAACAAGTTAAGTTGAACTGGGTCCGGCCTATTTGCCCACAACAATCCACAATAGGGACCAGAGTCTTAGTCAATTTCCTCTTCTGACAAGATCCCAGATCTTACCCAAAGAAGAAAGCCTGAATCGATAAAAGTAGGAAATCTAATCCCTTTCCAAAAGGAGAACTCCTCTACTAAGTAGGGCTTAGAGTCTTACTAGGATTCGAACCCCTTGGGTTCACTATATAAACAGATGCAAACCCTCTCATTAGCCATTTAGAAAATGACCTACTAGTTCTAGTAGTCTCACGCTCAAGGTCTCAGAATATTCTGGCGATATCTCGGCGTTACTAAAGTCCTCACAACCACAAAGGCACCCTCTGCAGGCCTACCAGATTGTCAGTGGCTCGCATCACAAGATTCGATCCTTACAATTGTAATCGTAGATTTTATCGTCTACAATTTGGCGCCTACTGTGGGGCCTTGAAAATTTTTCGATTCAAAACGACCTGCTTAGACTACTCCTTCTTCCCCATTCGCTATCATGACCCACAACATTGAAACCCTATGCCCGATGTCGCGGCATAGATTGCGGCTCTCACCGCACTGGTGGAAGAGAACAACAATAAGTATCAAGCCTTGGAAGCTTAGAACGCCGCCATCCACGTGGAGAACCAAGCTCTCCAAGATAAGGTAACCCAATTTTACTTTTTAGATTGGTCTCTTAACCAATATCACGCATCCTCCTCCCGGCACCCCATTCAACCTAGACAGCTATTCCTCACCCCAGATAATGGCGTCTCCACCGACCCCCCTCATCTTGAAGCTCCAACAACCACTATGCCACCAACCGAACTGAATCGAGCCATCACCACTCCACCCATCACTCACTCGGCCTCTGAAACACTTGTACAAGCTACCTTACCCACATTGCTGAACTCCATTTTCACCCACCAAACACATCCCATGCACCTAGAGACCGACATAACCCAGCAAAGCTTCCCACACAGCTCGACAATACACATCAATCCCAAAGTATTTCCCTAATTCCTGAATAATCTCTATACCCTTGTGGCCACACCCCTCGAACAAACACTTACCAAGCGGCTAGCCGAGATGGAGGCCATGATCCAGCGCATCCTAAGTGTACCAACACCTCTAAAAAGGAGCCAACCCCAAAGCTACACCGAGTCACCATTCATAGACAACATCTCCCTAGCAGAAGTGTCGCGCAAATTCACTTTCTCCAACATGAAGTTGTATGATGGAACCACTGACCCAAAAGACCATATAGCCTCCTACAAATAAGGAATGTTCGTCTTTGCCATACCTAGAGACCTTTGTGAGACATGCATGTGTAAGAGCTTTGACTCCAACGTTGTAGGACCAGCACTCCAATGGTACACAAACCTCCCCAATCACTCAATCGCAACTTTTGCCCAGCCCACGGACACCTTCGTGGAGCAATTCGCCAACAGCAAAAAATTGGAATACTATTTGGCAATCTCTACCAGATCTAGCAACACCGTAATGAGCCGCTCCAAGACTATGTGGGTTGCTTCAATCGTGAGAAGGTTTCGATTCCTTACTGCAACCAAGAGACCGCAGTGGATGCCTTCAGGAAAGAACTCCTCCCAAATGGCAAGTTGTACAAGGAACTCACCAAGTTCAACTGCAACACCATGTAGGATGTACTAGCCCACGCTTAGATTGAAATAAGGTGGGAGGAAGACGAAGTTCACAGGGCCAAGCAAAACGCCTACGATGATCATCGCTCCAGTCGCTCTGATAGATGCCACGACATAAGGCCAGTCGACCCATACACAGTAAGAATGGCTCTAACACGTGACAACAAGCGACAACTAGAGTGCCGCTTGGCTCGGTCCAGCGAGGGTGTTAGGAAACGACCCAGTTGCGCAGTGGAAAAAAAAAAATTTACAGCAATGGATCGTTCCTTAGAACCCAAAATCAGGGCACAAAAATTACAGTTTATATATTACATCAAGAATCTGCAGAAAAATAAATCTAAAGTTTAGATTCATACCCACGTTGGAGGCTCCACCAATATTGTCTCTGAACGTGTTTGCTACCGATCCAAGTATAGGATCGAATCGTAGAAGTCCACACGAAGACAATCGCAAGGAACCAAAGAGGGATTTGCTAGATCCTCCTTGGTCTTAAGAAATCAAGAAGAAGAAAAGAGAAATATTTGATTTTTCAATCAAACAGTGAAAGTGGCGCCGGAGAGTGTGTATGTGTTGTGTGTTTTTCTTTTCTTTCAAAAGGGCAAAATTTAATTATTTACAAATCACACAAACACCTTTCTTTTTATATGCAAACTTAGTTGCCCTATTCCCACATGGAATGGGCTTGGGGTCCAACCCAAACACCCCATGTTGCCAAACACTCCCAATTAGATATTTTAATTTAATTCATCATTATCTCAATTAAAATCAATTAATATTTAATTAACATTTAACAATAATGATGATTTAATTAAATATATGCGAACACACATTTAAACGTAATTTCACTTATTTAATTTTTTCTAACAAATTAAATAAAGGCTACGACCCCAGCAAATTCAATTGTACTGTGAAATTACCAAAATACCATTTCGCCTAAAAAGACGAAAACGCCATTCTTTCTTCTTGGCTCTTAAATTATCTTCTATGTGTGTGACCCATAAGCTCCTCATCATACCAGCAGTGTATAGTATCGTGATTAACACCAATTAATCGTCTCACTAAGACACAGACCAAGATTGGCTCCTAGCAAGGCATCATGGCCACCCGATAGATTAGGATTCAGCAAAGTAGCTACCTGTCAATGATATGGTTACCATGCAATTCGATCCTTTCATCATACGTTATCTCGACGAGACGAAGGCATAAAAATAGCGTCAACCTCTGGTTACTCTCGATATTATGTATTCAGTTTCTAGACCAATGACCTGTATTATAAACTGGATAGAGCAACAACTCAATCCCACTGTGGCCACAGTTTTAGTGTCATTGCCATGTACTGAATTGCGCCGTGAGATAACTTCTCCCGTATCCGGGAGTGATGAATCCTCTGTCAATCCACCATAGTCTTGATACACTCTTTGATGTAGCCAATCACCATCGTATTGACAGCTCTAAATAGAACTGCGTTAGTCTAGTGTCAAACTGCACCAATCGGTGCACAAGGCGCTCCGGTGATCTCAAGTCTAAGGATCACATGCACCACTATTCGTTAGAGGATTTGTTCTATAGACACTGGGGTTACCATCCATATGGAATCCTCTGGTGGGTCAATCCAGTGAACTTGCTACGGTATATCCGCCTACAACAAGCACCCATGTTTGCACCAGGTTGTCACCAAACAACCTTGACAAGTGAGATCAGTCACTTCCTTTCGACAGGGTCGTTCAACACTATGATAGCCTTACCGTATTATTTGTGCCCTTACTTCAAAATAATACTGGGGCTATGGACGGTTTTAGAATAGCCACCATATGTGCTCATAGGGTTCTCACTATCAAGATTTGAAACACTTGATACCCTCGTCACGGTTCTACCATTCTAAGGATATATATCAATACATATTGCAATAATAATGATTTACGCGACATAGAATAAAAATGCCTTTTATTGATTAATGAACATTATTACAAAGAGTCAATTCTACAATAATTGATTGGCTCTAGGGCATCTCTCTAACAATCTCCCACTTGCACTATAGCCAATCATTCATGTATTTAATATCAAATGATCTCAAGTGCCTTTCATGCTTCGCTACGACAGAGGCTTTGTCAGTGGATCTGTGAGATTGGTAAGTATGCACTTTACTAATCTGTACATCTTTCCTCTCAACTATCTCTCTTATGAGATAGAAACGTCTGAATATGTGTCTGGACTTCTGATGAGACCGTGGCTCCCTGGCTTGAGCAATTGCTCAATTTTTGTCACAATAGATGTCTATAGGATCAACAATCGTAGGAACCACACCAAGTTCAGTCATGAACTTCTTTATCCAGACTGCCTCCTTGGCCCCATCTGATAATGCAATATACTCAGCCTCCATTGTAGAGTCTGCTACAATGCTTTGCTTAGAGCTCTTCCAACTCACTGCACCGCCATTGAGACAAAATACAAACCCTGATTGCAATCGATAATCATCTTTGTCCGTTTGGAAACTACCATCACTGTATCCTCTTATAGTGAGCTCATCTTCCCCTCCATAAACCAAGAACATATCTTTAGTCCTCTTCAGGTACTTAAGAATATTCTTGATGGCCATCCAGTGACGCTCACCTGGATCCGATTGATATCTACTACAAGTGCTCAAAGCACATGAGACATCAATCCGAGTACATAGCATGACATACATGATGGATCCAATTACTGATGCATATGGGATCCTCTTCATCCTATCTCTCTCATCTTGTGTTTTAGGACACAATTCCTTGGAGAGATAAACACCATGTGACATCGGAAGAAATCTCTTATTGGATTCTTCCATACTAAATCTTTTCAGTACCTTGTCAATATACGCACTCTGACTTAGGCCAAGCAATCTACGTGATCTATCACGATAGATCTTTATTCCAAGGATGTAGGCTACCTCCCCTAAGTCCTTCATGGAGAAGCACTTGGATAACCAAGTCTTTACCGACTGGAAGTTCGGTATATCATTCCCGATCAGAAGTATGTCATCGACATACAACACTAGGAATGCTACTGCACTCCCACTCACTTTCTTGTAAAACATCTTCGTTCTTGATAAAATCGAATTCTTTTACGGTTTCATCAAAACGAATGTTCCAGCTCCTTGAAGCTTGCTTGAGTCCATAAATGGATCTCTGCAACTTGCATACCTTATTAACTTGACTATCAAGAACGAAACCATCAGGTTGTGTCATATACACATCCTCCTCAAGGTTTTCGTTCAGGAAAGCAGTTTGGACATCCATTTGCCAAATCTCATAGTCATGATATGCAACTATTGCAAGCATAATCCGGATGGATTTAATCATGGCAACCGGCAAAAATGTTTCTTCATAGTCAATGCCATGAATTTGTTTGAAACCTTTGGCAACTAGTCGTGCTTTATAAGTATGCACGTTGCCATCCATGTCAGGCTTCTTCTTGAAGATCCATTTACACCCTATGGATTTTACCCCTTCAGGTGGTTCCACCAGAGACCACACTTGGTTCTGGTACATGGAGTCCATCTCAGATTTCATGGCTTCAAGCCATTTAACGGAATCTAGATCCGATATAACGTCTTCGTAGGTTCTGGGTTCATCGTCTTGGTAGACTAGTATGTCACCAAGTTGAGTCACAAGATAACCGTATCTCTCGGATTCATGGCGTACTCTCCCAGATCTACGTAGCTTTTGTGCTACCTGAGGTGGTTCACTTTGTTCCACAAGTTGTGGAGTAACCTCCTTATGATGCTCAACCACTTCTTGTGGCACATCATCCCGTCCTTCGTCTAGTATATCGTGTGGTTCTAGAACTTCATCGAGTTCTACTTTTCTCCCACTAGAACTTCTTAGAAAATATTCCTTATCTAGGAAGACACCAGATCGAGCAACAAAAATTTTACGCTCTTCTGGGTGGTAGAAATAGTATCCTTTGGTCTCCTTTGGATACCCCACAAATATACATTTACAGGATTTTGGGCCCAGCTTGTTCGAAGTCAATTTCTTAACATAAGTTCAAGCACGACAATAAAAGAATGCATCACGAAAAAGAGTGGGCCAATAAAAACCACACTGGAGGACCTTTAAAGCGATCCTCTTGCCACTATAATGACCACCACAAGCATAAGAATGACAAAATGCAAGTACACTACTAAACTCGTGATCGGGAACACATCTTCTAACTATCTAGTCTGCACACACCTTGAAAAGGTCCGGGTCTTCCCAAAAATAATGCTTGATGGTTGCAAAGAAATGATCTTTCTGAGTTTTGGTCCACCCTAATGGTAATTGTCCTACGGCCATGTAATTGACTATATGGGCATACCATGGTGCTTTGGATTGGGATATTGCAAATAGTTTCTCATCCGAGAAAGAGTCATTCAAACATTGACCAGGGACATACTCTATAAAAAGTCTAGACAAGTGGTCGGCGACCACATTATCACTACCTTTTTTATCTTTGATTTCTAGATCAAACTCTTGCAACAACAAAATCCATCGAATTAGTCTACGCTTAGTGTCTTTCTTGGCTAACAAATACCTAACTGCAACGTGGTCTGTAAAGACAACTATCCTAGATCCAAGAAGATAAGACCAGAACTTATCAAGTGAAAACACTACTGCAATCAACTCTTTCTCCATAGTGCTGTAATTACATTGAGCATCGGAGAGGGTCTTGCTTGCATAGTAGATCACAACGGGCTTTTTATTCCCCTGTTGGCCAAGGACTGCACCAATGGCATAGTCCGACGTGTCACACATCACTTCAAAAGGTAGGTTCCAATCAGAAGGTTGCATGATGGGTGCTGTGGTCAACGCTTCCTTCAAAATGGTAAAGGCAATCATACAAGAGTCATCAAAAACAAATGGCACATCTTTAGCAAGCAAATCACACAAGGGCTTAGAGATCTTGCTAAAATTTTGGATAAAACGCCTATAAAATCCTGCATGGCCTAGGAAATATCTAATTTGTTTGACTGACGAAGGCAGTGGTAGTTGAGAAATCAACTCTACCTTTGCCTTATCCACTGCTATCCCCTCCTTGGAAACTACAAGACCTAAGACAATTCCCTCTTGAACCATGAAATGGCTCTTTTCCCAACTAAGAACAAAATTTGTCTCTTTGCAACGTTTTAACACCAACTCAAGTTTTTTGAGACGATCATCGAAAGATGCACCAAACACAGAAAAATCATCCATGAAGACTTCAAGGAATTGACCCACCATGTCAGAAAATATCGATAACATGCACCTTTGAAACATTGCCAGTGCATTGCATAACCTGCAGGGCATGCGATGAAAGGCAAACGTACCAAAAGGACATGTGAATGTGGTTTTTTCCTGGTCTTCGGGGGCAACTGGTACTTGGTTATATCCAGAATAGCCATCCAGAAAATAATAGAAAGCTTGCCCTGCAAGTTTTTCTAGGATTTGGTCAATAAATGGGAGCGGGAAATGATCTTTCCTAGTGGCTAGGTTGAGCTTTCTATAGTCAATGCAAACTCTCCATCCTGTGGGAATACGAGTAGGAATTCACTCACCTTTTTCATTTTCAACAACGGTGAGGCCACTCTTCGTAGGTACAACATGGGTCAGACTCATCCATTGGCTGTCGGATATAGGGTAGATGATACCCGCATCAAGCCATTTGATCACTTCTTTCTTCACCACCTTCTTCATGTTCGGGTTTAACCTTCTTTGAGCTTCATGCACCAGTTTAACATTCTCCTCACAAAATATGCGATGCATGCGCAAAGAATGGCTAATCCCTTGCAAATCGACTACCGACCAACTGATTGCTTCCTTATGTCCTGCCAAGACCGCCACTAATCTCTCCTCTTGCTCACTATCTAGGTTGGCAGCAATGATCACGAGTAAGGTCTTATTGGGTCCTAGGAAAACATACTTTAAAGTATCAGGTAAGGCCTTCAACTCTAAGACTGGTGGAGACTTAATTGACCTTTATTGTGTCGTCTTAGACAAAAGTGGTAAGGGTTCATACTTGATGTTCCAAGGTCGAAGCTCTAGAGTGGGCGACCTAGCCATATACGCACTAACCTCCTGAATCTCAGACACGACACTCAAGCTACATATCTCCTCAACAAATGGATTCATAAGAGTTAAATCGCATCATCACATAATATCTGTGGGGTGTGAGCCTCCACTAGACTGTCAATAGCATCAACCATGAAACACTCATTATCGTCCTCACGCATTGGTCATAAACCAGCATTAAACACATTAAGTCTCAGTTTCCTATTCCCAAAAGACACTTCCATCTCT
Source organism: Pistacia integerrima (assembly GCA_026225825.1). Classification (NCBI taxonomy): domain Eukaryota; kingdom Viridiplantae; phylum Streptophyta; class Magnoliopsida; order Sapindales; family Anacardiaceae; genus Pistacia; species Pistacia integerrima. Next base: position 15,042,017 of record CM047740.1, on the reverse strand, counting down.
CCTGATCTACAGTTAATGAAAGCATTTGCCGTTGCTAGAAAAGGTCTCCCTAAAATAATCAGTGGCATACTTCCACTGCTCGTATACTCCATGTCTAAGACAAGAAAATCCACCGGAAAATATAGTTCCTCAACCTTAACTAACATGTCCTCAATTAGGCCCCTAGGCATTTTGACCGATCGGTCAGTTAACTGTAGGATGACTTCAGGAGACTTGAGCTCACCTAAGTTAAACTATTCATACACGTAAGTGGGTAATAAGTTCACGCTCGCCCCTAAGTCTAGGAGTGCTCTATCAATCGTGACATTACCTATCACACAAGAAATAATAGGAGCTCCAGGATCCTTTAACTTCGGGGGAATGCAGTTTGAGACAACCACACTTACATTTTTCGGTAAATGTACAGTCTTAGGTGTGTGAGATTTCATTCGCCTCTTTTGTGTGCACAAGTCTTTGAGGAATTTGGCATAAGTAGGTACTTGCTTAATGGCATCTAAGAGTGGAATGCTAATCTGTACTTGTTTAAAATACTTAATCATTTCCTCCATCCTAGCACTTTTCCTAGTAGTGGGAACATTTGAGGGCTCTAAGCACTGAGGAAAGGGTGCTATCGGTATGTACGATGCAGGGGATAGTTCATTCTCCCCAACTTTCTCCTTACCTGGTCTTTGAACACTCGACTCTACAAATGGCTTACTCTCACTCTCTTTGGCTTGGTCCCTACTTAGACTTTCCTCTTTTCTACCCTGGACTTTTACTTCCCTCTCAGGCCTAATTAGCTCCCGGCCGCTCCGAAAAGTCATCGCAGCCTTAGCTTGTTCGAAAAACCCTCTCTGCTGAGAAGAACCACCAGGGTTACCTATGACTTAACTAGGCAATTGGCCTTATTCCCTTCTATTGACTGCTTTAGCTATTTGACCAATCTGGGTCTCTAGCTTACTAATGGATTGGGAATGAGAATGTAGAAGTTGGGTATTCTGCTCTAAATCTTGGAACCTAGCATTCATGTCGGCTTTTTGTTCCTACATGGTTTGGAGCATTTGAGCCATCATTGATTCTAGTGAACTAGGCACTGGAGTGGACTGCTGAACGGGAGGTGGGATCCTAGGTTGGATTGAAGGTTACTCCTTATAATTGCCTTGTTGATTGGAAGGATTGTTCCTGTATGGCATATTATTGGGGACATTCTGAGGTGGTTGTGGCTTCCACGAAAAATTATGGTGGTTACGCCACCCAGGATTGTACGTGTTCGAGTACGGATCGTTCCGTCTCTGGAGGCCTTGTGCAACTTGCACTTGCACTTGCTCCTCAAAAGAGTCAGGGGTAGGTTCCTCAACTGAATGGTCAAGAGTGGAGTGCATGGCAAAAACATCCTGATTCGCCTTCTGAGATGATTATGTAGAAGGTTGCCCTTGTATAAATACAAACTGGTCAATTCGGTGGGCCAACACCTCTAGCTTGGAACTAATGTCATCTAACCGTGACACCTCATACATGCCACCCTTCTTGGATGGCTGCCCTGAGATAGGCATTCTAGACGCAGAAATGTGGTACATTGAATTTTCACTTAAGGTCTCGAAGAGTTGCCACAACTCATTCTCGTCCTTGTGCATAAATGTTCCTCCACAAGAGGCGTCTACCATATTCCTATGCCTCTTGGTCAGTCCGTCATAAAAACTATGAACTACTTGTCACCTAGGGACTGCGTGATAGGGACACTTCCTAAACATTTCCTTCAAACGTTCCCAACTCTCATAAAATTCCTCGCCATCAAGTTGACCGAAACTAGTAATAGCTCATCTTATGCTATTGGTTTTACCAATAGGATAATACTTTTTTAGGAATCCTTGTTGCATTTGGGCCCAAGAGATAATGGACCCTGTTGCCAAAGAATTGAGCCACTGTTTGGCTCGATCCTTAAGTGAGAATGGGAATAAAATTAAGCGCATGACATCGTCATTCACATGTTGAAGTCTAACTGTGGAGCAAACCTCTAAAAATTCATCTAAGTGTTTGTATGGCTCCTCATTTAAATTCCCATAATAAATTGGCAACAATTGGATGACACTAGTTTTGATCTCATAGTGTTGTGTCTAGATATTGGGGATATGGATACATGAGGTTGAAGTGTAGGTGGTGGGTGCGAAATGTTGGCTAAGGGGCACATGTGCGGGTTCATCCTAGTCAGCCATCCTACGTGCTTGTTTTCTATTCCTCTTACAAGTGCGTTCAATTTCAAGATTCAAAGGTAATAACTCTTCATTACAAGACCTTCTAGTTTGCATTCATCAATCAAACACACAAAATGCTCAACAAGCAACGCAACACCAATCTCAAAGAAAATTAGCTAAATGCAAATCCTAGGAAACAAATTTTAATAAGCACACGAAACAAATCTAAAACAAATCTAAAATCTAACAAAACTATACCCAACAAATATGCTTAATCAAAACTAAAGTTATCAATGCAACCTAAAAGAATTTAATACTAAGAACAAAAATTAAATCCTAGGAACAAAAAAAATCAAAGGTTAAGAGAATTTCACAATCGGGTCATGCAGGATCTTTAATGCTCACGACACGCTGAAGCATTTTCCCAATTGCAATTCTCCTGCAAAACAAAAACAAACACAAATGAAACTATTCCAATGAAAATAAAATAAAACGAAGTAAAAATGAAATTACGCAAGCAACCTAAAAAGAAAATAATTAACCAACAATGCCAAGAGACAAACTAAACGGAAACAAAAAGCAAACAACTCACCTAAACAAATAATCACTACAAACAAAATAACACAAACAAAAACAAAGACTAAAATAAACTTAGAATAAAAACTAATGACTACCCAAACACAAAAAGTCAAAAGCACGTTGCTCCTAGGCAACGGCGCCAAAATTTTGTCGAACCGGTCGTCACAGTCACAAAATTAAACCTAAATACCGTAGTTAGCGGTAAGCAGGGTCGAATCCACAGGGAGTAAGACTAACAACCTAATGTATTTTGACTAGCCGAAATGAAATTGGCAATTTGATTAATGAAACTAAACAAACTAAATGCAAATAATAAAAGAGTGAAATTAAAACTAATAAAGACTTTATAATAAAAACATTGCCGTTACGGTTTTAATTCGACACGAGATCAACTCACACAATTCTCCTTCACCCTCTACGATCCCCTAAACCTACAAGGCAAGGTAAATCAATGAAATGGTTTGCCAGCACTCTAGGTATAATCTATCTTGTCTCACCCGATCACTCAAGTTCGATTGGTTAAAAACTATCATTAAACGCCGATAAACGCTACACGACAATACCACTAGTTGGTACGCGATTAACAAATACAATTTGTCAACACGTATCTTCCAATCAACCAACTTCACAATAAACGCAACAACAGTAGAAATGAAATTAAATCCGAACACAACTCAATTACAATCGATGCGAAGTAATGAAAAGCAATATTCATCATTCAATTATTTCAAACCAACGTTTATCATTCAGCAAGTTGTATGAAAACATTAAATCACAATGGACAACAATATTCATCACAAATTATGCTCAAATCATATTAAAGTATTGAAATCAAACATGAAACGAAACACAATACTACCAAATGTCCTACAATCGGGCTCATCCAACTAGTCAAGAGCTGATGAGCAGAGCCGTGGAGTCAATCTCGATCTCGCATAAGCCGTAACAGACAACCAGGAACTTAGCCTCTCATGGTAGTGATGACAGAGGCTGAAACGATGGAAACGAAGCTGATCATGACGGAGAGGAGGTAACCAACAGTGATATGATGGAAAGAAGGGGCGAAAAAGACCAACGGACAGCTCGGAATACGAACAGTCGCACTCGCCGGAAAACATTAATTTTTCGATGGGTCTTTCGGAAAATGGTGGCGAAAATGGGATTCGAAGGTACTGATGGAAAACACTGATGATGGGGAGTTCAGATCAAGTCCTAGGGAGGTGAAAGGTCTCTGGAAATGAGCAAGATCTCGGTTGGAAGATGAAGAGGCGCGGCGGCGATTTGACGGTTTTGGCTGTAGGTGAAGCTTGCAATGGGTAGATCCGGCCGTAGGGAAGGAAGATCAAGTCCTGGGGAGCTAAAACGTCACCGAAAAATGGAGAAATCACGATTGGAAGGTGAAGAGTCGCGGCGACGGAATGCGAAACGTCGCGGGAACTTCACGTGATTTGTGGTGGTGGTTTGCAGTGGTGTTGGTCGGTGCAAATGGGAGAGGAAGAGTCGCCAGAAAAACTATGGATGGGTGTCGGCGCTCGCTGGTTTTTTACGCTTCATCTTCTTTTATACACAAAGTGGAAAATATCACTTTGGTCCTTGCATGATTGAAAAGTGACAAAATCAACCCTTATAAATATGACAGTTTACCCCCTAAATAGCATAAATGAGACAAAATCACCCATAATCCATAAACCACAACCTAATATCAACTCATATCCTTTCCAAAATCATTCCAAACACGTTAAATTCATAAGAAAAATATTAGGAAGTGATTTTCGTGAATAAATTCATAAATTCTTTAATTGTCTCAATATACTTCAATTTAATCACACATGGGGTATTTTTATCACCAAAATAAAGTCACTTTCATGACTCTTAACACTCACTGCCTTCAAGGATTACCACCATGGTGGGCGCATTTTCATATTCGTTACCCCCATACATCACCGCTCAGCTCTAATCCTAACAAACTACGTTACAACTAGTCGCAAATTGCCCCAAGGCTTGACACTACTCGCTTCTCAAAGGATTCCTAAATCTTACCCTCCAATTGGCTCGGCTAAACTAACTCCAACTCAACCTTCTTCAAAAACCCTTTTCACCTTTTTCCCCTTATTCTAAAACAAAACCAGAAATCGCCTTCCGCCAAGAAAACCACCGAAAACCCTCCAAAACCACTTTACTCACAAATCCTCAAATCCTAAACTCAACACAAACTCAAACTTCTCCAAAATGATGTCTAAATGATCAGGACTCAGTCAAAAACACAAAGGAAACAAGAAACAAGTGGAAAAACGAACAGAAAATGCAGATTTACTGTGAAAATGGTTAAAGAATACCAAAACACTCTAACAAACTCATTTTCTTTTTCTATTCTCTCTCTTGAACACAAATGCCGAAGTGATTTCAAAAATGGGGAGACACCGCATTAAATGAGAGCTCTTCTACAAAAGGACAGGTGGCAGATTCGTATTGGAACCCAAAAAGCAGAGTCTTTTCATTTCCCGCTACTCACACTTCACACGTGTGACTTGCACAAGTCGAGACACATGGTTACCGCCACTATGCCAGTCGCTCTTGCCACCTTCCTATGTGCAAACCGCCTACTAGGAAACGATCCATATACGCAGCGGAAAACAAAACATTAATAATAAGGATCGTTCGAAAGAGCCAATATCAAAGGTATAATTTTACAGTTTATATTAAAGTAGAAATCTGCAAAAAAATTAATCATGAGTTTAGAAAACATACGCACATTTGGAGGCTCCTCCAACTTTGTCTCTAAACATGTTTTGGTACCGACCTAAGTGTAGGATCGAACTGACGTAGTCCACACGAAGACAATCATAAGGAACTAAGGAGGGATTTGCTAGATCCTCCTTAGCCTTAAGAAACAAGAAGCAAAAATCAAAGCAAACTTTGATTCTTAGCAAAACTAAAATTTGGTGTGGGAGAGTGTTTAGGGGCTGGAGAGTTTTTCTTTCAAATGAAAAGGTAATGAATGAATTCACACCCTTTTTCAATTAACACTTTTTCTTTTATAGTCCAATTTTTAATTGCCCTATTCCCATATAGAATAGGCTTGGGCTCCAACCCAAACACTCCATGTTTCCAAATACTCCCAATTAGATATTTATTTTATTTCATCATTATCTCAATTAAAATCAATTAATATATATTTAATATATATATTGACATTTAACAATAATGATAATTTATTTAAATATATGTGAACTCATATTTAAATGTAATTTCACTTATTTAATTTTTCTAACAAACTAAATAAAAGGTTACGACCTCAGCAAATTTAATTACACTGCGAAATTACCAAAATACCTTTTCACCTAAAAAGACGAAAACACCATTCTTTCTTCTTGGCTCTTAAATTATCTTTTATATGTGTGACCCATAGGCTCCTTATCATACCGGTAGTGTATAGTATCGCCATTAACACCAATTAATTGTCTCACTAATACAGACCAAGATTCAGCAAAGTAACTACCTATCAACGATATGGTTACCGTACAATTCGATCCTTTCATCATACGTTATCTCAACGAGACGAAGGCATAGAAATAGTGTCAACCTACGGTTACTCTCGATATTATGTATTCAGTTTGTCGACCAATGGCCTGTATTATAATCTGGATAGAGCAATGACTCAATCCCACTGTGGCCACAGTTTTAGTGTAATTGTCATATAATGAATTGCGCCGTGAGATAACTTCTCCCGTACCCAAGAGTGATGAATCCTCTGTCGATCCACCATAGTCTTGATATACTCCTCGATGCAGCCAATCACCACCGTATTGACAACTCTAAATAGAACTACGTTATGCTAGTGTCAAATTGCACCAATCGATGCGCAAGGCGCTCTGGTGATCTCAAGTCTAAGGATCACATGCACCACCATTCATTAGAGGATTTGTTCCATAGACACTAGGGTTACCATCCATATGGAATCCTTTGGTGGGTCTATCCAGAGAACTTGTTGCGGTGTATTCGCCTACAGCAAGCACCTATGTGTTGCACCAGGTTGTCACCAAACAACCTCGACAAGTGAGATCAGCCACTGCCTTTTGACAGGGTCGTTCAACACTATGATAGCTAATAATCCGAAGATTATGCTAGTTTATTTAAGCTTTTAGACCGGATTTTAGATACTTCTTAGTCTATTTTTGCCTGAATTGCTACTTAATTCCTTTTCTTTCGTGTTTCAGGTTAAAATGAAAATTTTGAGCGAATAAAGGCAGATTTGGAGTTTTTGGACCTCGTAAGCAAGCGGGCAAGGTGGCAAATTTTATAATTCTTCAGGAAGCTTCGCCACGGCGAAATGGGCCAGTGACGCACCAGATTCAGATTTCTTTGTCGCCACGGCAAGATTCCTTCTTCGCCGCGGCGAAGTCTGCGTACTCCACTTTTTGTAAAACGCACAGTTTCATGTTTAGGCTAAGTTGTAATATTTTGGGCGAGGTATAAAGGAGAGACTTAGTCTTTTTTGTTTAGGGCATTCGTGGAGAGATAGAGAGAGTTTTCACATTATTTTTAGATTGATTTTTGAGTGATTTTGGATTAACAAGGTTGGAAGATTCGAGGAAACCAGTGGATTCATAAAATTGGAGAGATTCTTTTCCTTTTCTTTTGTTTCCATTATGTTGAACCTGGAGTTTTTCATTTCTTTTAATTGTTTTATTGATTTAGCCATGAACTAACCTATTTTGGGTTAGGGTTTTGATGTAGTTCGGATTCTAATGGGTTAGAAAGTTGATGATTATTAATTTCATATGATTTTGCTTTGATTGTGTGATTATTCTGTATTTATTGGTTGTATGTGATGAACATGATGAGATCGAGAGATAATTTATGTTAAGCATCTTGGGTAATCACCGTTGTATTATTGGATGCTAGAGATAGATTCAAGAACCGATGAAATCAATCTAGGATTCTTGTGCTTAATGAACTTAGATTTATTAACTTTCATTTTGTTGGGTGCGGAAGGTTAATAGGGAAGAGTAGGACAACATAGCCTGAGAAGGTACATTGGACACTTTAGAGAGTTCGATTTACAATAAATGCATGAGAATATGAATTTAGTTTAATTCTTAAAGTTTAACCCATAGAGTCCGAATGAAGTCAAAACCCTACCCGTTTGTTTGAATTGATTTTATCCTGTTTTAAATCTTGCTTTCATAGTTTAAGTTTATTTTAGTAAAATTTTGTTTTAATTATAGTTTACATTGCTCCCTTAAATCTAAAAGAATTCGATTTCTTCAGCTTGAAAACGGTAGAAAACTTAGTGCTTAGCAGCAATCCTCGTAGGAACGATACTCACTCATCATTATATTACTTGTGCGACTAGTATACTTGCTACATATTGCACGTTGTAGGAAACACGCATCAATAGCCTTACTGTATTATCTGTGCCCTTACTTCAGAATAATACTGAGGCTACGGACGTTTCTAGAACGGCCACCAAATGTGCTCATAGGGTTCTCACTATCAAGATTTGAAATACTTGATACCCTCGTCACGGTTCTACCATTCTAAGGACATATATTAATACATATTACACTAATAATGATTTACGTGATATAGAATAAAATGCCTTTTATTGATTAATGAACATTATTACAAGGAGTCAATTCTACAATAATTGATTGGCTCTAGGGCATCTACTCTAACACTGCCAACAATCGTCCCATGGCAGAAGCAGTGTCAAACGGCCCAACCTTTGGGATTTAAATGAATCTTTTTGTACTCCACTCAGCTCGGCTAGCACATTCCATTTCAAAAAACATAGCCGAGCTAAATGGACGCCTACGTGATCCTCATCCGATTTACCTTGGGTGGATCTCCGTGATCTCTACCCCATCTAACTCGGTCGCTATGTCCGAGTAATCTTCCATGCCTGCGAGGCACCCGCACAAAGTCAAATCCTCCGGACAAGAGTAATGACTCATCTGTATCCTGCATACGAGTAATTGAATCTACTCTCTAAGTTAAATACGCTTTAACTTAGAGAGTGGGGGGACAAACTGTATGGGTTAAAAATCGTATTGGACTTGACGAGGTCCAATAACAAAATGAACATGTCATGACTCAAGGCCTTGGCCCAATTCTGATTAGGCTCACACTTAAAGTTACCTTGTGAACTACTCACTCAATGAGTTGGGTCATCCTACAAGTTAAGTTGAACTAGGTCTGACCTATTTGCCCACTACAGTCCATAATAGGGACCAGAGTCCTCGTCAATCTCCTCTTTTGATAAGATCCCAGATCTTACCTAAAGAGGAAAGTCTAAACTAATAAAGGCAGGAAATCTAATCTCCTTCCAAATGGAGAACTCCTCTACTAAATAAGACTCAGAGTCCTACTAGGATTCGAACCCCTTGGGTTCCCTATATAAACAGAGACAAACCCTCTCATTAGGCATTTAGAAAATCACCTACTAGTTCTAGTACTCTCACCCTCAAGGTCTTAGAACATTCCAATGATATCCCGACGTTACTAGAGTCCTCACAATCGCAAAGGCACCCTCTATAGGTCTACTAGATTGTCAATGGCTCGCATTAGAAGATTCGATCCTTACAATTGTAATCGTAAATTTTATCGTCTATAGATAAAAATGCTTTTTGACGATTTTACTTATTACTTATGACAGGTTTATGAGTTGAAATAATAGTAGATTGAAAAATTATTATTGATTGAAGAGGAAAAGTGTACCCTTCTAAATTATCAAAAGTACAAGATAAGACATAAATCTTCTGTAGGTTTTACCTTTACGTTCCTATATCTATATTTCACATGTTTGGCTATTTCTAATTTTTATATGAATTTATATTCTCATTTTAGAATATCTATATGATTTCTCAAGTTGTTCAACTAACTATTACCATATGGTTTACAAGTTTGTGAATGATAATGTTGTTAAACCTGGCCGATAAAAGTGACCATGTTGTAAACTTGGCTGAAAATAGCTACCATGCTAAAGTGAAGCTTTGCTTCACTGTCTGTATTTAGCTACCATGAAATCATATAAGTTCTTCAAATACCCTATTCTTTCTTTGAAGTCTAAATTTTATTATTTATTGGCCTGACCTCATGAATCATTCAAGGTGTGTTGAAGTAGTTGGATGTGTTAGGTGCGAAGAATAGGGATGGGCATAATCCCTACCAAATTGGGGACCCGACCCAGCCCGACCTAAACAGGGCCGAGTTTCCTCGAATTGTTCAGGGTTCGGGTCGTGCTCGGGCATAAAATCTATCCCCGAATTTGGGGATGGGCCAAGGGACGAGATTGGTCCTGCACCGCCCCGCCTCAGCCCCGAATTGTCCCTAACTTCTTCTTCTTCTTCTTCTTCTTCTTCTTATGGTTATGGTTTAATTTTAACCATTTAATCCTATATTAATTTCAATAGTTGAAAATCAATCAATGAAGCCATAAATTATAGAAGAATAAATTATAATTGTGTGAGTATTTTATGTAACCTTATATAAATAGGTAATAAATAATAATATATTAAATATAATAAATCATTATAAATATCTGTAATACATAATAAATATGCTATATATGTATAATGTATCATCTAAAATTTCCGTTGGAAGATATACATCTTTCCAACCATACTAAATGTCCTTCTTCAAAAAATAAAAAATGGAGGATTCAAGTCATCAATGAGTAAGGAACACATAATAATTTTTATTAAAACTAAAATATTTCTCTGACTTAAAATACCACTTACTGAGATTGTATTTTGGTATTAATGAGCAAGGGAAATATTTGAATTAAAAAGCTAAGTTTCAATCTTTATGAAATTATAATTTATTGAATAAACATGGACTGACAAACACTTCTCACAAACTTTTGTTACAAATGCTCACAAACTTTTGTTACAAACGTAACGTGGCAGCTCGCACTTGGTTAGGCGGTTGATCAGACGAAACCCATTATGAGCTGACATATCACGTTTGTGAGAGAAGGATAGTGAAAAGTGTTTGTCAGCGTAATACTCTAATTTATTAATGGGAAATGATTTTTAGCCCCATTATTTTCTTCATTAAACCCATCTTCTATTCTAAGTAAGGCCATAATAGTAATAAAATATATTTTCTCCATATTTTTATTTCAAAGCTTTGAATTAACGGTTAACAAACAAATTAGAAAAAAAAATTAGATTAATCATTATTCATAATTTTACAAATAAATTAAAGCTTATTGTATTAATTATCAAAACTACTTATAATTTCTGCTTTATTTTTAGTCTCATATTCTTCTAAACCTAAAAACAAACAAAACTATTGTTTAATCTTATTTTGGAGAGTTGTTTATTGGTTCTTTTTCTTCTTTTTATTTTTTGTTTTTCTATCCTAAGTTTTATATTTTAAAGAATTGTTACAAATTATAATGTTTAAATAGTTAATTACAAAGATCTCCCCTGAGGTTTCAACATTTCACAGGCGCGTAGAAAAGATCACTAGGTTAATACAAACATCCCATTCCTTTAACTTCAGTTAGGGCTCTGTTAGGGGTTTTTACTTACACCCCTTCAACATAAAAAAAATGACTGAGTTACCCCTATAGTTAGCCACATACCTACCATCAATTTTTGGTGTTAGAATTCATTAAGGGAAACGAAAAAAAAAAAAGACCTATATTTTAAAATAATAAGAATTATAAATTAAAATTTTCAAAATAATAAAAAAAATTAGAAAAAGTTTTTAAAAATAATACATATTTAAGATTTAATATTATTATTTTTTAAATTGCATTTTTTTTAAAAGAAGTTTTCCGATGATCTCTTATTGTTGAAACCCCCATTCTTAGATCATTTGAGCCACGACCTCTTCTTTTAAAAAGAAAAGTTTCTAAATTGACAGCAAGGAGTGTAAGTAGCTAATTAAAGGGGTAAAATTGTCAGTTTTGTATGTTGGAGGGGGTGTAATTGAGATAACCCTAATGGAGCCCTAAGGGAAGTTAAAAGAGTAGGATGTTAACCTAATAATCTTTTCTATGCGCCTATGAAATGTTTAAATCTTAGAGGAGGTCTGTGTAATTAACTCTTGTTTAAATGAAAAATTGATCATACAACAAAAAATTACTAGAATTTGAATCATACAAAATGTTTATGTTAGTTTTTGGAGTGTTTTTAGAGTTGACAACTTTATGAGATATAGGAAAAGATTTTAGTTCTTAAGCAAAAAAATGAACATGTAGATAAATCCTTCCAAAATTTTCTGAATATATATAAGGCCATTGCTAATATTTTTTTTAAATACTATTATAACCCTATTAAAGATAATCATAAAAGATGCGGGCTAAAACTATTAACTCTTGCTTTTCTTTAAATGTTTAATATTAAAAATGCTTTTTGTTGGACCAAAAATAATATTCTTAGGGCCCAAATCAAGAGAAAACTGTGAAGGCCCAAGAGTCAGTATTAGTCCACAAAAATAAGTGAAAGATCCCAAACCTACATGAATTACAAATTAGAACCCACTTCTTTAAGATCGGGGAAGGAGGCACCTTCTAACAGAGTTGAAGGGAGGAACAGGTCCAATTCTATTATACCAACAAGCTATTATTTTGTATGCATATTCTCATACACTTTCCATATCCTTGTATATTTTGTGATTAATTAAATATAGACAGATATTGGTGGGAACAAAATTATAGCGAATTGAGTTGACTGTAATTATGTTAAAGAATTACAAATGCTGGCTTCGTGAGGAAGTGTAATCCATGTAATGAGTCCTTTCTTTAACATCTGTGTTGATGAAATGAAAAGAGAAAATTCCCAAAAATCATGCCCACTATACACATGGATTCAACTTTGACCAAAATAGTGTTCCTTCCATTTCCTCATTTATATACTCTTTTAAACATCGTAATCTTTTTTATATCAAGCATATATATGAGACCTTACATTAAAATGGGATTATTTTATTAAGTCTCAAATGTCAAAACTAATTTTTAACAACTCTTGATAAGAGGTTTTTTCTCGTATTTATAAGAGGATTTTTTTTGTTTTCTTATGTTTTATAGAGAGTTTTGTGATATGTGTATATCTTTAAATGTCACTTAATATTGAAAATACCTTTTAGATTTAAGGGATTTGTCCGGCCGTGCATCGATGTGATCGTTAACGGTCATATTTATTTCGGCGTTAACGGCTAGATCAACGCACGACTAGCTAAATCCGACTGATCGTGTGTCATTTCGGCAACTTTCGACGACGGTCAGCCATGGTGGCTAACGGTGGTAACCAGATCTAGCTATGGTCTTGGGTAATTTGATTGAAGTACATGGGCAATAATGTCTTAAAAATCTTGCATATAAGGTTAAAATTGTTCATAAAAATTTTTGAAAATTGTTTACATAACAAATGCATTTTTTTCCTAAAAAATTATTAATAAGGGGTAAAATTGTAACAAAAATAATATTACTAAATAATCTTAGAGTACCTAAAAAAATTGTGGTAATCAGATTATTACATGTATAACCAACAATGATTATTATTGATATTGAAGGATTACCATAATCTTATATTAATATAAGATGACATTGTTGGAGTAATGTTAAATACCCCCAACCAAATGCACTCTAAAAGTTTTTTTTTTTTTTTTTCCCTCTTTGAACCTCTTTTTCCCAAATCCTTGTTCATGCTTCCAAAAAAATAAAAATAAAAATTCATTTTATCTTCAATTTCTAAGCTTTACTTCATCACTATTTTCTATTATTGCTTGTTTACTCTCCTTCTTAACTATATTGAAAGTAAGTGTCCGGTGGCTTATGGGTTTTTATTTTTGTAATTTATCAGAATTTCCGTTACTATTTGGTTTATTTTGGAAAAAAAAAAAATATTTTTTTTTTCTTTTAGATTTATTCCTTTGGAGGAGTGTTTTCTCCATTGATTTAGTAAGGATTAATTTTAGAAAAATCTCACAGATACAGTGATTCTACAAAGAACACCACAAGTATCAAAAGTAGACCCTAGCCCTCATTTCCTTAATTTTTTTCCGAATTAGGCCTTGTGCGATTGTCTTGTGGCCAGAGATATTCTCCCACGGCCTTGTCAAGGCCTAACCCAGCCTCCTCGATGAAAAGGGGCTGAGTTAAAGTTTTTAAGGGTAAAATGGCCACTAAAAATTTAATGGAAAAGTTTTAGATTGCGTTTGGGAGGTAGGATTGGATTGGATTGGATTGGCTTAGGTTTTGGGATTAGGGCTGGATTGGATTTGCTTAGGTTTTGGGATTAGGGCTGGATTGGAAAACAATAGGGTTGTCTTGTGTTTGGTGAAATCTGAGATTGGATAGGAATATTTACAGTAAAAATTAATTAAAAATATTATATATAATTTAATGATTATTTTTTAACCATTAAATTAAAATATATTATATATTAAATAAAAAATATATTACACAATTAAGAATATTTACAATATGAATTAAATTTAAAGTTTTATTTTATAACATTATCTTAATTCGATATTAATTATATTAAATATTAATAATAATGATACTTATGTAATTAAGTTATAATAACTTGAATGAGAGATCTTTGGATTATTAACACATTAATTTTAATTAATGTTTAAAATTTTAAAATTATTTTTTATGACATAAGTAAAAATATTTGTTATTATTTGATATTAGTAATTTTAGATAGTAAAATTAGAGTAAGTATAATTAAAATTAAATAAAATAATAAATTCAAAATATTAATATTAAAAACTTTAAATATATAAATGAATATTTGTATATGAAATATACTATTATTTAGGTTTTTCTTAATATCGGTAATTTTAAATGTATACATTATTTAATAATATTTTAATTAAAATATATTATTATTAAAATAATTATTATTATTTTATTTGACGAATAATATAATTTAGAAGATTAATATTAAGATAATATAATTTATCTAAATAAAATTATTCAATTATCTTAATATTAATCTTCTAAATTATATTATATTATTTTCAATAATACTTATTTTAATTATTTATATTAATAATTTTGAGATTTGTATAATTTATTAATAATAAGAAGTTTGAATGAGGAATATAGTAATTATTAAACTATTAATTTTTAATTAAAATTTAATATTTTAAATTATTATTTTCATAATATGAATAAAATTATTTATTATTATTCAATATAATATTTGTTATTTTAGATAGTAAATTAAATGAAGTATTCAAAAATATTATTAATGAGAATATATAAATTATTTCAGATTATATCAATATTAAAAATAATATTTTGATAAAAAATATTATTTATAAAATTAATTTTACTTATTTTTCTCAACTTGGGATAATAAATTAAATGAAGGAAAAAAATGTTTTTCTCAACTTGGGATAAACAATTCCATGCTTCTCGTGGGATTGGTTATCCCAATCTTTTGGGATTATTGGTGGCCATAAAGGATCGGACTAATCATAAAAAAAAAAAAATTTAATTTCAAATATTCGTTTGTTTAATAAAAAAAAAAAAGATATGAAATGATATCTCTAACTCTGAGTCATAGCCGGCTAAGGAAGTCTTTTATGGGAATAGTGAGAATTTCTCTTCTTTTTCAATAACAAAATGAATTTCTTTATTAAACTCCGTTGGATTGGACCTTAGAGCTTGTACATGTTGCGGGGCCCGAGTGTCATTTTAACAAACTTCAAGAGAGGATAGGTAATTTGTCCCTAATATTATATCATATAGGTAGAATATAAGTTGAGTTGGCGCCACGCATTTGATTGGCAAAAACTACTATGATAAGACCAACTACAACACATTTTTTTATTTAATTCACCCCCATCATAACCTCACATCATTTCCACACCTTCACACCAACGCGAGTGGACTAAACCTCCTTAATTGTTTCGTCATTCTTTACTGCACTCTTCTTTTTTACTAAATAATGAAGTTAATGGCATTAACTCTTTCAGTTATAATATAATAATAAAAAATCATAATTTTTGAAATAATATAAATTATTAATGAACCGTTAAAGTTTTACATTATTATGAGTTAATAAATATTATCAAATTATTTTTTTATTGCTTATTTTAACACCTAAAATTTATTAATAGATAGATTTATATTATTTCTGAAAATCTTAAAGTATGCGTTTGGTTTAATATTTTTATCCCTATTCTGGATCCTATTTTTCAAATAGCGTTTGGTACAATATTCTCAAAATATTGCCCTATTTTTTTAATTATATTTTAACCCCATAAAGTTATTAATTTCACTAAATACCCCCTGAAAAAAAAGTTTAAAAATTAACAAAAACACCCCTATCAACCCAACTTGTCAGATTCCGACAACCACCGTCGGTGATAGCCACAATCTGTACAACAGCCAAACTTCCGACCAGAAATGGCCGGAAGTTCACCGCTGGCCTTTTCCGGCCGATCCACCACACTGACGGCGAAAAGGCCGATCACGCCGCTTGGTTTTCCTTTTCCGCCGCCGACAGGCCATAACAAATCAGATCTGGCCTTTTCCTTTTCCGGCCAGTCCACCATGGATCTAGCCGGAAAAGGCCATAACGACAGTGACGGCAGCATCCGACAAGTCTGTGCCGTAACGAAATTTTCCTACGATTGGAATCGACACTGTGGTGGGGGTGTTTTTGTCATTTTACATGTTAGGGTCTTTAGTTAAATTAGTAAACCTAAGGGCTTTTTTATAAATTTTTAAAATTTACCTCGTAATACTCCCATATCCAATAACCCAATACTATCCCTAAAATCCTACCCAAAATACTAAACCAAACGCACCCAAAGAGATTGTTGTTATTATACATATTATAACTTAGGGGAATTGATTTTTTATTAACTCCTAAATAAACTTATAAATTGTAATTTTGTTTAATTATAATTAGCCCATTGTAGTTGTAAAAATAAGCCAAGATCTCCTTTGAAAGGAAATAAAGATTGATGCTATATGACCTTCACTAAATACCTTTTCAGCCTGCATTAATTAATTTTTCATACTCATATCCTTGTAAATCAAGAATATTTTGCATGAAGATCATATTTTCTTTAATATTTCTTCTTACATTCTTTGGATGGAAAAAATATGCTCTCTTCTTTCACTTCAAAATGAAATCATATTCATCAAATTTTTTTTTTCTTCATAATACAAGTATTTGATTTCATTATATAAAATTATTACTCAAAATTCACACAAATAACTTATTGTCTAGTGAATTACATGTTTAGAAGATGCATGTTTTCATTTACAGTAGCTTTAATCGGTTAATGTTTTTTGTATGACGGAGTTAAGAATTGATTTAAAAAATATATATACACAGATCAAAGATAATTTTATAATTAATTTGAATTAATTTTAAACCAAAACTAATTAAAGAATTGATGGGGTGCATGTAGCATCACTCTTTTATAAAACTTAGAAAAAGAATGTTTCACTACTTTTTTATTAAATAAATGCTTAAAACAATCATCTTTTTTACAAAGTAAATCCCAAAAATTTAACTTGTGCAAATGTAATTCGCACTAATGATTTATCTCCAACAACCAATTAGTTAACACTAAAGTGAAAGTTTATTTATGCTTTTGGCAAATGTTAGGGGAGGTGTTTGGTTTTTTAAACGTCCAAGAGGCTTGTTTTATAATTATTTATAAAGGTTAATAACAATAAGTCCTCTTAAATAGTAAAAATTGCATATAGTTACAGTAATAATAAAAATCTATTGTCTGTTAAGTTTTAGTGTTAAATTAAATGATATAGGATAATTAAATAAAATATTTATTAACTGGTCATATTATAATTTCCAACAAATTTATGACATACTTTTTTTTTTTTTTTTTTTTAAATCTGTGGTTATTTGATCCCATGACGTGGGAGGTAAATGAAACGCGTGAGAAGAAAGCAAGTATGGAAGGAAAAGATAAAGAAAAACAAAAGAGCAATTTGAGTGGGACCCAAGTGCCCATGGGATGGCTGAGTGTGAGTGGGGACCGTGACCTTCCTCTCGAGATTATTATTACTTGTTTTGAAATCTCTTGTCCCTTCCCTCTCACTCTTCCATTTTCATTTCCATTTTTCTTCTGCAAACAACCTCAAAACTATCACTCACAATCATTCATATTATAAATAATAATAGCAAGGCTATTATTGTTGTTTTTCTTTTCTTTTCTTCCACCATGATAATGTATCTCACTTGCCTCTCATTAAAATACTTCTTCAACTTCAAGATCTCTCATTCTTCTTCCTCCTTTTTAATCTCTCTATAATGCTTTCCATCACATTCCAACATCGGGGTTGAGTAATGTATATGATTTCATCCCTTCTATTCTTCTCTCCCAACTTTCCCACTTTCCGCATTGCTCAACATCAAGCTTGCTCCAGTTTTCGCCATGAAATTAGGTCAGTTTTTTTTACTTAAAACCTCATAACTTTTTCATTTTTAATCCCCATAAATAGCTATATTAGCTTGTTATATTTTTCTTGTTTAATCAGTCATTATTATTTTTGACATTTTTGTATTTAGAATTTAGAACAGGTGTTCGAGTAATTTTTTTTATTGATATATGCTTAAACTTTTATTATTAATCCCTTTATTTGATAATTCCACTTCTGTACATGTTATAATGTATGGATTTATGTGTCATGTATGCATGCATGCGTTTGCTTCTTTAATTTAATGGTAGTTGGAGTTTTGGTTGTTAATTTTAGGTTTTGAATGATGAGTGGTTGAGCTGGTTCAATGTGCATTGTCCATAATCATATCTGGCAACAGGACAAGTCACAGCAGTGAGATTTTCAATAGCATATTCTGTAGGTAGAATATCCAGCTTCATATGTATACTAGCTATTAGACAATGGTATGATTATCAATAATGACACTGTTTATTGAGC
Organism: Pistacia integerrima; assembly: GCA_026225825.1. NCBI lineage: Eukaryota > Viridiplantae > Streptophyta > Magnoliopsida > Sapindales > Anacardiaceae > Pistacia > Pistacia integerrima. The sequence goes on along the minus strand of CM047740.1, from coordinate 15,023,381 downwards.
TGATTCTGATTTTAAAGTACTAAACTGGGTTGGAATCTATGTTCGAACCAGGGCTCTCTGTTCCTAATTTCTCTAATTGAACCAATGGCCTCAGCGATCCTTATTAACACTCTACCTTTGAAATGTGTTATGCCCGCAATGTTAAGTAGCTCTTGATCAATCCATTTCAAGGTTGGTTCAGAAAGAGGATGATCTTTTATTCCTTGATGCTGTAAAACCATCAAATAATTGTTGATTAATTCACTTAGGATCCATCTTGTAAATGAATATTCAGTTGAACTGAATTTGAATTCTATCTTACAAACATCGATTAGACTATTTCTATTTGTAATTCTATGGTTCTCCATCACAGAGAAATTTAGTCCCTTATTCCCATTCTTAACAAGCCTCAAGCTTGTTATTGTAGCAATACAAAGTGCTTGCTAGTTAGTTTACATGTTTACATATTCTATGGTCACCACTGATCTTAATCTCTGTTTCTTGAGGATCACTGAGATAATATGTAACCTGATGCTCCTTATGATACAAAATTTTGTGTTAACTGTTTACATGGATGAAATGAGGCAAAATCAACTTCATTGTGGTGAGTCATATAGGAAGACATATGGCCTTTAAGGAAGGTCCATGTTGGGGATACTAGGGGTATGTGAACATGATCATTGTGTAAAAATCCTAGATTTCTAGTGTAAAAGTTTCTCAACTAGTATATTCAACTTGGGATCCCCAGGTAGGGCTTTTGGGTAGAAAAGCTTAAAACAAAACTGTAAAGGTTGTGAGCCCAAAGTGAACAATATTTTACTTGATGGATTCGGGTTGTTACAATTATATGGGAGCTAGGTTCACAACCTCATTAGGGGTGTGCTTCACATGATGGCATTTGACCCTTATTCATGAGCAGTGTTTGATCAAGACCATGTTGGGTTACACAAATATCACACAGATTTCCCTTGATAAGTAAGAGGTCGTTTGGTTAGAAAAGCCATAAAAAAAAAAAAGTGAGAAAATTGTCACTGGGATACATTGGGCCTTTTGAAATCCTTAAAAGTGTTAGAACTATGATATACTGGTTAGTTCTTCTCCCACTACTTACAAGGGTTGATAATGCATTTAATGTGTTGATGCTTCACAAATATGAGCCAGACCCAAGCCATGTTTTATATTGGGAGGTTTTGATCTCACAAAAGAGGTGGCTTACAACAAGGGTCTCGTATAGGTCTTACATTTGTGGCAAGACTATTTAACTAAAAAGTTGCCTACTTTATGGCTTAACTCTATTAAGGAGTTCTTAAAGCATGTCAGTAGTCATGAACTCATGAAACCTATAGTATTTCGGCAGTGGTTTATCATAGTTGAAGCCTATGTGGGAATGATAAAAGATGCATAAAACAAAATTTCATGATGGTATTGGATCGCTTTGAGACACATCAGCTTGTGTCCCCTTTTATACATTGGTTTTCTTGAATAACAGTATTTCTAAATTGATATAAAATGTGCCCTTTTTAGCTGATTCTTAAATTTCATTTCTGCCTTAGTATCCTTATAAATCTTGCTTGCAAATATATGTAAATAAAATTTATGATTAATAATATGACATGACAGGTTCTCAAGAAAATGATTTGGCTTCATCTCCAGGGAAAAGTGTAAATGGAAGTTTCAGGAAATTTAGATCTGGTGCGTATTCCCTTGACATCAAATTCTTAGTGCCTTCTAGGTGACATCTTTTTATTTTCTGCTCTATATATTGTGGGTGATTGTGAAGTCATAGGAGCTTTTTCAGATTTTACCTACATTTTTGCTCTATGTTGTATTTAGAATGTTTCTATTATTATGCTGTTGTTAAGAGTAAGTTTTATTTTCAGACCATTTCTTATAAGCATTTACTGGTGTCTCACAATGGTGTTAGTGTTGAATTGATCAATGGGTTCTACAATTCTTATAAGCTACTAAGCATATGGGAAATGATTCAGTTATAGTTTTTAAACTCAAACAGTATTCAACAATAGTGTTTAAGCTCTAACATGCATCCTCAAGTGCGAGTCTGAATTTCAAGTAATGGACAAGTCACATATCCAAACACAGAAGCTTGGATCTATGTATACAATAATCCTCAAAGCTTAAGTTGATGTATAATAAAATATTTGAAATTATTTTGGTCTGAGGGTTTCGTTTTTGTAAAAAGTGTATGTATAGTTTCAGTATTCTGTATATCAATTTTGTGTAGCTTTCGGTACCTTGATCAGAGTTTTATACTGTTTGAGTAGGTATGTGGTCCACATATGAGGCTCTAAGCTCCATTGGGCTGCTCCTTTTCTTATGTTTCTATCCCTTGAGAAAAAAGTCGAGCTTTTAGGGGTAATAGAAAAGCTACAATATATGGGATTGTGCTGTTTTGACTATTTTTGGTTATTTGGGTAGAAAGAAATTACAGAATTTTATAAAACAATAAATGGGATGAGACTGGATTCGTATGGGACAGCTAAGTTTTGAGCTTTTCTTTGGTCTTTTGTGTCATCTAAATTTCGATATGTGTCTTTTTCTTAATTATTAACAATTGGGAGGCTGCAGTAATGTGATTAAAGGAGTTTAGTTTTAGGGTTTTTGTGGATTTCAAGACCTTTTATTATTTCCTGTATCTTTTGTTAGTTTTTATTTTTGGGTTGTCTTGTCTCACAGATATATAGATGTACTGTTTAGAGCTTTTTCACCTTGTAAAGTTTTTTCAACTTATTTAAGTTTTCTTGAGTTTCTTGAAAATGTGGTCCACAAGGTATCATAATTTCATAGTTTCCTATAAAAGGAAAAAGGAGAAAGAAATTATTTTATGAATTATTTTTCTCTAATCTCATTAAAAACTTCAAGAAGATTGATAGATATTGAAATTGGTAAGATGAAAATTTATAAATAAAAATATCTCTAATGGTGTGTATTCTGAAGCTTACTTGAAAAATATGGTTTGAGATAAACATATGTGCTAAATGGTGCTTAGACCACTTAAGAAAAGTTAATATGCTAGCATGGTGTTATCGATTATAAAGGGTCATTATTACAAGGTGCTGTTCCTGCCTGGAGTTATCTGTTTCTTAGTTGCAGAAATATTATCCACTGCTGATACTTGAAAAGGAGCTTTCAAGATCTTGTTACTATAGAAAATCACTTGAGCCTATACAATTTCTATGCATGGAGCTAGACCAGTCAGCTATTATGCTTTCTTCAATATGGCCACTTTCAAAGTCACCTTCTGGTTATAATTGCTTAATAACTTCCTTATCTGCCAAATTATTGCTTAGGGACCACAGCATGACATCCTCTTGACTTTTGATCTTAGCATACGAAAAGTTTGTACAAACCATGTTAATGTTAAAAAGTTAGTGCTTGTTATTGGAGTTACCCTGGGGTTGGTAGGTCTTACATTCAAATGTTTCGAGAAAATAACAAGCAATTTCTAAGTAAAAGATAGTTATTCCAGATTAACTGTTATTTCTCACTGTTCTTCCATCTTGTTGCATAGAAATGCGTTTTTTTTTTCTGATTGAGTTTTCTGTTGGTATGGTTCAGGTTTTCTGCGAAGTGATTTTGACTCATCACCAGGGCAAAGTTTGGATGGAAGTTTCAGAAAGCCTAATTCTGGTTTGTAATGAGGCTTATCTTCTTTTATGTTTTATTTTTATCCTATGGTGCTGGGAGTTAACCGTTCTTGAGTGATTGTTCCTAAGTTAAAAAACTCATAACTTGTTTGAAATAAATGTCAGTAATCTCTCTATGTTTTATTTTAGAAAATATGACTTAGTATTTGATGTAAGATAAATTGAAGGAAAGGAGTAATAAAGATAAGAAATAAAAGCCGAGAGAAAAGGGGAGAAATTAGAGAGAAATTATAGAATAGACAGATTTTAGAGTAAAAGAGATGAGAACTAAGGAGAAAAGAAGTTCATAAATTTAGAGGGAGAAGGAGGAGGATATAAAAATGAAAGAGATACCCAAAAATCAGTTTTATTGATTCAAGGTCACTTCTTCCAAAATCTAAAGTACATCAAATCTAATTTTAGTGGCTACAAATAAATTGAGGATAAGTCTTCTTGTAGAAAAAGTTGTTTCCTTGGTTTTCTATAGCTTGTAATCTGAAAACAGTTTTTGAATATTATATCAAATACATTCTCAATTATTAAAAATATTTATGGTACAAACTCAAATGTTTGAATTGGATTTTAGTTTTTGAATATTGTTTTTAGATCACAAATCAAGTGGGACTTATTATCCTATAAATATATTTATATTTATTAAAGGATAAGCTTCTTGGTTCTGCGTCAGATTTGGGTGCAGAAAAATTTAGATGTGATGAGTATACATTTTCTTTGAAGTGAGACCACGAGAAAAAAGGGTTCTTTCAGCAATGAGTCAATGCTTCCATTGTTGAAACAAGTGCAAATATTTAGATTTTAGATTTCCTAAGAACTGACTTGGTGAAATTCCATATTTCATATTGTAACAAGTATTAAGAATGAATATTCTACTTGTCTTATTCATAGGGAAAAAGAATACATATATATATATATATACACTTGCAGTGTTCTAAACTAGGTATGTGATCAATCTATATTAGGATACAATATCAATGTGATCCCTATAATCCTGGAAATTAACTTCTAAATATATGCAACCTATAACTACCAAATATACATCTGTAACACTCCCCCTCAAAGCTGGAGTATAGATATTAATCATACCCAGCTTGTTACAAAGATAATCAACTCGAATCCCAGTCAGAGCCTTCGTGAAGATATCTCCCAATTGTTTTCCAGTCTTCTCGTACCCAGGGGAAATCAGATTATGCTGTAGTTTCTCACGGACGAAATGACAATCGATCTCAATGTGTTTTGTTCGTTCATGGAACACTGGATTAGATGCAATATGAAGAGCCGCTTGGTTATCACACCATAACTTTGCTGGTACTGAAGTTTCAAGGCCTATTTCAGTCAAGAGTTGATATATCCACATTATTTCACAAACAGCTTATGCCATAGCCCTATATTCCAACTCTGCACTTGATCGTGACATGACATTCTGCTTTTTGCTCTTCCATGATATTAAATTTCCTTCGACAAAGACACAATAGCCTGATGTGGATCTTCTATCTACCTTGGAACCTGCCCAATCTACATCTGAGAAACATTCAATATGAGAGTGACTATGATTGGCATATAATATACCATGTCTAAGGGCTCTTTTCAAATAACACAAGATCTCCTCCAAAGTCGCCCCAATGATGAACTGTTGGGGATGCCATAAACTGATTGACAACACTTACTAAATATGCAATATCTGGGCGAGTCATCGTAAGATAGTTCAACTTCCCGACCAATCTTCTATATTTCTCAGGATCTCCAAATAGTTCACAATCTTTCGTAAGCTGCACATTAGGAACCATCGGAGCACTACATGGCTTTGCCCCCAATTTTCCTATCTCAGTTAATAAGTCGAGCACATATTTCCTTTGAGAGAGGAATATACCTCGTTTGCTTTTTGTAACTTTAACCCCTAAGAAATTCTTCAACATCCTAAGTCTTTTGTGTGGAACTGGGTATGGAGAAAAGATTTAAGAGATGTGATGCCCACACTATCACTCCCAGTAATAACAATATTATCCACATACACAACTAGAAGAATGATGCTAGTTTTAGACCGTTTGTAGAAATCATAATGGTCAGTTTTACATTTCAGCATACCAAATCTCTCAACAGCTTGACTAAACTTTCCAAACCAAGCACGAGGACTCTGTTTTAAACCATATAGAGATTTTCGAAGATAACATACTTTCCCATACTCTCCCTAAGCAACAAACCCAGGGGATTGCTTCATATATATCTCTTCCTGAAGATTTTCGTGAAGAAAAGTATTCTTGATGTCTAGCTGATGCAAAGGCCAATCATAAGTAGCTGCCATAGAGATAAACAGCCGAATAGAGGTTAACTTAGCAACAGGGGAAAAAGTATCAGAATAATCAACTCTGTAGGTCTGAGCATATCCTTTAGCAACCAGATGAGCTTTTAGCCGAGCAATTAACCCATCTGGATTAACTTTAACTGTAAACACCCATTTGCATCCAATAGCCTGTTTCCCCGAAGGTAAATCTACCAATTCCCAAGTACCATTGTCATTTAAGGCGTTCATCTCCTCTATCATCGCATTACGCCAACCAGGTTGAGAAAGAGCTTCATGAACAGTTTTAGGGATAATAATAGAATCAAGGGAAGCAATAAAGGAGCATGATGAAGGTGACAAATGATCATAAGAAACAAAAGAAGAACAGGATAAGTACACTGTCGTTTACCTTTTCGCAATGCAATAGGAAGATCATTACTTGAAACTAGATTTGATGACGAAGAAGTTGGTGCCAGACATGAAGCAAGAGGAGGTGGACGACGAGAGTAGACTTTGACAGGAGCAGGATTAGAGATAGGAGCAGATGCAGGAAGCGCATGAATAGTGACAGGGTTAGAGACAGGAGTTGGTTTAGATATAGGTGCAGGGGTGGTGAAGGTATAAACTAACAAATCATCATCATCATCATCCTTCTGACGATCTATAGGAAAAGATGGAAAGTATGGTATTTCTTCTAGAAAGGCAACATCAATGGAAACAAGATACTTATTAAGACTTGGACAATAGCACTGATATCCTTTCTGAAGTCGAGAATAACTAAGAAAGACACATTTTAATGACTTAGGATCTAATTTAGTGACTGACTGAACATCCCGAACAAAGCAAGTGCTACCAAATATCCTAAGTTCAAGAGGAAATAATGCTTTGTTAGGAAAAAAAATACTGTACGGGGTCTCACCATGAAGGACAAAAGACGGCATGCGGTTAATCAAGAAGCAGGCAGTAGAAACTGCATCCGCCCAGAATGGTTTAGGAACATTCATTTGGAATAATAAGGCTCTGACAGTTTCAAGAAGATGTCTCTTTTTCCGTTTTGCTATTTCATTTTGAGATGGAGTATTAACACATGAAGTTTGATGAAGAATGCCATTCTGAGTCTTGTAATTTTGAAAAGAAACTGACGGATATTCTTTGCATTATCACTGCGCAACGTATGAACAGAAACATTGAATTGAGTTTTAATCTCAGCACAAAAAAATACAGAAATAAGAAAATAAATCAGAATGATTTTTCATTAAGAATAACCAAGTCATACAAGAGTAATCGTCCACAAATGTAACAAAATATCTAAAACCAGTTTTAGACAGAACTGGACAGGGGCCCCAAACATCACAGTGAACTAATTCAAAGGGAGAATTAGCTCTTTTATTGACTCTAGGACTAGAATTGACACGATGATGTTTAGCAAACTGACATGACTCACACTCTAATGTAGACACTTTATTAAACTGAGGACACAATTTTTTTAGTGAAGGAAGAGATGGATGACCCAAACGACAATGTGCTTGAAACCGAGATGCAACACTAGAACAAGCGACAGGTGTAGATTTTGGTCTGTCAAGAATATATAAACCTCCGGATTTATGTCCTTTACCAATAATCTTCTTCGTCGTAAGATCCTGAAACAAGCAATAATCGGGAAGGAATAAAACACAACAGTTAAGAGTACGAGGAAGTTGGCTAACATAAATCAAATTAAAAGAAAAATCTGGTAAATGTAAGACATTTGACAAGGGAAGCTGTGGGATACGGGTAACTGTGCCAGACCCAAGAACGTAGGATGGTGACCCATCTGCTAAAGTCACATTTGAAAGAGTTTTTGATTGATAAGTAGCAAAGAGATTGGGATTACCTGACATGTGATCTATTGCACCAGAGTCAATGACGAAATTGAAGGATGAGGAAAGGAGACATGTATTTGGCTTACCTGAGTTAGTCATAACCGTGACAGGAGTAGATGAAGCTTTTAATGATTCTTGGTACAATGAAAACTTGGCAAATTCATCTGCAGAGATGAGAACTGATTGATCAAAAGTATCATTGGTGGATGCAACATGGGCAGAGGGATTTCTTTTAGTTCTGTTCTGAAGCTTTCTACAATCACGCTTCATGTGTCCTGGCTTATGGTAATAGTGACACAATTTCTTCCATATTACTATTTGACCCCCTTCCTTTGTTGCCACTTCCAAATTGTGATCGCCCAGATTCATAGTCATTCTTTTAACTGACGAGAGCACCACTGAACTGAACCGATGGGATACCTTCTGTACGAAGTACCCTACTAAAGACATCCTGCAACGAAGAGATCTCTGGACTTGCTAGAACCTGAGACTTAGCAGTCTCAAATTTAGAAGGAAGACCTGCAAGAAAACTCATGACTGTCATTTGCTCCCGTTGTTTTTTGTTGAACCTTTACATCAGCACTTCAAGGTAACAACATGTTCAACACTTCATAAGTCTTCTTAAACTCCATAAAATAAGTTGTAAAAGACTTATCTTGTTTCTCTGCACAGTAGAATGCCTTACACACTTCATAAATATGAGAAACATTCTTTTTTCCAGAATACAGAAACTCCAAATAATCCATCAGTTCTTTAATAAACTCACAATGATTAATTAGGCCAAGTACCTCACCGTCAATAGAGTTCCGTATTTGTAGAATCAATCGAGCATCATCCCGGAGCCATGTCTTTTTCGAATCATCCTTAGGTGGATCATCAGTCATATGATCATCTTTATCAAAACTCCGCAAATACAGTCTAACAGTTTTACACCAATCATGGTAATTAGTTATACCAATGAGCTTATGTTCTGTAATTTTCGACATCGTCGGTATCATTTCTACCACTAGCTTTGTATCATACATGTCTTAAACAAACAATAATCCCAATGCACACCAACAAACGGTTAAAACGAAGTAAATTAACCAAACTTCAGTGACACACCAATCAATCAACAGCCACAGCCAACCAGAGACCAAAGCACAGCAAGTCCAATAAACAAACGAAGAACAACAGTAACCAGTAAGATATTACCAAAGCCCAGCACGAAAATGTGTTGTACAAGTGCCGGCAAAGCAGACGAAGAGAATCGGAGGAGGCGTCAACGGTGGACGTGCGTCACGCGCCGGCGCGTGGTACTGGTGACCGGAGCTTTGGGTGGCACGTGGGGCTCATGCGCGGAGATTCTGATTGCCGGAACTCGAGGTTTTGCCGATCGGCGGCTTCTAAATCTTCCTAGGGCGACGGTGTCGAACAAATCTCACTCTAAAATGGTGTTCTCAATTTGAAACCCAAACCCTAATCACATTTTATTGGCTCTGATACCATGTAACAAGTATTAAGAATGAATTCTACTTGTCTTATTCATAGAGGAAAAGAATACATATATATATACACTTGCAGTGTTCTAAACTAGGTATGTGATCAATCTATATTAGGATACAATATCAATGTGATCCCTATAATCCTGGAAATTAACTTCTATATATATGCAACCTATAACTGTCAAATATGCATCTGTAACACATATATACAACATATATATATACACTTGCAGTGTTCTAAACTAGGTATGTGATCAATCTATATTAGGATACAATATCAATGTGATCTCTATAATCCTGGAAATTAACTTCTATATATATGCAACCTATAACTGTCAAATATGCATCTGTAACACATATATACAAAAAAAGAATTACCTGATAGGTTTCGAATTGTTCTCACCTTGGTTCTTTATACATTTCTTTGCAAGCAACATATGTGTGTTGGACTCAAATATAAATATCGAGTCCTCACCTACTAGTTTAAGCTTTTAGGTAGAATGACAATTTAATATGGTATTAGAGCTAAAAGTCGAAAGTTTGAAACCCCACATTTCTAATGGATAATAAATAAATCCAAGTTTCATCTGAACTCAAATATTAAGTTTAGGCCCTCACGAGCTTCAGCTTTCACTAACTAGTTTAAACTTTTAGGTAGAATGATAACTTAACAATGTGAATCAGTTAAATTAAGGCAAAAGTAATTTTGATTTTTGTTTTTAGTTAATAAATGAGTCATTTTGGTCCTTGGAAGGATTTTAATTTGGTTACAGGGATTTATAGTCCCATATGCTTTTGTATTGATTCTCATAGTATTTTGGAACTTCAAATGGTGAACTTGCAATCTGCCAATTGATGATCAATATTAGAAGCTTTTGTTGGAAATTCAAGGCCTTTCTAGCCAGTAATACTTTATTTGTTCTTCGGTTGTCATATATATAAGGTTCAAAGCAAAGATCAGTACTTGATAAGCATACTGTATTGCAGAGAAAAGGAAAAGAATATGAAAAAATAAAAGGAAAGAAGAAAGCTCCAGAACTTCGTTTGATCAAATAATAAAAAAGAAGTGAATCAATGGTAGCTAAGGGAAACTGTCACTGCAAAGAGTGGTATTAGAAACACAAACTTAGGCATTGTAACATGAAGCTAACTATGCTTAGTCACTTGATTTCTTTCATGCTTCCTTCAAATGTAGTGGCTGCCTTCAAACCTTGATTAGATTTGAACTTTTAACTCCAATTAGTAGCCAACACTTTCTTCAGTATCCTTGGGATAACCCTTGAAAATCCATACATAGTGGATAGCAGAGCCTAAAATGTTACAGCGATATACATCTCCACTGACCCCACAAAGTTTAGGTAAAAAAATAGTATTACATAGGTCTCCAAATACTTTTATCTACTTCAGCTTCAGTAGTTATTGTTTTTTACATCATGGCTCTTCCAAATGCCAGTTTTTTGGATCCATGCCTACAGAATAGCATAGCCAGGAATAATCCACTCAATAGCACATTTACACATAAAATACCAATCAAGAAATTATGTATTTGCTTTCTTGTCTAGTGGGTTTCTCCACTCTGATCAAGGTGTGGCTGTCCAAGCTAAAAAAGGAAAAGAAGTGTAAAAAAAAAATAGCCTTAAAGAAACTTCGGCATGCCACTCTTCTACAAAGACTTGTCAATTGACTTTTCCGCAATTCTTAACTGTAACATGTTGCCTGAAATGCTGGGTCTTAGTTAACTTCCATCCATTTCAGTCCATTTCAATACCTCTTATCACCTTGCTCTTTAGTTTGATAAACTTTTTCAAGAATGCATCCAAGGACTTAAACCTCTCGACTTTGCACTGTCCTAAAAGACGCTGCTTGACTAGGATGCCAGCCCTGGTATATACTTAGTCTTTAATGTACACTATTAAGTTCAGCTGTCTCAATCCACTGGCCATTGATTATCAGTAAATTAGGTAAGAATGAATGGGCAATCATTAGAGACTAATTTAGTCCATTGTATGTATAGTTTTTCACCGTCCTTTCCACCACCCTTTCATTCTTCTGGTTCCAAAACTACACCAGCTGTAAGATATAGCTCATGAAGTAGGAGGTTTTTAATTATTTATCTTTTTAGTTTTTAAATTATGTTTTCTTAATACTTTAGTTTCGTCACTTAGAGCAATATATAGCCACTGTCCACATACAATCTTTAGCCTATTAATTTTACTGCCTTAGCTCACACAACCTAAATCTTAGGAAGAGGATTCATCTCAAAACCTGGATGCCAGATTTTACATTCCATCTTAGAAAATATGACTTACTGTTACAGAGAAAATGTAAAGAATAAAACTAATATATGTTTGCAGATTGGATTTACCCCATATTTCTTGATTACAGTGCTTATTTTCTAGTAAGTGTCATGTTGTTCAAGTTGAAAATGGCAGAGAGAAATAATTAGAAAATCAATGTGTGTGATCTAATAGAAAGTTATTTAATTTGATAGAGTACAATGCTAAAACATTGTAAATGTAGCTTATACAATTCAGAATGAAAGAAGTTGAACTTTGTTTATCTTGAGGTAAATATAATCCCAATCTAGTCCACACCAGTGTATGCTTTGTAATTTTTTAAGAAGTGAGTTCGTATGTAGTTTTATCCTGTAACTTTAGTTTGGCTCTATTGTAATATACGGGGTAATACAATCTAACTTATAATACTTTAATTATCTTTTTCTAATAATTCCTTTGGCCTATTTTATCATCAGTGAAGTTTCCATGTCTGCAATCCGTCTTTTTTCTATATTATGCTGTGCTTTATTTTGACTTAACATATATTATAACTGTTAGTGCTGAATGTATGCGGTGCTATGAATGCAGTTATATCTGCCCACAGTATATCTGGTGTTTCAGCTTCAAGCAATTTCAATCCCATTTCTAGAAGAGTATACAAGGGGTTAAAGGATTATAGGAAGAAACTTGTTGACCGAGAACTATTCACTCAAAGTCTTGAAGATTGGATTATTAAAAAATCTCTTGAAGATGAAGCTACTGGGGAACAGTCTTTCCGGTCTCCTTTTCTCATGGATGAATTGTGCAATCTTGATTTAGCATTAGAAGGGGTTTTATTTCAGCAGCTGTGTCGTATGCCATGCTCAGCATATGCTTCTGATTATTTTGAAGAAGAGGAGTTTCTTGCACTAGAAGATTTCCTCCATGCTATTCTAAATGGCCTGTGGCGTACATTTTGGCGTAAAAGTGGACCATTGCCATTCTTTTTATCTTGTCCCCGCCATCCTGGATCCAGGTTTTATTCTGTAGAGAAGGCAATATCTCGAGGAAAGCTTGATGAGCTCTGTGGATTAGGTTTGATAGCTAAAACTGAGAATGATTTGCAAGTCCGTTGGGATCAAGTGGTACAGTTTACCATATTTAGATCAGACATATTGTCAGAAAATGAGTTGAAGTTGTCTACTAGCAGCATTTGTGAAGCTCTATTTTATGGTATTCATGTACTTCTTGCTAGAAGTTTGAGCAAGTTCTGTAACATTGACAACGATTCTGTTTTTGTTTTGGTTCTTGATTCCAAATTCGGTGGAGTGGTAAAACTTAGTGGTGATATTGGTAAACTTGAATTTAACTCAACTAACCCATATCAATCTGTGGTTGAGTGGATCAAATGCCATGCTGAAATCAGTATTTCTGCAGCTGACCAGATATGGAACAAGCTGGGAAATGCAAGTTGGGGGGACCTTGGAACTCTGCAGATAATTCTGGCAACTTTCTATTCCATAGTCCAGTGGAATGGACCACCAAGGAAGTCAATAGCCTCATTGGCCTCAGATCATTGCCTTCGCCTTCAGAAACGTAGGTTAGAGTGCCGTCTAATTGAGAATGAAAATGCACTGGTACCTTCCCAATATACAAGCCATCAACAAGGAGAGATTGTTGAAGTTGATCAGTGTGATACTCCAACATTCAGAAAGGAAGCATCACGCTTAAAGCTCAAGCAGGGTGAAATATTGGTACTGGAGGATCAACGACAGGGGCAAAGAAATTTTCAAATACAGGATTCTTTGGAAGGAGGGAACTATTTCCTCTACAGTGCTGTTGCTCTAGAAAATCCCGTGGAGCTGTTGACTTTGTATGTGGGTGCTCATCCATCCAGGCTGGAGCCGTCTTGGGAGGATATGAGTCTGTGGTACCAAGTACAGAGGCAAACCAAAGTATTAAACATCTTGAAGCAACAAGGGATCTCAAGTAAATATTTGCCAGAAATCATTTCTTCTGGTCGAATTTTGCATTCTGGTCCCTGTAAAAAACAGAGCCCAGGGGGACGCTGTGATCATTCATGGTGTGGAACCCCAATACTTGTGACATCTCCAGTTGGGGAGCCACTTTCACTAGTAGTTGCTCATAATGGCCTGTTGTCATCAGAAGAGGCAATACGCTGCTGCCGAGACTGCCTAGTTGCTCTAAGAAGTGCAGCCTTGGCCAACGTTCAGCATGGTGATATTTGTCCTGAAAACATAATACGTGTTGTTGACTCACAGGCCATGAGAAACAAATTTCTATACGTCCCAATATCATGGGGACGTGCAGTAATTGAAGACAGGGACAGCCCAGCAATAAATTTACAGTTCTCATCATCTAATGCACTTCAGCATGGGAAGCTTTGTCCATCATCCGATGCTGAGAGCCTCATTTACCTCTTATATTTTGTTTGTGGAGGAACTATGGAGCAACAAGACTCAATCGAATCTGCATTGCAATGGAGGGAGAGAAGTTGGGCAAACCGGTCAATTCAGCAGCATCTAGGCGAGGTTTCAGCCCTCTTAAAGGCATTTGCTGATTATGTGGATAGTCTGTGTGGAACCCCATATCCAGTCGACTATGATATTTGGTTAAAAAGACTAAATAAAGCTGTGGATGGCGCAGCAGATAGAGGTAAAATGATTGAAGAAGTAGCCATAACTTCCAGACTAGAGGATGTTGCTGAGTCTTCAGGAACCTCAGCAGCTGGTACTTAAATTAGTTTTCATGGTAAAAGAAGCTGAGTTTTGTTGGGGTCTGGTTTTGTACCAGTTTTTGAGTGAAATTGGCATAGTTTTGGTTCAATGGGATCTTAACACAAGTTGTCAACCTCAACAATGTGAATCTTTTATCAAGTTGAGGCTTCATAGCAAGATGAAGAAATTGTGTAGTCATTGTTGGATTGGATTCAATGTAAATGTATCATGATTGTAATTGTTCTTCATTATTAATTGATTAATTGGATTTCCCTCTAATTCAACTGAGCTATTTGCTTGTTTTTCATGGTGCAAAAAAAAACCCTATCAGATGTGCAAAAGCATTTTAACCTAGCCAGAAACTAAAAAAGCTTAAGTATTAATTGAATTTTCTTTAAAAGATTACTAACAAACAAATTATTTTAATAATAATGAAAAATTATTACAACCTTCTCAAACAGTAGGTATGACCAAACTTTAAAAATGCAAGGTAGTGCCAAACTTCTAGGATGGCTTTTACTTTGTGGATTGTATTATTGTATATTTGTATGGGGATGGTAATGTGGATAGGGATGTGTGAAGGAAAAAATATGATTGAATGAATCATGATTCCATTGTTTACTTATAACATTGAAATTGAATATTAAGGGAATATAATGATATATGTGATAACTGACAAAAATACCCTCAACATTAAAATATTCAATGTAAGTTAAAAATTATGATTACATTTTTAAATAGAAAACTGATTATGTAAGTAGTAAAACGAATTAATACTATATTTTAAATTCTTTAAATATTTTTTTTTTTTTCACTTTAACAATAGATATTCTACCAAAAAAATAAAAATTTAATGGTAGGTCAATATGGTCAATCCTATTTAATGATTAGTCAAAGATAGTCAACGTTGGTCAATGATCAATCAATAATTCAATATCAGCGAACGCCAATCAAGATCTTGTTAACTATTGGTCAACACCGATTAATGGTGGTCAACAATGGTGAACTATTGATCAACGCTGATCAATAGTGGTTAATTGTCAATCAATATTTATCAACACCAGTCAACTGTTCAACAAATGTCAACATTTACAAATACATATTTTAACAATAACTAAATCATAAAATAATACGCATAGAACTAAAAATCTTTAAACTTTTAAAATTCAAAATAGGGTTAAAAAAGTAATTTTATTAAACTCCCTACCCCAAGAATTAGGATTCCTTACAAAATTTTAAGGAATCTTTTACTCTTGTGTTTTAAAGAATTGATTATCTATGACAATCCAATAAGTAAACAAGGGAATTGAAAATCACAATTCCATTCCCTTGTTAATAACAATGTTCTAAACAAAATCGGACCTAAGTCGACCCGCCAAAATGGCCGCTTCGGCTTGCATGATTGGATCTACTCAGGTCTTGGCCTGATCGGTGACATCAGCATGCTCTCAAATATTTAGCAAACTAAACAGAGATCAGCATAGAAAATTCTCTGACTCGATAACCACATCAGAATTCTTTTTAGGAAATAAATGTAAATTTTGCTAAATGCACACAGCATCCTGACCATCTCAAAATTTTCAAGCATGGAACTAATATGTTGCAACATAAGACCTTGATGTCCCTTCAATCCAAGAATTTCTTAAATTCATCTTAGAAAATCCCACTGCATTTGGTTATAACTTAAGAGGAGTTAAAACTACATATCTATGTAGATAATGACAATAAGAAAATCGTATTGCTATTCTGCCCATTTCCACAAGTCCAAAATCAGGAATTCTTCCCTCCCTTCTAAATCTAATGTACTTCTTAGAAACATGGAATACTATGCTTTTTGACATAAACGATACACATCAATGGTACAGCTGTATCCAAAATAAGACAAGTACTTCATCAAAACAAGAAGATCAATACACAATTTTCTCTTGCATTCATCTTTCATTGTTGTAGAACTCCTCAGAACAAAACACTTCATAGAATCTCTCATGGTTGGGAAAAAAGGGAATGGCTACGCTATGTCAATTTCACCAATCTTGAGCAACCATAAGGCCTTAAGCTGGAAAATTTATATGGAGACTTTCTTGGGCAAAGTCATTAGTTTTAGAACAAAAAAACTCAAGCAGCTAACCTTGAATCCACACTAGTGAAAGAATCCTAATCTAAAGATTTACAAAATGGTAGCAATCATATTACAACTAGCAAGCATTCCATTGACTTCAAAGAAATAAGAGTCGATTGTTGATTCACACTTGAAGGCTGAAGCTGAAGGAGATCACGAACTGAACTGGAGGAGGCAAACAGAAGAAGCAGGCTGATTCACACTTGAATGCTGGAGCTGAAGGAGATCGCGAATGGAGGAGATCGTGAGCTGAACTGGAGGAGGGCCAAACTGAAAAAGAAAAAGCAAACTGGAGGAGGGCCAAGCTAAAGGAGATCGCGAGACGGCGAGCAAGGCCAAGGAGGAAAAAGGAAAAGGGCAAAGCGGAGGAGGGCAAGCGACGGCAGAGGAGGAAAAGAAAAAGCAAACTAGACGAGGGCCAAGCTGATCGCATGCAGATGGTAGGGCAAACTCAGCAAAGTAGCAGCGCCGCACCTAAACCGCAAGCAAAAATAAAAATGGGTTTGAGTCGTTTGACACTTTGACTTTAGGGTTTGCTTTTCATTAAAAATTAAAAATAGTTTTCAATTTGTTAGTGGACTGGATGGGAGGTTGGACTGGTTTTGGATGTTATACCGGTTGGACCGCCGGTTTGCTACTATGAGACTGTCGAACTGCGGTCTAACATGGGCTAACTCAAAATCCCGGTTTTTTACCCCTTACAACCCGAAAATTTCACCGAAACCCGGTTCGACCGCTCGTTCCGGTCCGGGTTTCAGAACATTGGTTAATAATAGTAAACATGGCCCAAATGTCTATAAGATTCAGCCTAACATTTGCATTCAAAGTGAAATAAAAAAAAATCATAATTAATGTTGTGCATTGAATGTTATGAAAATTGTTGTGTACTACAAGTTTTTGTTCAATGCAAAAATCGTAAATTAATCAAATTGAGTTTTATATGATGTTGACTAATTAAATTTGTTGTGCGTCCTAGGGTTATATTAGAAAACCCTTGTTGGTGAACCCCTAGACCTGGCAAAACGGGTTGGGACCCGCAAGTCGACCCTATACCCGGTAAATTATATAGGGTATGGGTATGTATTATTAAACTCGTTTTTTTAAGACCCGTACCCGGCCTTACCCGTTTTGTAAACGGGTAGACCGAGTACACTCGCGGGTACCCGTTTTTAATTTAAAGAAAAAAACCCTGGCATTCTTTTGTCTTTCTCTTTCGTAGTGTGTGAGCAGACGCCTAAAACACCTTTTGTTTGGCTTCTCTCTCTCTCTCCAAACTTAACTTCTCTTCTCTTTTTCATTTCGCTATCTGCCTATTTCCTATCAAAATCATTCACAATCTCCATTCATTCCCATTCCTTAACCCACTAATTTTTCTTCCCAAAGAGTTTTTCAACGACCCACTCTTCCTCTTTGCGACTAAGGGGCTATTGGTATAATAGATCTAATTGATGGCGTAAAAAGAACTTGAATTCACCCAGCCCTTCTCACTTCTGGTTCATCAAGATAGGTTGTAGAGCAGCACATTTCCATTTCTTCAAATTGTTTTCTTTTCTTGTTTCTCAAGATTTCGGAGCTTTTAAGAATTTTTCTTTTTTGGGCTTGTTTTCTGTGGTTGAGTTATGGGAAGAATGAAAAATACTTTGTAATTTTGGAAACAAGTTTTCTTTTCTTTTTGTTTTTTTAAGGATTTGAAGATTTTGAGGTTGTTCTTTTTTGGGTATTTGCTTTTGGGGTTGGGTTTGGGTTTGAAGAATGGTGATAAAGATGATGAGGTGGCAGCCATGGCCGCCTCTTGTGAGTTGTGATGAAGAAGTACGAGGTGAAATTGGTGGTACAAAGGATGGAGGGGTGGGATCTGGCGCATGAGATTGCAGAGAAGAAGGAAGAACAAAGAACAAAGATTAGCGATTGAGATTCGTTGGAAGGGTCCTAAAGTCACCTTGAGTACTTTGAGAAGAAGGGTCAAGAGGAACTTCACCAGATAAGTGGGCACCCGCGGGTCCACCCATACCCGGGTAGGGTAGGGTACGGGCCTAAAGTATTGAACCTGTTTAGATCGACCCGTTTAAGACCCGTACCCATTTAGACCCGGATTGTACTCGGCCCACCCACCCGTTTTGCTAGGTCTATGAACCCCTATCTATATATTTATATAATGCTGAAGCATACTGCTTCTTCTGACGCCACGTAGGATTGATACATGATCGCCATGTAGGATGTCGTTAATTGGTCCACGTGTTTGCTGTTTATTGGGCTTGCTATAATAGAGATCATTCACATGCATTCAATTAATGTATTCAATACAAATCTTTCACATTCCTCTTTTAATTTGATAAATTACTAATGATTCGCTTGTGTGTTATTGATTTCCATGAATATTAAGAGATTGTTATAATAGAAATTATTCATATGCATTCAATTAATGTATTCAATACAAATCTTTCACATTCCTCTTTTAATTTGATAAAGATATAACATATCTTTTAACATTCATGAAATTCAATAATACACTTTATTAATCTATTAATATTCAACGTTCATTCATGTATATTAATTATTATTATTAATTAATCTTAGTATTTTTGTACCCCTTCACATTCAATTAATTATTATTAATATTAATATATCTTTACCCCTTCACATTCAATCTATATATTTATATAATGTTGAAGCATACTGCTTTTTCTGATGTCACGTAGGATTGATACATGATCGCCATGTAGGATGTCGTTAATTGGTCCACGTGTTTGCTGTTTATTGGGCTTGCTATAATAGAGATCATTCACATGCATTCAATTAATGTATTCAATACAAATCTTTCACATTCTTCTTTTAATTTGATAAATTACTAATGATTCGCTTGTGTGTTATTGATTTCCATGAATATTAAGAGATTGTTATAATAGAAATTATTCACATGCATTCAATTAATGTATTAATACAAATCTTTCACATTCATCTTTTAATTTGAGATCTTTCACATTCCTCTTTTAATTTGATAAAGATACAACATATCTTTTCACATTCATGAAATTCAATAATACACTTTATTAATCCATTAATATTCAACGTTCATTCATGTATATTAATTATTATTATTAATTAATCTTAATATTTTTGTACCCCTTCACATTCAATTAATTATTATTAATATTAATATATCTTTACCCCTTCACATTCAATTAAACAAAAATATCAAACATAATAATGAAAAATGTTTTTTATATAACGTATTATCATTTAACATTTAATATAAATCTGAAAATTTTAAACTCATCCAATAACAATAAAAAATTTAAATCAAAATAACCATAACCAATAATATGCAAACACTTACTAAAAAAATATCAAAAGTCATATTAATTAGCAATAATCCATATTAATTAGCAATAATCCAATTACATTGAACATAACACGAACAGTTGTTGTAATCATTATATAATGTTGAAGCATACTGATTCTTCTAATGCCACGTATGATTGATATATGATAGCCATGTAGGATGTCGTTAATTGGTCCACGTGTTTGCTGTTTATTGGGCTTGCTATAATAGAGATCATTCACATGCATTCAATTAATGTATTCAATACAAATCTTTCACATTCCTCTTTTAATTTGAGTTCTTTCATATTCCTCTTTTAATTTGATAAATTACTAATGATTCGCTTGTGTGTTATTGATTTCCATGAATATTAAAGAGATTGTTATAATATAAATTATTCACATGCATTCAATTAATGTATTCAATACAAATCTTTCACATTCATCTTTTAATTTGAGATCTTTCACATTCCTCTTTTAATTTGATAAAGATACAACATATCTTTTTACATTCATGAAATTTAATAATACACTTTATTAATCCATTAATATTCAACATTCATTCATGCATATTAATTATTATTATTAATTAATCTTAATATTTTTGTACCCCTTCATATTCAATTAATTATTATTATTATTAATATTAATATATCTTTACCCCTTCACATTCAATTAAACAAAAATATCAAACATAATAACGAAAAATGTTTTTTATAAAACGTATTATCATTTAACATTATCTGAAAATTTTAAACTCATCCAACAACAATAAAACATTTAAATCAAAATAATCATAACCAATAACATGCAAACACTTACTAAAAAATATCAAAAGTCATATTAATTAGCAATAATCCAATTACATTGAACATAACACTAATAGTTGTTGTAATCATTAATTATCATATAATATTACTTAATGACATCTAAAGCTATATAAGAGTAGAGAATTCAACAATCCATACACTTTCAAATATTTTTTTTATTTCGCACAGATACCATTAACAAATGGAAGACAAAAGACCAACTATTGTTAATCCAAAATCCAAACAAACAGAAGCGTGCGGTAAATAACATCAACTAATTACTCTTATATTCCTTCTACATATCTACTTTTACGTGTCCATTTTTTTTATTTTTAGTAGGTTAAGCAGCAACGTCCGATGGTTCGCCTGAACTGGAAGGTATTCTACAAAACCTTAAAGTCACACTAGACAAACTCAACACTGCCAGAGTGATGAACAGAGGTATAATGAATGCTTTGTTAGAAATAACAGGCTCAACCATACATGTAATATTCGATTTACGGAAATGTGAATCCATGATTATTGCCAAAGAAAAGGAACTTGGTATTCCTTAAGGAAAAAAATAGAACTATATATATAAACAGTTCTATTATCAATAAAATATTCACAGTTTATTGTTCCCACGATGATACCAGAAGCTAATATAAATACTGTTTATTCTATAGTTAACGCATAATTTTACATTACTATTTTACACATTTTAATCCATTTCTTAAAGATTTCATTTCATTGTATAACTTAATGGGTTGGGTTTAAATTTTAAAAGTTTTCTAATTAAGTAGTGAATAAGTTTCTTAACAATTGAACTTAAACTTATTCTATATGTGTTGAATGATTCATTTCTTTGTATAATTCAATGACTTAGATTTAAATATTGATTTTTTTTTATATGTTCCTTAAAATGACATGAGAACTAAACATCTATAGTTGTTTTTGTTCTCAGAATGATTCAAAATTGTCTTTTTTCAGATTGGCTATATGGCGATATGTGGGATTGGTTCCAGTCCGGGTTTGGAGGGTGTTGAGAGATGGAGTTTAAGTGGGAATTTGTCAACAAGGCTGATTAGTAGGCAGTTTGTGGGAAGTCAAAGTCATGTGTGATGTTTCAGAGGAGAAGTTTTGGAGTTCAGTGTTCATCTTCGAGGAAGGTTGTTTCTCGAGTTGAATCTGAGGTTGTTTCTGTGGAGGAAGAAGAGTCAGGGCATGTTATGAGGTTCAAGATGTTTGATTTCAAGATTCTTGATCGTGTTAGCCTCGTCCTTGCTAGGCGGGTATGTTTGTGTGAAGAATTCAAATGTTTATTGGAAATTTGATGGTGGTGTTTGATTGTTTTTGTGATTTAATTGAATTGGGATTTCCTGTAGGTTGATGAGGTTGTTTTTGAAGCCACTGTGAATGATTCTAACAGGTTTCATTTCTTTTTTGTTTCCTTCTCATTATTTCTTATGATATGTTAGACTAAGGCGTGAACTTATGATGTTTGTATTGTGAGATTGCAGCCCTTTGTATAACATAAGAGTTGTGCTAGAAAACTAGATGAAACGTAAGATCAACTGAGGAGTGAGTAACTTCTATTGCTATTGGTAGTGCTTTTGGGAACCAGCATGGTTATTGGTGATGACACTCTAACTCCGTCAATGTCTGGTATTATTTCTTTCATACATTACATATATTTTTCATGTGAAGTTATAGATTGATTATGGTACACAGCATAATGGTATGGTTTTGTCCATAGATCTCCATCAAATTGGATATGATATATTTTAGCTACTGCACAATGTATTAGCTTCCAAGAATTGCACAACTTTCTCTTACTTTGTCACATTTAATGCATATACAGTGTGTGTTTATGTGTGTGCATGTGTGTGTGATGGGATGAATGAGTAACATCCTTTTAATTGTTTTTTTTTTTTTTTTTTTTTTTATCATAAATGAACTTGATTAGTTCTCAAACCCAACAGCTAACATGATGGAAAGCAGAGACCATTTTCGAAAGGTAATATTTTCTTTTATAGAGTAAAAATTTGAAGATTTATGTGCCAACTTAGTGTAATCTTAAAAGCACTTACTCTTTAAGTTTTCTTAATGTCTAAATGCAGTTGAATTTTTTTTTTTCTTGGTGCTTTTATGCAACCAGACTAAATTTAGTAACCCATTATTTTCTTTGAGTATAAACTCAAACTTCTTGCAGAAAGAGTTTTTCAAATAGAAATTTTTAAGTTTTTAGTGAACCTTTGCATAGAACTTAAGTTTGGATTAAAACATATGCGGATGTTTGACAAATTCTTGGATATTCATATTCATATTTGGCTAATTTGACTAACCTCTTGACTTGAGGACGAACTAAGCTCCAACATCAAGCTCTTTGGAGAATCAATGATGTCTGTTTCATTATCAGTTTTTGATATATTCATGGAGCTTGGAACTACAGTTCCTATCTTTCTCTCTGTGCTTGACTAAGAGTTGTTCCACCTACAACAACAACCTATACACCACCTGTTGAGCAACCGGAAGTGGTCATTCCAAGTGTAGCCAGCCATTGCCCCACTCACAGGTGCTTACTTTAAACCATTGTTTGTTTATGAAATTTCATATTATTACTGATGTATTTCTGAATGTAAATTTATTCAGTTTTGATTCCTTTATTATGCAGCCAACCTTTGGCAATGATGGTCACAGTGAGCATTGATGGGGTTGACATTCAGAATAATTTACTGAACACTTCTTTTTTGGCGTAGACACAGTATGAACCATTTATATATATATATATATATTGTCCATTTATTTTGTTTTTCTGTGAATTATAAACAATGTTATATTGCAAAGTGTTTATCAATGAAGCATATTTTATTATAAAAAAATTGCAAACTTATATTCTTAGATAGGTTATACATGTTTTTGTTGTGGACTCTGTAGCCAGTAATAGTTTGTGTTTTGTGGCGAATAGAGTTTGTGTTGGATGATGAAGGATGACAAGTTTTATTTTTGCTCATTTCATGGTGCTGAGCAGCCTTTTAAAATGGTGAAAGATTAACAGTTGGACCTCAAAGCAATGGTTATATTCCATGTAGGAACTACTAATTTTAAGAAGGGCAAAATTGTCCTTTCAATTATATTATTATGTACCAAATTGTTGTAAGAAAAGTGTTGCAACTCTTTTTTTGCTTTGAAAAGGGAATATATTCCTATCACTAAAATGTTCCAGTATTATTTCGTTCTTCAATTAATTAATTTATTTGTGTCAAAACCACTTTCATAAGTTGCGGGACTTTCAACTTCTATGTATCGAATTCAATTAATTCAATTCCTGTTGAATTACAAACTGACAATTTCAATCTTCCATCACTTGCATTTTATTAAATTAAAAGAGGAATGTGAAAGATCTGTACTGCATACATTAATTGAATGCATGTGAATCATCCCTATTTTATCAACACCAATAAGCAGCAAATACGGGGACCAATTAACGACATCCTAAATGGCAATTATATAACGATTCTCGGCAATCTTTAAACATAAAAACCCCGATTAAAAAAAAAAAAAAAAGAACAATAACAAAATGTTCTATTATAATCAATATTTGACATTTTTTTTTGTGAAACAATAGTCGTTTACAATTTCTTAAAATATAAAAATTCGATAATAAAATAAAAACAATATAATAAATAAACCCGCATAATGCGCGGGCGTGTTTTAAAAAATGCACCCAACCTTACCACATTTTGCTAATTTTTTCCATTAAAATGAACAGATATTAAAGTATATTTGATATTTTCAAGTTTTAATAGGGGCATTTTAGACTTTAAGTTTTCTAACAAAACCTTAAATTTTTTGTTGCCTTTTACCCCATACCCCCACTGATCAACCCTACTGATTTCTTTCTTTGGCAACATCGTGAGGCCAATCTAACCTTGTGCCGAGTGCCAAAATCGCCCTCATGCCATCTTCTAGTGCGTACCATTGTTTTAAAAGCCGGACCGGACCGACCGATCCAACCGGTTGGACCGGGAACCGGTCACGTGTCTAGTTCGGGTCAATCCTAAAACCGTTATAATGCAATGGACCGTGTTAAACCATTAAAAAACCGGATATTTTTAGCGAACCACCGGTCCAATTGGACCGACTGATAAACTGGTCCAATTAAAAATCCTTAAACCTAATACACACAGCCTTCTTCTCATCGCGTTTAGTTTATCTTTTTCTCAGTTTCTTACGAAAATGTTCTCAGTTTCTTACGCAAATGTCTCAGCTTCTTCTATCTCTTTGTAAAAAATTTTCAACTTCGTCTCTGTTGTTTGTTCTCTGCGAAGATTTCTCTCTAAAATCCCACCAAAATCGCATTTGAACTCTCTGAAATCGACGACGACGTCTTCCTCCCTTGTCGAAAATTGACGACATCTTCCTCCCTCGCCGGAAATCGACGACGACAGCTTCGTTCCTCGCTGGAAATCGATGGCGATAGCTCCATTCGTTGACGACAGCTCCATTCTTTGATCCAGGTAATAAACACGCCATTCTTCGATCCAGCTTCAATAATCAATAATTTCAATTTCATTTTTGTAGCAATGTCATCCTACAAATATTCAGGAGGTCTTATATAGGATCTGTGAACAAACGAGCAGTCTATGGACCGTGTACTTCATCCTTTTGATTTTTATGCATCATATATGCCTCTGATGATTAATACATAATGTGGTATCAAATGAGTGTAGCATTATTTGTCAACTGATATTTGGAATATTTATTTTAACACATTCAAGTGGCATTTTGTGTTATATGTGTAGGGATGTTACTATATATGTATATTGCTCTGTGGTTTTTATTTCATCCTTCTAGTAAAGCATGCAAGACTGCTAGGGTTTGTTTGTGTTTTCATTGTTTGATTGTAGAACTGAGAATGACCATTGGTTTTGCTGATGCGTATATTATGTATAGTCTAATTGTTTTTGTTTTTCTCTTTTTGGAAAGTATGATTGTTAATTTGTGGTATTGGTGTTTAAGATTGGTTTTTAGCTTTCTGATTAAATTAACGCTCAACTTCAGCTTAGTTAGGTGCCGTTATAGGGCTTAATTGTTTTTTTTATTATTATAATCTATATATTGTTAAATATGAGACTGATTTCATAATGTTGGGGTTGCATTTAGTTGTTAATTGAATATTTGAAATTAATTTATGATGTAGAAAGTAAAGCATTCACTCCCAACTGTATCCATCTTGAACAACTAAAATGGAATAAGCTTGCTTATAGGGTGATACCAGTTAAGTCATAAAGTACTTTTGAAACTGTCAACTGGTTTGTTCATTATGAGTTTTGTTGTTTGACCTTTACCTTTTTGGATTACAAATTTTGCCTGTGGATACTTAACTGCTTTGATTGGCAACTGGTGTTCTGTGTTTTTTATGATTTATGTATTTTATTCTGTCTATAGAGTTTCGTATTCGATATTTGCTTGGTAAATCTATTATTTCATTAGGTTAAGCATCAGTATTACATTATTCTTTCATAGGAAATTACATTGGTAGAAGATTCTAGAAAGAATTTGCCCATTCATTAGTATGGTTCATCACTCTTATTATAACTTGCTTAGTGTTGGATTATCATAGGATTCTAAAGATTTATGTTTTCTGATTTTTCCTTTTAAATTTGTAGCCGTGTATGTGGGAACCCTCATGGGTTGAACTTTTTTTTTTGTCCCAAGGAAACAAAGAAAACATATTATTCTATCAAAAGAGTAAATGAGGTTATAGATTCTGTATAAGAACCAAAAGAGGTAACACCTAAGTTAATGCGATTCATTTGTTTGCAATTTTATTGTGTGATAGGTAGATAAAGATTAAAAATAGACAATGACAGCATCTGGCACTTAGTATCTATTTAAATTAAATTACAAGTTTTAACTTATGATTTCTATTTTTTATTAATTTGCGTAGATGGTGGTGATGGTTATGATGATGATAATGATGGTGATGAATTTTGATCCTAGTGTGTGAAGTTCAATCAACATGGAGACGGATCAAAGAAAAAACACTTGCATCAAATGTTTTGTTATTAATTAGTATGTATTTTGACATTTAATATGTAAATACAACATCATGTTTGGATTTGGACTTTGAATTATTGTTAAATACTTAAATTATGTTAGGATTGTTGTTGAATTTGAACTTTGAATCATGTTGGATTGGACAGTAATTAAGTTGTTATTGTCTTATTAAAAAATAGAAATCTAAAAAAAATTTTTTTTTAAAATGTGCTGATATCATCATGATGTGTGATGACATCACCGATCCAACTGGTTGGACTAGTTGGACCGTGACCCAGCCATCAGAGTGGGTTGCCCGTGGTCCAGTTTTTAAAACAATGGTGTGTACTTCCCATTATTAGAGAAGTAGCATGTCAGCATAAACCTAGCCTTTTACGCCATCGAAGAAGCAACACAAGGCCATTCCAACCTCGCACACACTCCACTCTAGCAACATCGCGCACCACTTTAGTGCCCTCGCACACCACTCTAGCATTAGCGCGAGGACAATTCTGACTTCGAGGGGTTACGTTCGGGTCCTTTGGGAAGGAGACCCTTAAATTGTTGAGAAAGCAGTGAAATAATTGGTTAAATATGAGGGTGAAGAGGTTTTAAGATTAGAAGGGTAAATACGTCGTATTCTACATTAACCTATAATTAGTAACAATAAAACAATGGAATCTACGGCCCTATTTTCGAAAATAATGGGGTTCACTATAATAGGTGAAAGATACGGGGTTTTCCAAAAAATAACCATTGGGCCTAACTACTGAGAAGAAGAGCTGTGCCTACTGCTAAATTGAACGAGTCCACACTCTTCCGCAGCACGCTTTTACATTCTCTTCTTTATAAATACACCATGCCGCTCTCTCTCTAAAACCCAACAAGAACAAGAAGTCTTATGGCTGAAGCTGGTGAAACTTCTTCCCAAAAACTCTCCCAAGATGTCTGGGCAAAGCTTGGTACTCCTATTTCTTTCACTTCCATTGCTAAACTTTTCATTTTTTTCATTTTCTTGAAACTAAAGTCAAAGAAGCGACAAAGTTTCAAACTTTTCTTCTTTTGCTTTTCTTTGGCGTTTTTGGCTAATGGTTTTCACTGCTACATTTCATATATTTGAAAGGTTTCGTACATTTTTTAATTTTTGTTCTGAAAAGGTTGACATTGAATCTGATAGTTTAAATTTCGTTTCCTGGGATTGCAGCACCATCTGATTCCAGATATTGTGACGTTGAAATAAGCTCAAATGAGGTGGTTATTTGTTCAGAGATTATATCTTCTTCCCTTGACAAGCATGAATGGTGTAAAATAACTAGAAATTCTGATAACTCTTCTGCCACATTGCAAAATAAGAGGTATTTTGCATTTCTTTTTATTCACGTCTCTTCAATATTCAATCCCAAATTAAGTAATCCTAGGTGATTATGAATTGATCCAAATATGTATTTAACAAGATAGACATCATTCCTTAAATTTGAATTTGATGTGTTGTAGAGGAGGGGCGCCGAAAGAGACATATTGGTGGGGGTTAAATTTTATAGATAGGTCAATCACTTTGAATTTTGTTATCTTCTAGGCCACCTCCATGTACGCTATGTGGAATTTTGTTAAATTTTTTGTTATATTTAGGACAAAAAATGGAGAAAGAAATAAGTAAATAGATTAAAAAAATGGACTTGCTTTAGCATGGAAGGTATGGTTAGTTTATCTCTTAACATGGACTTGCCTTACTTTCGTTAGGTTTCATTTCAAATATGAAAGCCTGAAACTAAATCAGTGGTTTCATTTCAAAGTTGAAAGCCTGAAACTAAATCAGGTGACTCTATAACATGGTTATCTTCGATATAGGGGTTTTTTTTTTTTTTTTTTCTCAAAAAATGTTTTGAATAATTTTATGAGCACATCTAGATTTGTTTATTTGATGAGGAAGCAAAGCTATAGAAATCCAGTGAGGAAAAATAGTTGAGGGGAAGTGCAAGTCATGTTTATAGTGAAAACCAACAAGCAAACAATGTGCTAAAAGAGTTAATTTTAACCAAACAAATTAACTAAATAGATAAATGATGTGAAAAACATAGGAAAAATTATCTTATGTTTTTGTGATATACTGGCTCTGCATATGTGATAAACTCTCTATTTGGGTGGGGATTCTGATGTAGTTCAAATGCAATACTTGTCGATGAGGCTATTGTTCAAAATGAAGAGGTTGTTGATATCACCTGTGGAACTGAAATCATTCCTGGCCCGGATAGAGTAGGTAAGCATTAATTTTCTGTAATATCTTATATTTTATTTAAGAATTAAAATAAATATATTTTTAAATTTATGTATGCAGTCTTCGTTAAATTCTGGTTTGTTAAATCTTAAGAGTATTTTGAAGCTTCATCTTGTATGTACTTTTGTCTGTTTCTCCTTCAAATATTATAAAGATTGATTAGTAAAAGCATTTATTATGTTATGAGATTGGTCAATGGAAAACATTTACTGTACAATTATCTGTATTTTGATAAGAAAAACAGTGATGCATGTTGCGCAAAAGTACAAAGTATGAAACGAGAATCAATCATTTGAGCTTAACATAATTTTACCATAGAAAACATTACAGACATCAGGGAAATACGAAATCAGACATAAACAAAATTCTTTCTATTTAAAGAAAAAGAGGTTTGGAAATTCTTTTTAGATAATTGAAATGAAATTATTTTTTCACTCCATACAAAACATAAAGACTTTTCACTGCATTTCTCTGTAAATTTCACTTTGATTTCACAAATCCTCTAAAATTCAATGGAAGCCCTAGTCTAATACTCGGTGCCTCATGTAAGTTTAGAAGCTGTTTTTGTTGGTAAAATGCTACTTACAGTAGTTTATATTTTAATAGTTCTTTATGTAGTTTGAATTTTGATCTTAAATGTCATATTATTTTTTGTTTGTCAAAGTGGCAAGATTTCTCATACTCTAGCAGTTTTATTGCAGTTCAAGTTTCAGGCTACTGTTGCAAGTCTCCCTTGTTCTCATTCATTCTTTCCCCTCCTTTTTATTTGGCGGGGAGTTAAGCACCATTGGAATTATTAGTATAAACATGTGATTTTTTTTTTCTTTTGTTAAGGTTCTCTGAATTACATTTTTAGTTGCTCAGGTTCAATTTGATCTAAAAGTTGGAACAAATTACTACTTTGGTTGTTAGTTTATAAATTTTCAAACTTATTGTGGATATTTACTGAAATTAAACTTTTAAGCTTTATTTCAAAGCGTATGTTAGCTTGATTTCTCTTTTTCTCAGCATTTTTCTCTTCTTCTCTTCTGCTTTTCTATATATATATATATATATATATATATATATTTTTTTTCACAACTTCTGGTGTTCTATATAATCTTTCATACGGTACAATTTAGTATACTAATTGTATTCTTTTGATGCCTCTAGGATATTTGAACTATAGATTTAAAGTGATGCCGAGAAAAGAATCCTGCAAGCAGCAGTTAAAGGTAGATAACTATGAACACTATGTTCACTTTGAAGATGCTATTGGATGTATAGTTATGCTCCTCATGTAGTTTGTCTTGTTATTTGGTTTCTCCAGATTCCCATAGACGTTGAGCATGCAAAATGCTGCATCTGCTTAAATGTTTGGCATGATGTTGTTACAGTTGCCCCTTGCCTTCATAATTTCTGGTCAGTTACTTACATATTATATTCTGCCCATAATAACTTTTTCATTCCAATTTGTTGATTCTATACCAAGTTGCCCTTATTATTTTTATTTTTAGCAATGGATGCTTCTCTGAGTGGTTAAGGAGATCACAGGATAAACGTGCAACAGTACTCTGTCCCCATTGTAGAGCAGTTGTACAATTTGTTGGGAGAAACCATTATTTGCGTAATGTTGAGCAGGTAGTACATCAAATATCTTTGTTTACCATGCAACTTATGAATCTATTGGCAAGATTTTGTGTGAGCATCTGTGCATTTTTAATTTCCCAGAGAAATTATTTGGAGTAAAGAAAAATTATGAAATGAAAAACAGGCTTCCAGAAAAACAGAAAATACTACTGTAAGCTGGCCCAAGACATTCAATAAAAAAACAGGGAATTCTAAAAGAGCTTGACAATTACAAATAGATGAAAGAAACCCAAATGCACCGCCAAAGTCCTCCACACCTATAAAAAAGAAAAAGAAAAAAGGAATTCCCCTAAATCTAGAAGTAGCGGATACCCACAGAGAAGCCCATAATTGAAATAAAACGGAAATGCTTTCTTCTAGGTGTTCTGATGGACACCTGGTCACCAAGTGGTATAATAGAAAAGGGCAAAAAGGGAAATGGGAGGCATGACAAGGTGGGACATATGACAAGACAGTTGGCAAGAAAGCAAATGGCACAATGAAGGCTCAACAGATGACAATTATTGTTAGAGTTTGTTAAGAGGAGGGAATCTTGAGTAAGAATAAAAGGAGAGCAGGAGCGTAGGATAGATTATGGGAAATTAGTAGGGAATTGTATAGGAGGAATTGACCCTCGAAGTTCAGTGTATTGTTTGGTCTATTTTCATTTTCTGTTTTGTTACGAATCCATTTCCTCTTAATACAATTTTATTCCAGTTTAGTATAGTGCTTGTGGTTGAATATTTGCTTTTACTTTTATTGTCTGTGTTTAAACGTGAGTCTGGGAGGCTGGTTTCCATCAAATTGGTATCAGAGCTCGGTGATTGCGGGGCATGATTGGTACAAGGATGGAGAGCAGGATGGGCAATGTAGAGAAGGATGTTGTTAGAGTGTCGGAGAAAGTGAACTCGATGAGGGAAATCTTGATGGATATGCAGAACTGGATGCGAAAAAAAGTCGAAGAGGAGGAAGAGCAAAGAAGGAACTTATCTGGGAATTCGAGCAAAGGTAGGGAAGTCCAAAACGAACAAGAAGGACATGAGGAAGCTGGAGGAAACCACGGTGGTGGACGATTTGAGCAGGAGCTTCACAGGGAAAGTGGGGGACGTAATGAACACGAGATTCACCGGGACACAGGGAACCACGACGGAGATGGATGGTACCACAACAGGGAACCTTGGAACCGTCGTGAATGGGGTGGCCGAAAACTGGAGCTGCCCATTATTTACGGTGAAGACCCACAGGGTTGGATCTTTTGCATGGAGCAATATTTCGCCATTAATCAGATCAATGATGAGCTGAAGGTGTTTGCGATAGCTTTATGCATGGAAGGGGAAGCTCTCCACTGGTATCAGTGGATGGAGACGTGAATGGTGTTAACTACCTCGAAGTTCAAGTTTTCTCTATTCTAGTGCTTTGGTGGAACTCAGGAGGTGAGCTCGCTGGAGTTACTGATGTTGATGAAACAGAGTAGCACTATGATGGATTATCGTCGCCAGTTTGAAGAGGTTGCCGCGTTGATGTTGGGGGAGCTTGAGGAGGTCTTGACGGTGGTGTTCTTGAATGGATTAAAGCCTGAGATTCGGGCTGAAATAAAACTCCAACAGCCCAATTTGTTAACCCAACCCAATTCTCTCACCTAAGCCACTTATTTAGCCCAAAGAGTAGAAGATAGAAACTAGGCTGTTGAGGAGGCCAAGCTTGGGTCAGGCCGACAAAGGAAATGGGCCACTCCAAATATTGGGCCACACAATTACACAACTCTAACCCGACCCGACAAAATTAAACCAAGCCCAAACCCAATTGAATCAACCCGCTCCACGACTCCAAACCCACCCAACACCCGACGAAAGCCGATCGAAACTCGATGCAGCCTTGGCTCATCGACCTCCATTAATTTTGGCCAAATTTTTTCCCGCGAGACTACCCTTACAAGAAAATGACAGAAAGTGAGATCCAAAGAAAGAGGGAGAAAGGCCTATGTTTCCGGTGTGACGCCAAGTATTCGCCAGGCCACCGATGTGGGGATAGAGTGTTTCAGGTGCTGTTGGTTGACGAAGACGACCCAGAGGCCCTACCTTTGTGGTTTTTTGGGACTGACTGGTTACTACAGAAAATTTGTAAACGGTTATGGCAAGATTGCACTACCTTTGACCAATCTCCTCCGCAAGGATGCCTTCCATTGGACAGAATCATCTCAAAAAGCATTTGAAGAACTTAAACAATTCTTTACCACGGTACCTGTCTTAGCAATGCCCAATTTCTCTAAGACATTTATCATTGAAACAGACGCATCGAGGCAAGGAATCGACGCTGTGCTAATGCAAGAGGAGACTGCTGGCATTCCTTAGTTAGGGGCTCTACACGGCCTCGATTGAGGTTAGTCTATGAAAGGGAATTGATGGCCATTGTTTTAGCTGTCCAAAAATGGCGACACTATCTATTGGGCAGGCACTTCATCATTAGGACTGACCAACGCAACCTACACTATTGGAATGAGCAGAGGTTGTAAGGAGAGGAACAACAGTAATGGATTATCAAGTTACTCAGTTTGGATTATGAGATACAATATAAACCGGGGTTAGAAAAAAAAACAGTAGATGCCCTGTCCACACGAGATGAAACAGTGGAGTACAACGCCATATCCATATGCTATTTTGCTAACAGAGATGAATGGGAAGAGGCTATTTGGCAAGATGTCAAGCTTTGGAAGATTTGCCAAGATTTAATCACGGATCCTCAAAGTCATCCACATTTCAAGTTAGTTGACCATCAATTGTACTACGATGATTGTGTAGTCCTTCCGAAATCTAGTTCACAAGTTCAGCAACTTCTACTGGAATTTCATTCCTCCCTTTAGGGGGTCACTTGGTGTTTTTTCGGACCTACCAAAGACTAGCACTTGTGGTTTATTGGGACGGGATGAAACAGGACATTCAAACATTTGTGAAAGATTGCCCAATTTGCCAACAAAATAAATATGAGGCCCTCCAACTTGTAGGACTGTTGCAACTGTTACCTATCCTTACCCAAGTATGGGAAGATATCTCCATGGACTTCATAATTGGCCTTCCAAGAGCTCATCAGGTAGACAATATCTTAGTGGTGGTTGATCGCCTCACTAAATACAATCATTTGCTTCCCTCGAGGCATCCCTACACCGCTAAAGACATAGCTATCCTATTCCTTAAGGAGGTGGTTAAACTACATGGGTTCCCTCGTACCATAGTTTATGATCGAGACCGAGTCTTCATGAGTATCTTTTGGGGAGAATTGTTCAAGCAATCTGGTACACAACTCCATACGAGTATTGCCTACCATGTACCATCCACAGTTTGATGGGCAAACGGAAGTTGTGAACCGATGTGTGGAGAGTTATTTGCGTTGCTTTGTGGGACTCCAATCGCAACATTGGCCTAAGTGGCTAGCATGGGCCGAATACTGGTTTAACACCACGTATAACCGTTCTTTAGGCATGACCCCCTTCCGAGCCTTATACGGTCGAGATCCGCCAATTATCCTCAAATACAGTGAGAACAGTTTTGTCGTAGATGATGTCGATCGGCAATTAATTGATAGAGACTCCATTTTGAAAGAATTAAAAGCCAACCTGGCTAAGGCTCAAGATAGCGTGAAGAGTTACTCCGACGAGAAAAGACGAGAAGTTCATTATGCAGTGGGGGATTCTGTTTATTTGAAAATTCAGCCCTACCATCTCAAATCCTTGGCACGAAGAGTTAATGAGAAGCTTAGTCTCAGGTTTTACGGTCCCTATACGGTTGCAGAAAAGGTAGGTCCAGTTGTTTATAGGCTAAACCTTCCTCTTACAACCCGCATTCATGACGTCTTCCATGTTTCACAGCTCAAGAAAGCCACCTCCCATCCCATTCCTGCACAACCCCTTCTAATTGCCTTGATCATGATCTGACACTCAAAGTAGAGCCTGAGCAAGCCCTCAAAAAGCGACGTCTGTTAGATGACAGCTATGAAGTGTTAATTAAGTGGAAGACTTTACCCACCTGTGATAACACGTGGGAAGCCTGCGACACTATCTGTCGTCAATTTCCTTATTTCCACCTTGAGGACAAGGTGACACTCCTTGGGGAGGGTAATGATGGACACCTGGTCACCAAGTGGTATAACAGAAAAGGGCAAAAAGGGAAAGGGGAGGCATACCAAGGCGGGACAGATGGCAAGGAAGCAAATGACACAATGAAGGCTCAACAGATGGCAATTATTGTTAAAGTTTGTTAAGAGGAGGGAATCTTGAGTAAGAATAAAAGGAGAGCAGGAGTGTAGGATAGATTATGGGAAATTAGTAGGGAATTGTATAGGAGGAACTGACCCTCAAAGTTCAGTGAATTGCTGGGTGTATTTCCATTTTCTGTTTTGTTACAAATCCATTTCCTCTTAATACAATTTTATTCCAGTTTAGTAAAGTGCTTGTGGTTGAATATTTGCTTTTACTTTTATTGTCTGTGTTTAAACGTGAGTCTGGGAGGCTGGTTTCCATCATGTTCCTTAAATCTTCTGTTCCTTTCGAAGTAAACTATCCAAAAATAGCCATAATTGAACCTAAAACACTGAAGCTTCTTCTCTTGCCTAAAGCACTATGCTTCTCAACCAGCAAAGAGACACAAGAACTGGGAATTCCCTGCCCAACTTAGCTTTAGAATAACAAGAATTCCATAATGGCAAGGCAACATGGCAGTGGAGATAGAGTTGATTATGCTTTCATCTTCCATTTTCCACATGTTGCATCATTGAGTAACAAGCCCCTCATTGTATAATCATTTCTATATGATGTTTGAAGCAGTACTCCTTCTGTGACGGTATGTATACAACTTGTAATTAAATTTGTATGGCCCTTGATGTACTGACCTTTTTCATTGTTGTCAATGCATATTGTCACGTAACTAGATTGAATATATTATAATCATTGATGTTGGGTTGTTTATATGGATTCAGTTTTGCTTCACATTTTCAGGCACTCTTCTTTTGATGCTTACATATTGATGTTTTTAGTGACTCATTGTTTCCTGTAGTATGATTCTGTATATTTATTTTGTCTCATTTTTTATTCTAATTCGCTGTGTGATTTTTCTAGAGCATATTACAAGCTGATTCTTCACTAAGGCGTTCTGATGAAGAAATTGCTCTTCTGGATTCCTATGCATCAATAAAATCAAATCTTGTAAGTAATTTCTCTCTTCTGGGTTCTTTTGCAAGCACACTGGAGACTATTTGAAGTCTTGATGTTGGACATGACTTGACCATCCTTGGGGTTTTTTGTCATGTAATTACATGCCTGTTATTTATATACATATTCAGAATGTATTTGTTGAAGAAAAAACATTTGTTAGTCCACCTCTCATTATCTTGATTCATTCTGGCTTGCATGATAGTATAAGAGTGCACTGCTGGTGCGATGGATATAGCACATGCTTCATTTTTTTATTGCTTTATAGCTGTTCTGAATCATGAGGTATTACTATTCTGCTATCTGCCTTAATCTACTCCAGTGTAGCCTGGATGGGAAAGGTTGTGATTATACGATTTGTTTTAATATAAACTTAGGGGTGAGTTTTGTAACAAATCTTGGTATTCTTTTGAGAATCAATGATTTTTTTTTTGGCTATTCTCAAAATCAACTTGCTATTGAATTCTATCCTTTTGCTGCGCCATCGATTCAAGCTTGAGTCTAGCTCAAGCGATAATTCAAGTCTATTCAGCTAAGCAACACTTTTGTGTTATTTATCAATGTAAATATTAGTATGCGCAGATCTAAAGATATCAAATTTAGATGACTGAGTTTTTAATCAAAACGGAAATTTTAGAAAAACATAATTAGATTTAATTATTTAGAGCTTGAGAAACCTCCTGTTTGGCTTAAATTGGCATTTGCAGCTCTATTAAAGTTTTAACGAGAGATGTTAGAGGCTTTTAATTTCCTAGAAAAGCTCTTGATATGCTAGCTACCCTTTACAGTGTTGTAATAGATGTTTGGTAGTTTTAGTATTGGCCTCTGCCCTTTTTTTTTTTTTTTTTTTTTGTGTGTGTGTGTGTGTGGGCAGGCCACCCTTTTGGCATTTTGATTTTTATCCTCACTTAATTAGTTGAAGGCCATCTCATACTGATGGTCTCAATAAAGTAGGGTCCTGGATAGGGCAATGTGGATATTGCTTGATGGTAACATAATACTAAATTTCAATTAGCATGGCTATTTGTCACATAAATGGTTTGCTACTTAATGCGTTTCATTTAAATGGATTTCTCATGATTGTAGTTATTTATTATCTGTATATGCATCTTTAAATAGAAATTTTACTTATCTTGCATCTGTTCTTTTGCTCTGAATCTGTTCTTCACTTATCATTCATTTACTTTCTTAATAACTGCACATGTAATATTCGTTAGGTCATAAAGAGTGGAAAGAAACTCCGACGGAAGAGGGCACATTCCCCTCATGAAGATGAAAATGACAGCATAGAGCTTCCATGCCCTCAATGTGGTAATAGATGTTGCATCTAATCTGTATTGACTTCATATCCTTCTAATTAATGCATTTGTCATGCACACGGTTTATTTCCTCTGGCCAGCTGCTCAAGTTGCCCTTTCATTTGCACTGCTATTGTTACAGTTAGAAATTATTTTTTAGACCATCATGTTTGCAAGTCTTTATGATCATATGCAACCTTTCATGTTAATAATATGGCTAATATGTAAAGTATTGCTCGTGTGCTGATACATATTTTTCTTTTGAGTTGCTTCCTCTTCCTTATTAGAATGTTTTCTTTTTGGTCAAATTTTATATTTAACTAGTTTAATGACAACTTTCAGGTACTGAAGTTAGTGGGTTTCGCTGCAACCCGAACACAGTTCATTTGCAATGTCATGCATGTGGAGGAATGATGCCTTCCAGAACTGATATTAATGTGCCACAACACTGTAAGTGTCAATTTCTGTGTGTTGTTTGCCTACCGTGTCTTTCTAGTTTTAATATTTTTGAGTTGTAAAATCCCTTGAAAGCAGGTTGAGGATGGTATTGCTGTAGTTCCCTTTCAATTTATTATTTAATTTTGTGATGGTGCATGATTGAATGAAAGTTCAAACTTATTAGTACCATTTTTAATATACAAGTGGAATGAATTTTTCCAAGTTCAAGCTTAGAACTAGGACTGTTCTTTAAGCTAAGCATAGTCCTAAAGTGGAGCATTGATTGAACAAGCACATTGGATTTGGAAAACTGGGTCCATTCTTTTTTATTTCCTTATTTCTTTATTAATGTATACTAGATATGAAACACTTTCCCTTTTTCAACCTCTCTCGCAGGTGTTGGTTGTGATAGAGCGTTTTGTGGTGCTTACTGGCAGGCTCAAGTGGTTAATAGAAGTGACATTCACCCTATGTGCAGTCATGATACTTTCAAACCTGTATGGGCTTCCTACTGTGTGGATTTATTTATTAATTCTTTTTTTTTTTCTGAGTTATTTGTTCTGTTATGCATTGACGTAAAATTCATATACATGGATTATTGAGGAAAAAATATATTTGATCTGGTATAATTGTCTGGCAGCAAGGGTGTCTGGGAACGAACACCAAGACTTTTGGTAGTTAGGTAGTGTTGTTTATTTATTTATTTTTTGTGTTTCTAATATCAAAGATGAATTTGAAAATGAACATACACAAACAATCTTTTGTATTTTCAAAACTAAAGAATGCATTTGTTTTCATTTTCTTAAAATTGTATTTTCTTTTTTGTATATGAAGTAAAGAGAGAATTCACAAAACCTCGTTTTCATGTTGTCTGTTTTCATTTCTTAGTTATAAATAAGATCGTGTGTTTTCCCTTTTCGTCGTGGAAGATGAAAATGGTCTAGTGAATGGATATTACATTTTTCAAGACAAAACAAACAAAAAAGCTTTTGAAATGAAGATGAAAGATGTTAATGAAAATATCCCTTTGTGAAATTTTTAGTTTTCAATTTTGTTCAAAGCAATTTTTTCTCATAGTGCTGAAACGTCTTTTAGGAATCAGAAGAAGATTATCATTTTTCCACTGTTAACGATCATTTTCTCTGTGCTTTTTTTCCATTGTGCCTTAGCTTCAATTGTTCATCATTCCTTTTTCCCTATTAATGATCATTTTCTCATAGTGCTGAAAAGTATTATGCTAAACACGCTTTCTTTTCTTTGGCTTATCTATTTATTTATTTGATTTTTTAGTGAGATTATGATTTTTAGGATAAAATCTTGTAGAAGTACCATCTGACAGAATAAACAGAGGTATCATGCATGTCCATGCTTTTCCTTTTTCTACATTCATTTGTCCATTCCTAAAATTTTCAACATGATGCAAGCTACAACCTCCAAGGAGATTGCTACACTCTGTTTTTAATAGGATATGGAAATCTTTAATATATTCATTTCTCTGCCCTCCAGCAATAAACACTTCTTTTCTTCTGCCATATCTCTCATTCTATTTTATTCTTATTTCGTTTTTCAACAAAATAGTAGTTATTATGTAAAAAGGATGGGGATCATCATATCACCTATTACTAGTGTCTGATGCAAGTGAACTTTGATTGATGCTCTTCTCTAGGAGTGTAGCAGCTTAGACAATACTTCTTTTGTGGTTGTTATGTAGCATTTTGTGTGAGAGGAACCATAGATTTTTATATGGTTGGGATCTTTTTAGCAATTTGAAGGCAACATTGCTGAGGATTGACACTATGGCTGACTTGTTTCATTGCTTTGAACTCTTCTGATAGATTCGTAATGTTTTAGATTTTAGGTGGTAGAGTATTGCTAGACGGTTGTTAATTATGGTTATCCTTGCCTTCAGAAGAGTTTGTACGAGATCATCATGCTAATACTTACTGGAATGTCTATCAAGTTTGGGTGATCTTGAGATGCAGTTATTTTTCTTATTTTCAGATCTCAGAACGTACTCTCTCTAGGATTCCATTTGTTGCACATGAAATGAATCGGCGTGAGCAAGATGTATGAAATACTTCTTAACAAAATATGTATATATCTGAACTTTGTTTTTTAAAGTTGTGATTGATTGACATCCTAGTGGTTTTTTCAGATCACAGAGAGGTGTATTAGACAAACTGGGAGAACATTGCAGGATGTTATATCTGATTGGATTGGGAAGTTCAACAATAGAGAAATTGGTAAGTTGATGATAAGTTCTTTATCTTTTGTTGATGATAGATTGTTAATTCAACTAAGGGTTAGGTTATTCAACAAAATTTTAATGCAAATTTGTGACACAATTGATGGCTATTTATTCAATACAATCGAATAGACTTGAAATAGATGTTGGAGGTAGTTAATTTTCATTTCAACTAATCAACTTCTCAATCACTGGATTACCTTAATCCAAAACCATGATTTTTTTGACAAATTTGTATTAGAATAGCTTGACTTTTCGAATAATTTCTCAAGTTTACTTCTCTAAACTTGTTGCAGATCGAACAAGGTTGCCTCTGAATCATGCGGAAGTGATAACTGCTGGGACACATACTTGCAAGTAAGTTTTGTTGTTCCAAGGAACTTTCTGTAGATAAATCAAATTTTAACATGTAGTTACAGGTTCTTCAATACTTTATCAAATAAATTGTCTCTCATTTTTCCCAAGGGTCAGACTGGAAGCTCAATTTTTCCTAGCATGTCCACAGATTTGTTTTTTCATTAAATTTATGATACTTTGTTTCTTTAATAAATGCATTCTGGATTTTTCCTTATTTCCTTTTTTTGTCCTTTGTAATACTAAGATGTTAAGAATCCTTGTGTAACATTTTGTTGTGCAATTACTGTTTCTGGTGTCATCCAAGGTCCTCAACAAACTTGGCTTGTGAGAATGTGGTATGAGAGCACTGTATTTAATGTGCAAAGAATAGATGCTTTTTTTTTTTTAAATAGCCAATTAAACAGTGTTTCTTGTTGATACTTCGTTTAATATTATGCTTTTGCACTAGTTTTAATGGTATATAGAGGAAGAAGTTGCTGTCTGTCAAATGACATTCTCTTGCTTTTATAACCTCCAAGGTCTTGTTTTTGTTGCTGCTATTAATTTAAATAGTGAAATGCTAAAATTGATCTGAATTCCTCTTTATTGTAGTGAGTGCTACGATAAATTGGTTTCATTTCTGCTGTACTGGTTCCGGATTACAACACCGAAACATGTAAGTTCCCAGCATCAGCAGCTTTTGTTAAGATTCTTATTCTTGAAATGATTTTCAATCATTTTTCCATATGACAGTGCCTACCACAGGATGTAAGGCAAAGGGAAGATTGCTGGTATGGACACGCATGTCGTACACAGCACCACAATGAAGAACATGCACGCAAAAGAAATCATGTTTGTCGTCCCACTAGAGGCACTCACTGAATTCTTCAGCTTACTGCTAAATATTTATGGCATCTAAGAAAGTGGTTTGTGTATAAATCCAATAAATATATTATTCTAAAAATATAATGCGAGTATAGTAAAGACTAAAGAGCATTCCACATGCACTATAAACGAATTACAGCAATGAGTTTCTGAAAAATTTCACTTGAAGTTGAAACTTGGTCAAGGTACAAATACAATATCAAATACACTCATGAAAGATGTTTTCAACATGGATGAAACAAGATTGTTTTATAGGTTCCAATAACCTGATCACTCTCTTGCAACTTGAAGGAAAAAAACAAAGCCTTACGATTGTTGTTTGTTGTAAAGAGGATGGCTCATCGGAAACAACAACAGCTTGAATTGTCAATACCGTACCAACAAAAGATCGTGGTTGACTGGGGTGCTTTTTGAGGAATATGGTCGATGGCTTTAAAAATAAAAAATAAAAAAAAAGTGTGGGAGAAAAATGCTCTTGGTGAAACTTGAAAGATAATTGTCCACCCCATCCGAAAATTATTGAAGGATTACAGAATGTCGAGCTATTTTTTTTGTTGATGCGGGAATAATAAGGGGTGCGTTTGGCTCCCTGTTTTTATCCATATTCTCAATCCTATTCTCCAAATAATGTTTGGCATACTATTTCAGAAATATTACCCTATTTTTTTTAATTACTTTTAGACCCCATAAGGTTATTAATTTCACTAAATGCCCCCTGAATTTTTTTTTTTAAAAACTAACAAAAACCCCCCCATCAACCCAATTTGTCAGATTCCGGCAACCACCGCCGGTGATAGTCGGAATCTGTACAACGGCCTAAATTTAGACCATAAATGGCCGGAGTTACACCGATCCGGCCTTTTCCTAAGGCAAGATCCACCACGGATCCGCCTGGAAAAGGCCGGATCGTCGCCGGCGATGGCCAAAGAAATGGCCGTCGTTGGACGGTCAACGACGCCCAAATCTTGGCCGTCGTTGGATCAAAACGACGGCCACATCTTTGGCCGTCGGCCGACGGCCAAAGATGGCCGCTGCTTTGGCCTTTCCTGCCGACGGCCATAATAAAGCCTCCCTTAGATATGGCCTTTTCCGGCCGATCCGTGGTGGATCGGCCGGAAAATGCCATAATGATGCGTACGGCACGCATCCGATCCGTCGCTGCAGTAACGAATGCCGCTGCATTCGGCGGTGGCGGCCGGAATCTGACACTGCAGGTGGTGGGGGTGTTTTTGTCATTTTATATAGTAGAGTCTTTAATTAAATTAGTAAACCTATGGGCTTTTTCATAAATTTTTCAAATTTACCTCGTAATACTCCCCTATCCAACAATCCAATATTATCCTCAAAATCCTATCCAAAATACTACACCAAACGCACCCAAGAGCTTTCAAGATGCATTATCGTAGACGATTTTACCATAGAATTTTGGAGGGCTATGAACTGGAGGAAACCAATCTACAAAATAAATAAATAAATAAATAAATGTTTTGGATGCAATCAGGCTCAGCTTGGACAATAAATGTTCAGGCAAAGAATATAGCAAATTGTTTTCGACATTGCAAAACTCGTTCTGTGGAAGAAATAGCCTCAGAGAACTTAAATGAATCCTTAGATGAAGAAGACATTCATAAACTGGAGACAATAATCAAAGATTTGGGTTATCGTGATAGA
Source organism: Pistacia integerrima (assembly GCA_026225825.1). Lineage (NCBI taxonomy): Eukaryota > Viridiplantae > Streptophyta > Magnoliopsida > Sapindales > Anacardiaceae > Pistacia > Pistacia integerrima. The sequence continues at coordinate 14,980,897 of CM047740.1, read as the reverse complement.
ATCGATGTAAATTACCTCTTAGATTACCCTAGTGAAAATCATGCAAGTTCAGAGGTTTCAAGTTTAGAAGAAATCGTTGCTAACATCATTAAAAATCTTGCTATTGACAAAGTTAAGGATGATACAATAGATTTGGATTCTATTACGCGCAAGGAAGTACTCAAAGCATTAACAACACTTTATAAATATTTATTGCAATTCGAGAATTCAACTCCAAAACTTCTAGATGCAATAAGAAAAATTAGAGTTGAGATCCAACAAGATTTAGATTTCAAGAAAAAACACATAACAATAGTTATATTTTAATAAAATATCATAGTCAATTAGTAAGTTATTTATTTATGATATGAATGGGACCACACAGTTATGTAAGGTTTTCCATAATAGTATTATTTTATTGAAATTATTAATATAATCTATTATATATGATAGAGGTTATTAATTTATCGAGTATTAATTTATAGAGGTTAAAGTATATGTTTCAATCCCATGTTAAATGTTTCGAAGCTATTGTTATTGGTGGTAGATGGTAAAATCTACTTGGAAGTCCTTTGGATTTGATCGTGTGAAAAATGAGCCATTGATAATTTTGTAGACTTACAACGACAAAGAAGAGTGAACGCGAAGAACTAGGGGACACTGGTGTGGTGTCGGCCGTAGGCACTCCGACGCTCAAGTTAGCACAAGTATGAGATATTTAATAAGGTTGACAGTGAGAAAGAGTTTACCGAGAGTGTGAAGCTAGGGCGTGACTTATTGATGTAGAGTGGCTAGAACTCGACTCTACAACGATTAACATTGTAGAGTGGTTGAAACTTGATTTTATGACGGTGGTTCTTGGAAGCAAGAATTTAGTAAGGTAGAGGGAGGGGTTGTGATTGCCTCCATAATGGGAGAACTGACCTCTTTTTATATAATGAGTCAAAGAAGCTTGAGTTTTTGTAGAACTATGTGTTTTTACAATAAGAGTTTGAGTAAACATAAAAGTCGTAGTGCTAATCCATGTAAGAGTAGAAGTATTAGTTCAAACTCGTAGTGCTAGTTTAAAACAAAATACAAGAAATATTTAATATAGAATACGAAACTATTACCTTTTATTTGAAATAGAAAGAATTTGATATCCTTAACAAGAAACTTAAAACAACCAACATGCCATTATACAAAAGACATTTAAATTGAAACAAGTCACATGTCACTTGAAACATTTAACATAATAGAAATCGTAACAGTAAAATTGATACTATTAACATCAAGTATGAAATGTTTTTAATTACACTTGAAATTAAAAGAGTTTGATTCTAAGAACAGAAATTCGAAACTTGCAACATTATACTTGAAACTTTTACAAAATTTTTAATAAATAATTTAAATTATTATTAATAAAATTATTTTCTTTATCTTAAGGAAATTAAAATTAAAATTACATATTATTTTCAATTGAAAAAAATATGCTACATGAAATCTTGAATGTTTTACTTGACACACGTAACATATATGAAATATGAAATTATCAAAACTTGATACAAAGAGTTTCATATAATATATGACCTGAAAACTTTAACATGGAATGTAGCACTTAAAACCTAAAACAACTTAACTTATATAAGCTTTTAACATAAAACTTGAAAATGGTAACGTTAAACTTGAAACTAGTAGACATCAAAAACATTATATTTGAAATTGACAATTCATCATTAGAAACTTTTTAATCTTGAATGTTTTACTTAACATATGTAACATAAAACATGAAATTATCAAAACTTTATACTAAGAACCTTATATGTTTGATAATTCCAGGGGAATTGTCAATTGCTTAATTGGTCCTTTAATGTGGAATTGAGCACAAAGTTAACACTTGAAATCTAACACAAAATTCTTGAAAAGAATAACATTGAACTGAAAATTAGATAGGAAAAGCATCATATCTGAAATTAATAAATAGTAACATTTGAAACTTTGAATTTCACAGTTGATATATAATTTAAGTTAATTTCATATTTTTCTATTTTAAAAAATTAAATGAATTAATTTTAATATATTGTTTAGTTTGATTCTTGGGACAACGGGTTAAAATTGTTTTGTTGCTGAATTTTGGCAATTACCGGTTGTCCCAGTTTGTTATATATATATAGATTGTAGCTTGTTGAGCTGTGTCAATGATAATAACTCCGAATCAATTGACTGCTTAGCTGATAATAACTCCTTGGGAAGATTCTATCTCATTAATCTGGCGACATATGCTCTCTTCTTATCACTTACAAAACTCACGACAAAATCAACTGCCGTTCCCTGAATTATTCTCAGCCTTCACAACGTTGTCCCTTTTCCTGCAAGTATCATTCCACCGCCAAATCCCTACCTTCCACTAATCCAATGCCACATAATCATCCTCTCTTGCACACTATATAAGTGGACTTTGGGAGCTCCGTTAATCTTCCATTTCTGACAACTTTTAAACCCCATAAGCTCACCAACAAATCCTTTTTTCAAAGATAGCATCAGGTGGCGTTTTAATGGAAAACAAACAAAATGGAGCTAAATATGCAGAAGATAGAAGAAAATCAAAGGGCGGCTGGCTTTGGTGGGTGCCAGTTTTAGTCTTTGCTGCTATTGTTCTAACTATGAGTGTTCTCACTATATTAAAATTTGTTCATCACTTGAAGAGATCTCTAAGTCCTCATCGTCCTCAAAAAGTCATTCAAAAATATGCTGATGCTCTTGAAATCGCCATGCAATTCTTCGACGTACAGAAGTGTAATTATATATATATATTTGCATGAACTTAATTTCTCTATAGTACTGTTAAAGTCATTTTTTTCTATGTAATTTGTTGGATGATGGCTTGAAACGCTACCGTTTTGACACTTAAGTGGAACGACGTCACTTTGCTCATATTGACAGAACCAATCCTGAGCGTTGATGAAAAAGGAGATCCAACGGATGAAATTCAACCCTAATTTCATCCATATAAAAGCAGAATTATTTTGGCAGTTTAGGAGAGCGATTCATTTTCGTTTTCGAATACTCTCTCTTCTTCGTTAAAACACCATTGTTAAGCCTTTAGGGTTTCTACAGTTGGGTTGAGTGTTTCCTGTAACTTGAGTGTTGAGTGTCGAGGTCATTACATTCGGGTGTATAGTATACACTGTATTTAGGGATTCGAAGGGTGTAATCTCTAGGTTTTGGTTACGGGTTGAAGAAGAGGTTTTGAGTGATTTGTCTTGTTGATTGTGTCTGTAAACTTGCGGTATTAGTGCGGCGAGCTCGTGTGATTCTCGAGTTCAACGTGGGACGTAGCTTGCTCAATCTTAGAGTAAGTGAACCACGGTAAATCTGTTGGTCTTGTGTATGATTCTTGATCTTGATTTGTTGCTTTTGTTGGTTGATTCTTTCTTTAAGTAGTTATAACAATGGTATCAGAGCTATCTCTTGGGAGATTAGGGTTTCTTGTTGTGAAATTAGGGTTTCGCGAAATTAGGGTTTCGTGAAATTAGGGTTTCTGAAATTTGGGGCTTTTTCGTAACAGTGATTCCTTCTTGTCTCCAATAGGATCTAGGGGTCAAATCTTGGTTAAGTTCAAAGGTATATAGGCTGGAAACCAGTAACAGCCTTAAAAACTGCTTGGCAGAATTGGCAAATTCTGGTGTAACAAAGCCACGTACCTTCAAAGATTCTTTGTTGTTTTACTTTCTTTATTTTTCATTATAACTGTTCAAAGGTATATAGGCGGAAACCGAATATGACCTTAAAAGCGCTTGCGATAATTGGCAAATTCTGGTGTAACAAAGCCACGTACCTTCAAAGATTCTTTGTTGTTTTTCTTCCTGTATTTTTCATTATAGTGTAATGAGTACCACTCGTATGGAGATCTCCCAATATGATGGGAAGATCGATTTTGGGAGTTGGAAGAAAAAGATGAAAGCACTGCTATCCCACAACAAGGTTGCCATTGCACTGGAAGAGGACTCCGAAAAATGGCCAGAGGAGAAGTTGAAAAAGAAAGAGGAGATCAATGAGGAGGCATACAATCTGATAATCATGAACCTGTCTAACAGCGTCCTCCGGAAGGTAGATGGAATTGAATCACCGATTGAACTCTGGGGTAAACTCACTACCTTGTATGCTTTGCAATCTGGCCCCAACCTAGCTTTTCTAAAGGGGGCTTTATTCTCTTATAAAATGGATAGTGCTAAGAGTATAGAGGAAAACTTAGATGATTTTCTGAAAATGACTTTGGTTCTAAAAGGGACAGATCAAGCCTTAGGAGAAACTAGCCTAGCTATGATTCTATTGAATTCCCTGACTGAAGACTACCAAGTAGTCAAGAATGCCTTACAGTACTCTGGTACTGTACCAAACCTTGACCTAATAACAGCAGGACTTAGGGCTAGAGAACTAGAACTGAAAACTCAGAAACGGAATGGCACAAATCTGTTTGTTAAGAGTATACCAGAACCTAGTCACACTGGGAAAGGAAATCAGAACAATCAGGGGGTTAGAAATAAGAAAAAATGGAAGGGCAGTAACAAGAATAGAGGAGAATCCAGAAAATGCTTCTTTTGTAATAAAACAGGGCATATTAAAAAGAACTGTTTTGAGTGGATTAAAAAGCAAAAACAAGGGAATACTGAGAATAACCTAGCTACTACTAGAAACCTGGTAGAGGAACCTGAAGTCCTTACTGTGTCAATGAATGACACTGGTGAAGAGTGGGTGCTGGACTCAGGCTGTTCTTTTCACATGAGCCCTAGGAGAGACTGGTTCCAGGACTTTGAAAATGTGAAAAATGAAACTGTGTACATGGGGAACAATAATGCTTGTAGAGTAAAAGGGGTAGGCACTGTGACTTTAAGGGTTAACACAGGAAAAGTGGTAAGACTAACTAGGGTCAGATACATACCAGAACTTAAAAGAAACTTGATATCCCTAGGCACCTTAGATGAATCAGGATGTTGTTACAAAGCAGAACATGGATGCTTGAACATATATAGAGGTAACAACCTGATACTGACAGGAGAGAAGAGAAATGGCCTTTATATCCTTTGTGGAAATTATTCCCAAAACTGTTTTAACTCTGTGATTACCTCCACTAACTTGTCCAATACAGAAAAGTGGCACCTTAGATTAGGCCACATGAGTCAAAGGGGCATGGACATTCTGAAGAATAAAGGGCAGTTTGGAAAGGACAAGACCACTTCCCTTGAATTCTGTGAGAATTGTGTTCTAGGGAAGCAGCATAGAAATAACTTCACCAAAGGGACACATCTAGCCACCAGCCCACTAGAATACATCCACTCTGACCTTTGGGGACCTGGAAAAGTGAAGTCTCATGGAGGAAATAATTACTTCATGTCTCTGGTGGATGACTATAGTCGCAAGGTGTGGGTATACTTGTTGAAAACAAAAGATCAGGCCCTAGCTAGGTTTAAGGATTGGAAAACCTTAGTAGAAAACCAAATGGGAAAAAGGGTGAAGGTTCTCAGAACAGACAATGGGCTAGAATTCTGCAATCAAGAATTTGATAAGTTTTGTAGTGACCAAGGGGTTTTAAGACATAGAACAGTAACTTATACCCCTCAACAGAATGGAGTGGCAGAACGAATGAATAGAACCCTTCTTGATAAGGTTAGGTGCCTGTTAATAACCTCCAAACTCCCCACCTCACTCTGGGGAGTTAAGTCTTTCAACAAGCAATTACTTGGTAAATAGAAGCCCATCTACTGCTATCAACTTAAAAAGCCCTGAGGAAATGTGGACAGGAAGAGTCCCTGCCTTAAGCCACTTGAGAGTTTTTGGGTGTGCAGCTTATGCACACACCACAGGAGGCAAATTGGAACCTAGGTCAACCAAGTGCATATTCCTGGGGTATCAAGAAGGGACCAAAGGCTATAGACTCTGGGAAAGAGATACTTCAGGGGTCAAAATCATTGTGAGCAGAGATGTCATATTCAATGAGGGAGTTTTTTCCTTGTAAGGAAACCTGCAGCAGAACGACCACATGTCAAGAACAGATGATCCCTTTACCCAACCTGAAGTTACACCAATTGAGGTGGAGCTACGTCTAAACTCAAACCACAAGAAACTGGACTCGCATCGAACATGGAGAAGAAACTGGACAAAGCGATCCGAGAACATGAGGATGAGATAGAAACAGTAGATGATACTGAGATCCAACCTGAACACCTGCAAGACTACCAGCTTGCAAGAGACAGAACCAGAAGACAGGTAAGGGCACCCATGAGATATTCCTATGTTGACCTAATATACACGCTTCTTGCAGTCTGAAGTACAAAGAAGAGAACCAGAAACCTATGAGGAAGCCATGCAGACAAAAGAAAGAGACCAATGAAAGGCTGCAATGGAAGCTGAAATGAAATCCTTGGAGGTGAACAGAACCTGGAAGCTTGTACCAAAGCCCAAGGATCAGAAACTTGTACAATGCAAGTGGCTCTTCAAACTAAAGGAAGGTATCACTGATAAGGATCCCCTCAGGTATAAGGCTAGACTTGTAGCAAAGGGTTTCACCCAAAGAGAGGGAATTGACTTCAATGAAGTCTTTTCCCCAGGAGTTAAGTACAAGACCATAAGGCTTATCTTTGTCCATAGTAGCCCACCAGGATCTAGAGCTTGAACAACTAGATGTCACAACTGCTTTCCTCCATGGAGAGCTTGAGGAAGAGATCTACATGAGCCAACCCTTAGGTTTCATAGATAAAAAGGCCCCCAACCATGTCTACCTACTGTTGAAATCCTTATATGGTCTAAAGCAATCCCCTAGACAATGGTATAAGAGGTTTGACACCTTTATAGTAAGTATAGGATTCACTAGGAGTAGATATGACATTTGTTTCTACTTTGCTGTTTTAGATGAAATGCCTATTTACTTACTGTTGTATGTAGATGACATGTTACTTATAAGTAAGTCAAAGCCTCTGATCTGTGAGTTAAAGAAGAAACTGAATGCAGAATTTGAAATGAAAGACCTAGGGGATGCTAGAAAGATTCTAGGAATGCAAATTGATAGAAACAGGAGTAAATGTAAACTGAAAATTCACCAGTGCTCATATCTTCATAAGTTAGTAGAAAAGTTTGGAATGTCAGGGTCCAAAACAGTCTCTATGCCCTTAGCAAACCACTTCACCTTCAGCAAGTCCCAATGCCCTAATACAGATGCTGAGTCAATTAGAATGGAGACCATCCCCTATGCTAATGTGATTGGATCCTTGATGTATGCTATGATTAGCACTAGGCCTGATCTATCTTTTGTAATATCTTTCTTTGAGTAGATTTATGTTCAATCTGGTATGGAACATTCGACACAAGTGGGTACTCAAATATGTTAATGGGTCTTTGAACATGGGACTGGAATATTATAAAAGATCTGCCTCACTTGAGCTGGATGGTTTTGTAGACTCGATTTTGCAGGTGACAGGGACACTAGGAAGTCAACCACTGCATATTACTTCACCTTGGGAGGCAACTGCATTAGCTGGAAGTCCCAATTACAGCCTATAGTTGCACTGTCAACAACCGAGGCTGAATATGTGGTCAGTCGACGTATTTAAAGAGGCAATATGGCTCAAAGGGATACTAAGTGAAGCAAAACTGACTGAACTGAGACCAACCATCTTTTCGGACAGTCAAAGTGCAATACACCTAAGCAAGAATCCAGTGTACCATGAGTGAACCAAACACATAGATGTTCGCTATCACTTTGTCAGAGATCTGATCACTAGAGGGGAGATAACACTAAATAAGGTTCCCACGGAGCATAACCCAGCAGACATGGGTACGAAGATTGTTACTATTGCAAAGTTCAAGCCACTGCTTGAACTTACTGTCCATTCGATGAATAACAACAAGAATAACAAGAGAACAATGAAGGACTCACTAAAGGCAAGCTGCACTAAGCGCAGGGGCTATTGTTCAACCCATCAAGGTGGAGATTGTTGGATGATGGCTTGAAACGCTACCGTTTTGACACTTAAGTGGAACGACGTCACTTTGCTCATATTGACAGAACCAATCTTGAGCGTTGATAAAAAAAGGAAATCCAACGGATGAAATTCAACCCTAATTTCATCCATATAAAAGCAGAATTATTTTGGCAGTTTAGGAGAGCGATTCATTTTCGTTTTCGAATACTCTCTCTTCTTCGTTAAAACACCATTGTTAAGCCTTTAGGGTTTCTACAGTTGGGTTGAGTGTTTCCTGTAACTTGAGTGTTGAGGTAGTCAGTCATTACGGGTGTATAGTATACACTGTATTTAGGGATTCGAAGGGTGTAATCTCTAGGCTTTGGTTACGGGTTGAAGAAGGGGTTTTGAGTGATTTGTGCTGCTGATTGTGTAATCTGTAAACTTGACAGTATTAGTGCAGCGAGCTCGTGTGATTCTCGAGTTCAACGTGGACGTAGCTTGCTCAATCTTAGAGCAAGTGAACCACGGTAAATCTGTTGGTCTTGTGTATGATTCTTGATCTTGATTTGTTGCTTTTGTTGGTTGATTCTTTCTTTAAGTAGTTATAACATAATTAATGTCAGTTATTTTGTTTTGCAGCTGGAAAGTTGGTGAATAATAATATTGCATGGAGAGGGGACTCGGGTTTACTAGATGGGAGTCAAGAGAGTTTGGATCTATCAAAAGGGTTATATGACGCTGGTGATTTGATCAAGTTTGGATTTCCCATGGCTTTCACTGCAACAATGTTGTCATGGGGGATTCTTGAATATGGTAATCAGATGAATGCACTGAAACAACTTGGCCATGCCCAGGATTCACTTAAATGGATCACTGATTATCTTATCAATGCCCATCCATCTCCAAATGTGCTCTACATCCAGGTAATTAACACATTCGTTCTGGGTTTTAGTTTAACTTTCTAATTGAAATGTGCTTGGTGTTCTGGGTTTTAGTTTAAATTTTTGATTGTAATGTGCTTGGTGGTATGTAGGATTGCAGATTAGTTTTTTTATTGTCCTTGCAAAAACAAGTTCTCATTTGAAATTTTTAAATTTTTGTTTCATTCTAAAATATTAGGAATCTAAAACTTCTCAACATCCAGGTAATTAAGTCAACTGTTCAGGGTTTTAGTTTAAATTTATAATTAAAACGTGCTTGTCGGTATAGAGTCGCAGATTAATGTTTTGTCAATTCAACAATGCCTGGAAATTTTACCTTGTTTTTGTATTATCATTGCAAAAACTAGTTCTCATTTGAAATTTTTAAAATTTTTGTTTCATTCTAAAATATTAAGATTCTAAGTTAATTTGAATGTTAACGGTATAATTTGCTAGGAGATATTTCTTTTCCTTTAGAAATTGACTGTTAATAGTTCAAGTTTTAGTACTTATTTGGTATTCGTTCTAGTATGGAGCATTTGGGGTTCAGTATCAATGGAACAATGTTCACTACTTTTGTATTTATGCAAAGTACAGAGATAGTACACATACCCTTATTTGTCTTATGAAACATTTGTTATTAGTCTTTGAAGATCCTGTTGTAGTCAGCAAACTGGTTGCGTTTTGGCCCTTTTCAAGTTTCTGTAACTCTGTATTAAAGAACTGTCTCCAAATTGTAATGTGTTCCTATGTGGTGAAGGTTGGTGATGCTAAATCAGACCACGATTGTTGGGAAAGACCTGAAACAATGTCGGAAATGAGGCCTCTCTCACAGGTTAATGCATCATTCCCAGGGACAGAGGTTGCAGCCGAAACCGCTGCAGCTATGGCATCAGCATCTCTTGTTTTCAAAAAGATAAACGCCACTTATTCTGATCAGCTCCTTGTGCACGCGCAACAACTTTTTACTTTCGCTGATACTTATAGAGGTTCTTACAGCATCAGTCTGCCTCAAGTCCAGGAGTACTACAACTCAACAGGCTATGGAGATGAACTCTTATGGGCAGCTGGTTGGCTCTATTATGCAACTGGAGATCACGCATATCTCAATTATGTAACTGAACTAAATGGGCTAGAATTTGCAAATTGGGGAAGTCCTACTTGGTTTAGTTGGGATGACAAGCATGCTGGAGTTCAGGTATATATTGTACATTTTAACAAGTACTTTTTATCTTTTGGGTATTTGCTAAAATGTTGTTGTCCAAACTTTTGATCTTTTCTTATTTCAGATTTTGTTGTCAAGGATAAATTTATTTGGTGCAAAAGAGGTCTCAGACACAGAGAATCTTGATATCCAGATGTACAGGAAAACTGCTGAGGCTATTTTGTGTAGACTTCTGCCTGATTCTCCTACAGCCACTTCCAGCAGAACTGACAGTAATATTCATTAATTATTGGTATCATTTGATAATTATAAAGAATATCTAGTTTTTATTTTATTTTAAGACTGAATATAGTGTGGAAATCATACTTCCAAGGGACCATTCTGTGGCATATTGAGAAAAAGAATGTGTAGAAAATGGACTGTACAAGATTGGTAATTCAAGTAGAATTTCTTGATTCTTTTTCATGATGAAACTTCTGATGATGTTCATTAAGAGAATGAGCAAAATAGCTAGACAGATATTGGATGCAGGTGGCCTAATTTAGCTTTATCAGCTGAATTTAAACTTTTGTGTTAATCTGTAGACATGTAAGTTTGGAACTTTATCCTAGTGCAGGTGGCCTAATTTGGGTTGTACAGTATAACAGTCTTCAGCATGCTGTGGCTTCTGCATTCCTTGCTGTTCTTTACAGCGATTACATGCTTACTTCCGGCACTGAAACATTATATTGCAGTGGAAAATCCTACCTGCCGGATGATCTTCGCAATTTTGCCATTTCCCAGGTTTGTAATTTATTGACAATAAATCACTGTTGGTATGAGGCAATTTGAGTCTTCACCGAATTGCTAATTCTTTCAGGCAGACTATTTGTTGGGGGAAAATCCAATGAACATGAGCTATCTCGTTGGATTCGGAAGTAACTACCCTTTATACGTACACCAAAGAGGATCTTCGATTCCAGCTTATGCTGATACTGGCTGTAAAGATGGGTTCAAGTGGCTTTACTCTAAAAATCCTAATCCGAATGTAGCTATGGGAGCATTTGTTGGCGGTCCTTTCCTAAATGAATCATATATAGATATTCGAAACAACTCGATGCAAGGCGAACCAACTACTTATAACAGTGCACTTCTCGTTGGCCTCCTCTCTGGCATAGTTACTACCTCTTCAGTGGTTAAATCATTCTAGATGATCAATATAGTCTGGTACCTCTGTACTAAATCAGAAAAGTGCCGCCTTTCTAGCTACTTTATTAGATAAAAGATTGAACTTGATTAATTGACATGGGGAAGAGCACTCACTCCCTATAAACATCACATGAAGTATAGAAGTTTTTGCCTTCACAGCCAGGAGTACACATTTTGCTTTATGTCCATGCTACTAGGCCCTGCTATTTCATATTTTAATGGTGCTTGTTGTTTACGTTTTAAGGTAAAAATGTAAGATGATGGGAATTACACTCTCTGTTACTCGGGAAACACTGAATTTGACCACCACAAACTTCAAAAACTATCAAAGGCCTCTCTTTCTCTATAACTCGGGAAATACTGACTTCAAAATCTATCAAAGACCTCCCTTGCCATTAGATTTTGGTGTAATTGGCAATAAGGGGGAAAATCTACTATTCCACTTGCAAGGGAAAGATAAATGAAAAACTAGAGATGACAAAGGTCCCCGGTTTTCTGGGGACCCGTCCCGTACGAGCTGGGGATTCCCTTTTTTCGGGGATGGGGACAACCAACCCCCGCCCCATCCCCATTTTTTTTTTTTTTTAATTTATATTATTTTATTTAGGCCAAGCACTTTGCTGTGGCAGATCTTGAGGCCCAAAGATAAATTTTGATATAAAATGGTTGATTATGATAGTTTTGTGATTGTTGAGAATTTTATTTAATAATTATTTTTATCGAAATACAAATTATAGAGAATTTTTTTTTTTCATTTATTAAAAGAATGTTTACTTTGAATTTGTTTAACTATGACAAGTTTCTTGTATATATATAAATTTCATGGCAGAATACTATTAATTATAATAACAAACAATCAAATCCATATAGAAGTATAGTTATATTTAGCCTATTTAAAATGAGTGGATTAAGCGTGGAGAGTTTATGGATTTGATTAATTCAAGTAGGATGAGTTAGTGGTATGAACGTGATTTGGGATTGATGTATAAATCATAATCTAGCCTTTTATTTTTAATTAGATGTATCAGTTGTACTTAATTCGGTAAAAGCAAAATAAGACATTTTGTAATATAATTAAGGCATTGGTATTAAAAAGGTAAAAAAAAATTTCAATGAAGATTAATGAATTATGCCAACGCCATATCATTTGTAATAAAAATTAAAATTGAGATATTTATAATTTGAATGAATGTAGCATTATTTAAAGCAACAGAATGTTGATAAAATAAAAGAAGAAAAAATTAGGAAAATTATGTTATAGAATACCATAAGAATTTGATTAATTACTGAATGAATTACGTATATATAAATATAAAAGTTTGATTAATTACTTATATTTAAAAGATTCATGCTAAAAAATCATTTTTTGTTTTTTTTATTGTGGGGGAGGGATGGGGCAAGATTGGGGGTTTAAAAATCCCCGTTGGGTTGGGCTAGGGGTTCCTTGCCAAAGCCATAACGGGGACGGGCCTAAGGACGGGCTTGGGTCTTAGGGACGGGGACAAGCCTGGGGAAAGGGGTCCCCACCCCCACCCCCACCCATTGCCATCTCTATGAAAAACTAATATACTGATGAGTTATCCTAGATGTACAAAATAGTTATACAAACTATTCCCTATAAACTTATGTGGTCATTCTGTATGTTTGAAATATCATTCACTCTAATTTGTTTAAATTATCTCTAATTTAAAATTATCCAATCACATTAAAACGCATTATTTTGTATAAGCAGTTTGTATCTATAATATTATTTCATTGTTTATGAAGACATAAATAGTATTATCAATCTTGAGGCACAATGATTACAAAGATATTGTTGAAACCACAGCCAAACACACACAATAAAATGAAACATAAAAATAAATAAGACACTTGATTTATCCTGCTTTGTTCCGATTAAGGAACCACGTCTAGCATTCAAATAGAGAACTTTGATTAAGTTTCAGAACTCTGCAACAATTACAATGAATAATGACGATAGCTTACTCTTACTCTCTATTTTGATTACACCAGGTTTCTCACTATTACATAATATATATAATAGAAAACCCTACCTCATTTGGGCTTACCTAAATCTAATCCTATTCAGGCCTAAATATTAGTAAACTAATAACAAGTTCAATTATTAATTGGACTTACCCTGAAGGGGGCACGCCCCTCCCCCCGGTCCTAGGTGAGTGGGTGGCTGTCCTGCTCGCCGATGAGTGAATGGGGGTGAGGGGGCAGCGCAACAATGGGGTGAGAGGGCTCGCCGTCTGCTCACCGAGGAGCGAGACCCTCGAATGCGTCTGTGTGCAAATTATGAACCATATCCAACATATATGATATAATATACAATTAGTAAGTGCATAAAATCAAATAAAGTTTTTGCATGTCACAAGGAATTGTTTGCAGTACTCTAAAGATTTATAAAGATTAACCATCATTAGGCATCCAAAATATGAATATAAAAAGTTATAAAAACTATGAATTAAAGAAATAGATACAAGCTTATAAAAGATGTTATTAATGGTGTTACAATCTTGTGCGGAATTTAAGGTAAATAAACATCATAGCAAGGTGAGACATATTTTTAATTATATATTGTGACTCAAACTAATTGTCATAAAATTAAGATAATTAATAAGCTTTAAATAAATAAAAATCGAGGATTGAATATGGCCACAATAATAAATGTATAATTTGAAATAATAGTACGATAAATATGCTAAGAAAAGAATCCAATGAACATGAGCTATCTTGTTCAAGTCGGTTGACTCTAAACTTAAATTCCTAATATTCCAAATATAATGTAGATATTTCAATGTAGTTAACTAATACTCCTCTTAATCAAAGGACTACCTATACCATACAAAAATTAAATTGAAGAATTTTTTTTTTTTTTTGGTAGCAATAAAATTAATTACAAGTATTTGTAGAATTCTTTTTAGGGTTTTCTTTGCCAACTTGACTGTCCTTTTTATTTTTATTTTTTTTAAGAATAAGACTGTATTTATGCCTCTTTTAACCTTAGGTATCTGAACTTAGATTTTAAGTATTTTTGTCAACTTATGTCCTCATGTGGACACTTCAAAGTCTGTGTGGTCATAACGCATCTGACATATTTTTTTTTTACAAAGCACATATCACACTTGATTTGCAAAGAGGAAAATATATTCTCTTATAGGATATTTGTTGCGGTCCATTTACACTTGTCCTCATATAATTTGATGTACTAGAAAAGTTGTTTTGCTTTGTTTGTGGTCCCAAAGATTCTTTTCTAAAAAGCAAAACATAAAAGTTGAACTTTAACTTTTTTGTCCCCGAACCCTAGTCGCCTTGCTCACTATATATTCATATTTTTTTGGTGTCTTCCTTAAGAAACCTAATTGCCTCTGATTCATCACTGAATATCCTCTGAGGTTTCCTAAGGTTTCTCATATACTTTGGTAGGTTTAAATCTTTGTTGTGACGATTCTGGAACATGGTTCCATGTTGATGCTTGGACTGGTGCAAGCTGCTGTTTCAAAGTTGATCATTCACTACTGAAACTTGAGAGGGGCTCAAGTACGACCTGGTGGTCTCGTGTATGAAGCTTGCTATAGTGGCTTGAAGTTCAACCGAAGAAGAGAAGATTGATGTGTTGAAAACAAGGAGTGTTTTGCAACTATGTTTTTCTTGCTTTGTATTTGAACTCATAAGTTTACATAGTGGATTTGCTTCTTCTGGACTTGGTCCCACGGATGTAGGCATGTTGCTGAACCATGTAAAAATGAGTGTGTTATTTTCTTGCTTTGATAGATGTTTCATTTATGCTTTGAACAACTCTTGTGCACAATATGAATAATCAACCCATTCCACATAAGTTTTAATCACTTGGTAACCTCTTTAAAACTTTCATAGATCATTTTGGACTAGCACTTTGTCCAAATCCGAGACTGGGCTTCGGGTTACAAATAATTACTTTCAAATATTATAAATCAATTAAGCCAATAAATTGCAGTCAAACAAAGACTAATTATATATAAAAGTGAAGAATTTTACTATTATCATTCGTCTCTGGACTGGATTAATCTATTGGGATAAGACTAGGGAATGGATTATATACAATGCCAACATTGTATTGTGTTTACGTAAGCACAAAACTATTGTAAAAAAAGTATTATGCTAAAATTAGAATTCAATCTGCCAAAACCAACATCAAACACATTCCAAAGAATCTAAATCACACACCAAAGAAGCAAGAACACACAATCAAGAACACACAATCAAGAACACCAAGGATTTTACCCTGGTTAACTTATTCCAAAATTGGGAATAAGTTATATCCACGTTGAGCTCCAAGAACTTTTGGGGCTCACTGCACTAAGAGATTAGAAGTTTACAGATTACAAGAACGAATCAACTCCAAATCTTTACACACTCAATCAATCCCCAAATTCTAACAGTAATCTTTAATCACAAGAGAAATCAAAACCTAGATTCTCTACCCTTGAAGGAAGCTCGACCTTCAACCCAAGATTATAGAAATCTAAAACCGATTACAAGAAATTTGGACTCAATTAGAAACCCTTACAGAGCACTATGTTGATCATAAAGAGAGAGTTGGAGAAAAGATACAAATCTGGAATTTTTGCCTCTTTTATAGCTTTGACTTTCTTGGACATATGGTAGCCATCAGATCTCTTTAACAAGCAATGACCAAGATTAAAACTCTCACGTCCTCAAACGCCACTGTTGTTTAGCTTCATTTAACAAAAAGTACTATTATTCATCTCAAATACTTATCCTAAATTTCACATCCAAAATGATGTGTCATCATATAGGCATTATTGTGTCATTTAATGGACCATCACTTTATTTACATGTCAATGCCACTTATGTTGACATATCACTTGAGATATAAAATTTGAAATAAATTTTGAGAAGAATAGTATTATTGACTATAGAAATTATAAAAGAAAATATACATATTGTAATTACTTCTAAATCACTTTCTATTTTTTTTCAACAATTTGTGAGAACTAGCCCTTCTAAAAATATGTCTTCACAAGTCACAAAATGATCAATTGCATTTTCGTTGAGCATGAACATGATTAATTAGTTCATTCACATCAACCTTTAATTAATGTGGTATTATCAATACATATCTACCCATCACGTACGATATAAAGTTGGAATTTCAACTTTGAATACATCACATTATTGGAAAAATTGGAGTGGGATTGTTGCAAAAGAAATTCATGTAGGCAAAAATCTTCCTATCACTACATGATGAAACAATATAAACAAAGATGAAAAAATTCGCCAAAATTTCCCCTTTTTCATTATCAAGATTTCGTTTACTTAATTGACTAATTACACTTGCAATAACTCTTTCAAATCCTTTTTATCTTGGTTAATTGTCAGATAATACTCCCTTATACCTTCATATTGTGCTTCTTTTGACTATCTATAAGTTACAAATGGTTCTCCCTTTATGAACATATTGACTTATCTCAACTTTTTTTTGTGTGTCCGTGCAAGTTTACGCGCACCTCAACTAGTTTTTTGGGACCCTGAAGTTAACGGTCAGGTAAACCTGCAGTGATTACCCCTTATTAGTAGTCCTAGGGATTGGAGGACTCATCTCATCTCATCTCAACAAATCAAATAAAAACCATTAGAGAGAAATTTATTGATTTTACTTTAACTTTATTTTTCTTGAATGATTCAAATTTTCATAACAAATATATAAAAACTTAAATTTGTTTTTACTTTTAATATGGAAAACTTTGAAAACTTAAAATAACAATGTTATAAATAATATGAGTTAACAACCTGTAATGAATTTTTTTTTTTTTTTTCAAATGTAATGAATGGAATATATATATATATATATATATATATATATATATATATATAAGACATCCAAATTAATTTCTCAACTTGATGATTATTTTTGTATTATTACAATAGATTCCACCTCTTTACCAAGGTTTGAGATGCTACTCCATATAAACTACTTGGAGATAAAATTAACAAATAATGATAATAATAATAATAATAAAATAAAACATAAAGGATGGAAAAAATAAGATTGAATCTAAGCCTTAGGTGTAAGGCATGCCTTGAGCTTCTGGATAGTTGCAACATCAATTTTGAAAGACCTAGTAAGAATGTTATCATCGATGCCAAATAATAAACACATTGAGAGGAATGGAAACCGTGTCTGCATTAGCACTTCGAAAGGTAGAAGTAGCGGTCAAAGGTTGTTTAGATCATCATTAAATTGATAATGCGCCAATCCTTTTCAAAACACAAACATGTCTCCAACTTTTAGAGTTTGTTATTGGTGTCAATAAATCCAACATTCAACAACCCCTTTAATACCAGCTAAACGCAGGTGTGTATTGTTAGAGCCAAAAACTCGTCTTGGGCTTGATGAGGCCCAATAACGAAATAAACATGTCACGGCCTTGGGCCTCAACCTAATCGCGATTGGACCTACGCTTAAAATCACCTTGTGACCTATCCACTCTATGAGTTGGGCTATCTTATAAGTTAAGCTAAACTGGGTTTTAGTCCATTAGCCTGCAACAGTTTATAAATAGGAAATCAGAATCTCATTCTATTTCCTCTTTTACTAAGATTTCAAATCTTACTCAAACTATTAAACTTGATCTGATAAGGTCAATAAATCATATCTCTTTCATGATAGAGATTATCTCCCAAAATAGGACTTAGTGTCCTACTAAGATTCCAAATCTTATTTAAACTATTAAACTTAATCTGATAAGGTCAAGAAATCATATCTCTTTCATGATAGGGATTATCTCCCAAAAAGGGACTTAGTGTCCTACTAAGATTCCAAATCTTATTTAAACTATTAAACTTAATCTGATAAAGAAATCATACTTCTTTCTTGATAGGGATTATCTCCCAATAAAGAGGACTCAATATCCTACTAGGATTCTAACCCATTGGGTTCACTATAAAAGCAGAGGCTTCCCCTCTCATCAGGGAGGCAATCTCCCATAGCCAATCTACACTATTCAAAACCATCTATTTGCTCATAAAGTTCTTACTCCCAAAAACCCGACGCCTCCGCCGTAGTCCTAGTCTCCGACAAGACTCCTGGTAATTATTCATCTCCTTAATTCTTATCAAATAATCTCTTTCAGCCTGGCTGACTTGAGCGTCGGAGTGTCTATGGAAAACACCACCCCGGTGTTTTCCGTAAGCTTCATGCTTGCCTTTTCATGTGTGCAGGTCTGGTGGATTGTCAGTGGCCTCAACCTCACGGGATCAAACCCTATTTTATGATGGTAGATTTTTTGCATCTACAGTTTGGCGCCCACCGTGGGGCTCTGACAATCATCTCCCAACGACGACTTACAACATGGGAGGCGATACGAAACTCCTTTTGACTGACAATGTTAATCAGAAAATCTCATCACGATAAGAATTTTTTTTTCTTCGTTTGTTTTATCTATTCACATGCCATATTATATCTATTCGGCATATCGTAATTTATTTTATATTATATCCATTCAGTGGGTAGTATAAGACCTTGAAGCTCATATTATTGTTCTAAATTAATAATAGCTTCATATTATTGTTCTAAATTAATAATAGAATAATAATGTGTCAGAGTTTAAAGTGGTGTTCCTAAACCACTTGATTCATTGACTTTGCTTCAACAATCTCTCTTCTCTAATCCTCTGTTCAGATAAGGCAATAGCTTCTGTCTCTAACCTCTATGCACGCGCCTTTTCACTTCAATCATCAAAGCACCAGGTGGTCCGCCAGCGTCATCAGAGCTTTGCAATGCATTACTCGCCACAAAACTAGTCAATTTGTTCATTCAAGAAGATGCCGCAATACGCCAGCATCTCCAAGACCTCCGCTCCATTAGAAGGTAACTCAAACTCGACCAGCCTTGATCCAATCCCAATTCAACTTCACGGAGATTTGCCACCACTTTGAAACCCAAAACCCATCCATCTGTTCTCCTAAAATCGCCCTAACAGCTTTTCCAATCACATAGTAAAATCCTAAAAACACAGCAGTAATCCTCTCAAAACACCTAAAGTCATCTACTAAACACGAAGAGAAACTCCCCAAACAAAACCTGCTTAAATGACGCCACCCCACTCTTGCCTAATCTCCTTACCCCATCGTATTCCAAAACTCCAAACTCGAACCATCGCCCCTTCCCAACCAATACATATCAACTCAAACCACCTTCACATCATAATCTCCAGCACACCTGTCACAAAAGCTCTCACGCTCCCTGCTATTTGCAAACTTTCCACTCCCCACTACAACTCAGCACCACTAAACAACACGAGTAGTCCATTCAATGATATTTGAGTTTGCACATACAATACCAACGTGCCCATTCGGATCAGCCCAAAAGTGAATCACGGGCCCACTTAACTTTAACTGGTTAACCTCCAACATAGAAAGTAACACCTCTCTCTCCACTCGGTCTAGCAAGCATGGGTGGCAGCACTTGAAGGGGAAAGGTATGTGTCATTGTCTCCTTTTAACTACCACTTTATTTGGTTAAATCTTTCTCTATTCGGCCCATTACTTAAATACATGCAGCCTATTTTTCCATTTAGCTCACTCTTTATTCAGTCCATAACACATGCACATCATGCATATTAACTCTCAATTCGACTATTTGCTTAAAACATGCATGCCATACATGTCACTGCTTTAGCTTCAATCGAATGTTTTCAACTACAAAGTCGGTCATACCGACTGGGCCACATAGCCCTCAAAGGTTTCAACTACAAGTCGATCACGCCGACTCTACTGCAAGCTCCATACAAGCTCTACTTGGCATACACCATCGGATCGGCCCTACTCGATTCACGGATTTACACCATACGCCTGATGACCATCGGATGGCCCTCGATCACGGACCCACCTCGGATCGCCCCGCCCGATCCACTGGATTTACACCGGACGGCCATCCCGATCCACGGATTTACACCATCGGATCGGCCCTGCCCGATCCACGGATTTACACCTTCGGATCAACCCTGCTTGATCCACGGATTTACACCTTCGGATCAACCATGCTCAATCCACGGATCTACACCTTCAGTCGGCCTGCCTCCCCGCCCGATCCACGGATTTACACCTTCGGATCGACCCTGCTCGATCCATGGATTTACACCTTCGAATTGACCCTGCTCAATCCACGGATCTACACCTCTAGATCGGCCCTGCCTGATCCACAAATTTACACTTTCGGATTGACCTTGCTCAATCCATGGATCTACACCTTCGGATCGACCCTGCCCGATCCACAGATTTACACCTTCGGATTGACTCTGCTCGATCCACGGATTTACACCTTCGGATTGACCCTACTCCATCCACAGATCTACACCTTCGGATCGGCCCTGCTCGATCTACGAATTTACACCTTCGGATTGGCCCTGCTCAATCCACGAATCTACACCTTCGGATTGGCCTTGCCCGATCCACGGATTTACACCTTCGAATCGACCATGCTCGATCCATGGATTTACACCATCAGATCGGCCCTGCTGATCCATGGATTTACACCTTCGGATTGGCCTTGCTCGATCAACGGATTTACACCTTCGATCGGCCCTGCCCAGTCCATAAAGCTACACATTCAGTCGGCCAGATCGGTTGAAGGGTTCTTACACCTCAAATTGACAAGTCATCGACCCAATCCACACAACGATCCATCCAACCTAACGAGCTGCTAGCACTAATCCGCTCAGTCTGCACTCATTCGATTAAATCTACTCTCTAAGCTAAATACTCTTTAACTTAAAGAGTGGGGGGTTAACTGTTAGGGCCAAAAATCGTCTTGGGCTTGACGAGGCCCAATAACGAAATAAACATGTCATGGCCCAAGGCCTCAACCTAATCCCGATTGGGCCTATGCTTAAAATCACCTTGCGACCTACCCACTCCATGAGTTGGGCTATCATATAAGTTAAGCTAAACTGGGTTTCAGCCCATTAGCCTGCAACAATCTATAAATAGGAAATCAGAATCCCATTCTATTTCCTCTTCTACTAAGATTTCAAATCTTCCTTAAACTATTAAACTTGATCTGATAAGGTCAAGTAATCATATCTCTTTCATGATAGGGATTATCTCCCAAAATAGGACTTAGTGTCCTACTAAGATTCCAAATTTTATTTAAACTATTAAACTTAATCTGATAAGGTCAAGAAATCATATCTCTTTCATGATAGGGATTATCTCCCAAAAAGGGACTTAGTGTCCTACTAAGATTCCAAATCTTATTTAAACTATTAAACTTAATCTGATAAAGAAATTATATTTCTTTCTTGATAGGGATTATCTCCCAAAAAAGAGGACTCAATGTCCTACTAGGATTCTAACCCATTGGGTTCACTATAAAAACATAGGCTTGCCCTCTCATTAGGGAGGCAATCTCCCACAGTCAATCTACACTATTCAAAACCATCTATTTGCTCCTAAAGTTCTTGCTCCCAAAAACCCGACGCCTCCGCCGTAGTCTTAGCCTCCGACAAGACTCCTGGTAATTCTTCATCTCCTTAATTCTTATCAAGTAATCTCTTTCAGCCTGGCTGACTTGAGCATCGGAGTGCCTATGGAAAACACCACCCCGGTGTTTTTTGGAAGCTTCATGCTTGCCCTTTCATATGTGCAGGTCTAGCGGATTGTCAGTGGCTTCAACCTCACGGGATCAGACCTTATTTTATGACGGTAGATTTTTTGCATCTACATGTATGAGGAGGGTTAATAACTCCCACTAGAAACTGTAAAAAAGGATAAGCCACTCTGACCATCTAGAGATGGAATGTTTGTTAAGCTAGCTTTAGTCACTATGAAGGTTTCTGTGTTGTTAGAGTTAACTATATTCATCTACGACATCGGAATTACAAACTCTGTGGTGATACCTGGATCACTTGCCATGACTATTGTAAGTAAGAGAAAAAAAAGAATTAATTTGAGAAAATTTGAGGCCATGATGATAACTGTTAGAGAAGTGTTTGTTTATTGTTATTGTGATATTATTGCATGCTAGAACGTAAAATTTATAATGGAGGAGTTAGTGTCTTGGTGAGGTTTGTTGTTTACTTACTAAAGTTGCTAATTGCACTTATTGGCGGCAGTGATGCAGCACCCAACAACAAAGTACAGGGAAGTTACTAACAGCATATTACTTCTAGTATTATTTGTGTATTACCAAAACAAGATCTACTATTATCAGTGGTGCAAATTGGTAGAGCTCAAATATATCGAAGGAAGAATTAAAAATAAATTAATCAATTAAATAAGTATATGATCACAAGAAAAGAAAAATGAGGTTCAAATTCAATATAATTAGCCATTGTAATGCAACACCTGTTTTGATTTCTTTTGGATAGTTTCAATGTCAGATTTCAAAGCTTTATCAACTATGGTATATCATATCATTAACATAGGACAAAACAAATTCTCCAAACTACTGAAAAAAAAAAAAAAAAACCTTTTTCTGAAATTTTTTTTTCACCGATTAATATCAAACTTATATATTTGTGAACTATCCACCAATGTCGGATCACTGTAGGAATATTGAGTTTTTCTGATAGTTACATTGCAATAATGTATAATTGAGTCATTATAATTATACAAAAAAAAAAAAAAAAAAAAAGCCCCTCACAAATCCGTTGATTAAATATTACTAAAAAAAGAAAAATTAAGATATTACTGTTGCTTTAATTCAGTGAATGTCATAAATATTTGAGAATGCCATCATTACAGGTCTAATTTCCTTTGGGCATTTTTAAGTTTATCAACCATTATAGATTCTAGTGAGATATAGGGTGTTAGAAGGAAGAATTCTATTACAATAATTTGAGATATATTGTTTCATTTATTAGTAATGGTAATACCACTCCTAGATTTCTCTTTTAAGTGATTTTTTTTTTCATAAACGTAGTGTACTTGAAAAAAAAAATCTATTTATGTTACCTCGATTTCATTTACTATTCCTCAAATTATTGTGATGATCAATTTTCATTAATCGATTTGTACACTAGAGGTTATATTGATCGGATCGGATCACTATCCGTGAAGTACAATCCACTATATTTTGATGAGTTCCCATTCATTAAATAATTTATTAACTTCTCAACATATCTTGTTATATTTTAGTTTCCCGAAGTCCACCCAATAATACATATGTTAACAAATCACAATCTATTAAAATTATCTTATAAAATTCAGGCCGAGTAATTGTTGTTTGTTGAATATTTTTCAATACATGTAAAACAAAACAATTTGAAGAACTAAGAATAAATTTTTAAAGTTTGGATATAAATAAATTGATCTACGAACAGTTTATTTGACAAAATTATATTATTTATCACATTAATTCATCATAAATGTAAAGTATAAAAGTAATCTATCACGTCTTTTGGAATATAAATCTCGTAAATGTAATATAACTCATCTTATAAGGGCAAAAATTTCAATCATCTATTGATTATGTTGCACACAAATGACTAAACAGATGTGAAGTATTCAAGCTTTTGGTCTCGAGGCACATTCAATCCAATGGGTGATTTAGTTCTTGATGAACAATAGTTCGTGTAATTGTTTAGGGTAAAGTTAATTGAGATGAAGACTTTAATTAACCAGAAATTCAACACCCAAATAATTATAGAATCACGCATATACAAGAGAACACTGAATCAATAGATTTAGGGTTTTAAGAATACTTGTCTGAGCCATGATGTGTGCAAAATTTTTCTGAATCCTTGACTGGTCTTCCTCTCTTGAAACTACTCTCAATGACGACTTTCAAATGGTAAAGCATATGTCAATTAGTTTCGGAGATGGGACTTATCCAATATATATGTTTTATTGGTCTCTCCCCTTAAAGTCCACATTTTACCATCAACCCAATTAGTTAATAATTAAGTGTATTGGGCTACAATTAATGATCACATTAAGCCCAATAAAATAATCCCTTAGGACTATGCATCTACCCCCGTTTTATAAAACAAAATATGATTGATGCTAGCCCATAATTAGAAAATTTTCCATTATTCTCCCACTTGGGCAACATTAATTATTTTATTTTAAGGGGAAAAAAAACAATTTTGACTACCATGTAAAAAAAAAAAATTTTACAGTGGCCATTGTTTAAATAAAACAAAATAATCTAGAGATAACACTTTAACCAAACAATCCAACCAATATGTTATAAATAATGAATCAAGGCAATCTTTACATCTCTCATGGATATAAGATCAATCCATGGTTACGATTACTAATAATCAAATTAACATGGATCACTAATCTGGGAGTGTGACTAGGGGTGTTCGGTTCCGGATACCCTTCAGTTTTTGAAGGAACCAGAACCGAAACCGACGGTTCCTTGAAATTTGGAACTGGAACCGAAACCGACAGTTCCAGTTCCTAGGTACCCAGAATCGGAACGTGTAACAACGGTTCCGGTTCTGTGTACCCTGTAAAATTACATTACCCCCAAAAGTTTTTAAAATGGAAAAAAAAAAACCCTTAAAAACTTACAAATACCCCCCCACCTAGCACTTGTTAGCAAAAATAAAATTACAAATTATAAATTCAAAACTACAAACTCCATTACTTTGTAAAGGTAGATTCTTAAAAGTCAAACCAACTTACTTTAAATGTTATGAAATATAAATAAAAATGTATTCATATTACTTTTTCTACAAAAGTTTTTATTAACCCCCCCACTCTTTAATTTTATTTTATATTAGTCTCGGTTCCTGGTTCTGGTTCCTAACAGTAGGAACCAGAACCAAAATCGTACAGTAACGGTTCCAAATATTTGGAACCGAAACCTACCCGTTGACAGCTAGTTCTGGGTAGGAATCGAAACCAAACCCCGGGTACCAACCGGTTCTGGTTCCAATCGGTTCTTTTGAACACCCCTAAGTGTGACAGTAATAGCACCCAACATGTGATCATTAACATGTGTTATTTTCCTATCAGTCCTCATTATGATTTCTCTTAAATCTTTATGCTTTCAGAAAAGCTAGAGAAATCTCACAACTTCCAATGAAGCCTGTATGTTTCAACCAATGATCTCGAGATATCCAAACATAAAACATACCTATACAATTGTCATTCTCAAAAGAAACCTTATTCTAGAGACACAATGTTGTATTTCATCATCCACATGCGCATATATATAGACAAGTATACAAGAAACAATATTCATGATAAAAAATAAAATGACATAAAATCTTAAAAACTAAGATGACATAAAGTCAACAAAAAATATCTCAACCTCCCACTAACCTAAAATATCAAAAGACCTTAAAACGCCCATGTTTTCTACATGGCATTTAAAAACAATAGGTCTTAGTCCTTTAGTCAGGGGATCAGCTAACATAAAATTAGTACTAATGTACTCTACAATAATGTATCCCTTCTTTACCAAGTCCCTGGCTGTAAGATACTTTATCTCCATATGCTTCGTCTTATTATTGATTTTATTGTTCTTGGAAAAGAACATGACTACATTATTATCATAGTAGATCATTAGTGGTCTAGAGATGGAATCGACCACACGAAACTCAGAGATATAATTCTTCAACCATATAGCTTGAGAAGCTGCTCCATAACAAGCAATAAATTCAGCATACATGGTCGAGGATGTTGTTAATGTCTGTTTGACACTCTTCTAAGAAATTGCCCCACCTGTGAGCATAAAAATGTATCCAGGAGTGGACTTCAAATCATTCGGACAACCACCAAAATCTTAATTGGAATTTCTACTACTTAAAGATTTTCCATTTTTCTGTACACAAGCATGAAGTCTTTTGCCCTTTGTAAGTATCTCATGACTTTCTTGGCTCCAATCTAGTGATCATAACCTAGATTTGAGAGATAACGAACAAGAACATTAATAGCAAATGTTATGTCTAGCCTCGTGCATACTTGTACATACATCAAGCTCCTAATAGCACTAGCATAAGGAACACTTCACATAGATGCTCCTTCAACTTCATTCTAAGGGCATTGCTTGACGTAAAGTTTATCTTCTTTCACAATAGGTACATCTCAAGGTTTGCAATTTTGTATGTTAAACCTCTCAAGTACACACTCAATATAAGCCTTCTGAGATAAGCCAAGTAACCCACGAGTTCTATCACGGTGTATATCAATTCCAAGCATAAAAGATGTATCCTTAAGATCTTTCATATCACAATTCTTAGATAAGAATTGTTTGGTCTCTTGAAGTAGCTTAGCATCATTGCTTGTAGGTAAGATGCCATCAACATAGAGTATCAAGAAAAATAAATCTACTCCCACTGGTCTTCATATACACACCTTGGTCGAATCTATTCTCAGTGAAGCCATATGAAGTCACAACCTCATCAAACTTTAGACACCATTGCCTAGAAGCCTATTTCAAACCATATATAGACTTCTTCAGTTTGCATACCATGTGCTATTTTCCTTTAACTATGAAACCATCTGATTGTTTCATATAAACTTTTTCACAAAGATTTCCATTTAGAAAAGCATTTTTTACATCCATCTGGTAAAGCTCTGAATTGAACTGAACTACCAAAGCCATTATAGTTTTGAATGAGCCAATGGTGGACACTAGAGAGAATGTGTCATTGAAGTTTATGCCTTCTCTTTGAGTAAATCCCTTAGCAATCAATTTTGCCTTGAACCTATTTATCCTGCCCTTGGAGTCTCTCTTGGTCCTAGAAACCTATTTGCACCCTATGGGCTTGTAACCATTAGGTAACTCCACAAGATCCTATACTTCATTTTCTGCCATAGACTTTATCTCTTCCTTCATTGCACATAATCATTTATCAAACTGTGGACTTGAGACAACTTCATCATAGTTGATTGGATCAACTATCTGCCTAGTATCATAATCTGTCTCACCAAGATAAACATAATAGTCATTAGGGATGATAGAGCATCTTTCTCTTATTGACCTCTTGACAAGAATCTCAACATCAGGTTCGCCATCAACAGTATCAATAACATGCGGCTTATCTATTACGGGATTAACAATAGGCTCTTCAATAAAAATGTCGTTCTACATAGTCTCACATTTTGGAAAAAGCCTCTAAAACCTATTCACCTACCTCTACTACAAGTTTAGATACAATACCATCATGCCCAACTGATAAAGGAACAACAACAAACGAACTTGTTTCACATTCTTTCTAGGGTTGAATACTACTTCCCTCGGCTACATCAAGTTCCAAGAACATTGTTGTCATAGATCCAACCATTCTGGTACCTCGAGAAGGACAATAAAATTTGTATCCCTTAGAATGCTCAGGATAACCAATGAAATAGCTGCGAATGGTTTTGGGATCCAATTTCTTCTTAGTGGGATTATAAACCTTCACTTCAATAGGGCACCCATAAACTCGAAAATGTCTAAGGCTAGGCTTTCTACCAGTCCAGAGCTCAAAAGAGTCTTCGACACAAATTTACTAGGAGCCCTATTCACAATATACAATGGAGTCTTAATCGCTTCACCCTATAAATACTCAGGTAGATTAGACCTACTTATCATGCTCCTCATTATATCCTTAAGAGTATGGTTGTGTCTTTCAGCCACATCATTTTGTACAGGAGTCCCAAGCATTGTGTATTGAGGAACAATTCCACAATCATGTAGGAATTTGGCAAAACCACCCATGTATTGTCCTACATCATCATGTTTGCCATAATATTTTCCATCTTAGTCAGATCTGACCACCTTGATGACTTTCCCTATTTATTTCACAACTTCAGTTTTGAAAATTTTGAACTTCTCAAGAGCACTTGACTTCTCCTTAATTAGAAAAACATGAACCATATCGGGAAAAATCATCAATGAATGTGAAAAAACATATGTTATTGCATAAGGTGGTTGAGTGGGGTCCACTAATATTTGTGTGAATGATCTCAAGAAGGTCTTAACTCTGAGTTGAATCTTTCTTATTAGTTTTGGTCAGCTTACCTCTAATACAGTCAACATAGGTTCTCAGATCTTGAAAATCTAGGGGAAGATGAATCTCTTATTTGATAAGCCTATCTACTCTTTCTCTGAAAATGTGACCTAACCTCTTGTGCCATAATAGTGAAGATCTTTCATTAATCATAGATTTGTTTTGGCCAACACTTCCAACATTCAGGGAATAAACAAAATGATTGGGTGCTAAACACATTCTATATAAGCCATAAGATAAAACACAACGTCCAACAACTTTTGAATTAAAGCAGAAGTCAACTTGTCCATTGTCAATAACAAGTCTCTATCCAATCTTATCAAGCCATGAAATGGAAATTAAATTTCTCCTACAAAGGGAACACATAAAGTATTTTCCAAATATAAAATATGCCCAGAGTCTAATATTAATTTGGTTGTTCCTATGCTACAAACTTCTACTTGCGTTGTTCCCCACTTTTAGTTTGGACTCCCTCTGACTTGAATTATGTCTACTGATTAGTGCCTATAATGTTGTTAGCACATGAATAGTTGCACCACTATCAATACACCAACTATCTTTGAGAAAATTCTCCAAGTGTGACTCAAAACAAACAAAGATAAGTGCCTTACCTTGTTCCTTGTTCTTCTTCTCTAACCAAGCCTTGAGCTTATTACAATAAAGCTCTCTTGTGACCCTTTTCCTTGCAAAAGAAATGCTAGTCTTGCATGCAAGCTTTCTCCTTAGTCTAATCAAACTCCCATCTTTTAAAACTCTGATCATTCTTAGGACATGAGGCTTGAATTTCTAATTCTTCCACTTCCCTTTATTGTGGGTCTTTGATTGAACAACAAAATTAGCAGTCTCAATCCTTTCTTTCTTCGCACACTTAGTAATTAGATCATTAACACTCCAAGTATGATTCTAAGCAATATAGGTTGTCTTGATCTGATTGAATTCTGTAGGTAGAGAGTTTAAGGTGTGATAAACAACGAAATTATCATTGATAGGAATTTGATGGCTCTTTAACTTCGACTAAATACTAAGCATCCATAGAATATACTCTCTGGCCCTTTGAAATTATCATATTTTGCTCCAGCCAGTTCACTCATCAAGTTAGCAGATTTAGCATTGTCAAATTCCTAATACCTCTAACTAACAGCACTAAGAAACACTTTAGCATTAGTGGCCTGAGGCAAACCTTCCATGAGATAAAAAAAAAAAAAAAAAAACATTGAATCTTTTCATGGCAAGCAAACTCACTCAATTAGAATTCTCCCATTTAGCATATAAATTCTTTTCTACGGCAGTGCTCTCTTTAGTGGGTTTAGGTGATTCACCAACTTGTTAGGCCATATCAATATTCACAATTCCAAGTGCAAACTCAATATCTTGTTTCCATCTCTTAAAATTGCTACCATTCAGGATCTCAATTGTGGCATTATTATTGTTCATAGCAAAGGAGACTATCATAAACAATGCAAAAAATCAATGCTACAGACAATAGTCAAAAATAGCTTTAAAACCTTATAAGCTATATCTTATAGGGATTACTAGTGCATCATCATTAACTCCTCTTTGGGCAAAGAAAATGACACGCTATTAAGGCCTCAAACAAAAGGTTAAGAAAATAAACAATAAGAACATATGACTTCAAAAAACAATCCCCTTTACGTAGATAGAATGTCTAGGCCATTGTTCATCCTTCACTTAATAGGAAAACACATGTCAATTGAAAAATTAAACACTACTTAGTGAATTGAATTTTTTAGGATTAGTGTATTTCCATAATTAACCTTATGCAACCATCAATTTCAACAAAATAATAACCACTTTTGGGTAGGAAATTATATGCATCAAAATTGAAGAATGTATCATTTACTGAATAAATAATTTGCAAGCTTCAATTAATTCACCATTTGGCGATTAAACATTCTGAAAACTCACAAAAATATTTAGTGATACTAAACAATATTGCCACAATCAAGATTTCATGACATAAAATCCCTAATTATCTCAAACAATCATAATTTAGTACTGTTAACATTCTAATCCAGTGAACAATAAGTTATCCCAAAGGTTTAAAGTTTAAACTCTAACTATGTACATAAATAATCATATATGACAATGTTCAAAGTATAAGATATAAAACATAGTATAGGGAGAGTACATCATGCCACAATATTCAATCAACAGTGAAATAATTTTCACAAAATTTTTTAGAATTTTTATAACCAATAATCATAATAAAAATATTAAATAAACCAACCATTACATGCAAGTAATTTATTTTATATTTTTCTGTTAAAGTAGGTGCCCTATAGCCAATCAAATTTTTGTAATTGACTCAGATGTATCATGATTATTTATTAATAAAGGCATTATTCATATATTGTGTAAACCATATTCTTTCTCTATGTAGTAATATATGCCCTTAGAGTGGTGAAACCGTGATGAGTGATTCAAGTGTTTTAAATCTTGATGTGAGATCCCTATGAGCACATATGGTGGTCATTTTAGAAATGTTTGTAGCCCCAGTATTATTTTGACCTATGACACATATATATAATACGGTAAGGCTATCATAGTGTTGAAGGACTCTACTAAAAGGTATTGGCAGGTCTGACATGTCAAGTTGTTTGGTGACAACTTGGAGCAATGCGTGGGTGCTTGTTGATTGCAAGTTCACTAGATTGACCCATTGGAGGAGTCCATGTTGATGGTAAACCCAGTGTCTATGGGCAAATCCTCTTACGGATGGTGGTGCATGTGATCCTAAAATTTGAGATCACCACAGTGTCGTGTGTATGTAGCAATGTAGTTTGATGCTAGCCCAACGTAATCTTTTTTAGGGTTATCAATGCGGTGGTGGTTGACTACATCATGAAATATAATATATGGCTATGATAGATCGACAAATGATTCATCACTTCTAGTTATGAGAGTAGTTATCTCATTGTGAAGTTTGGTTATATAGCAATGACCATAAATCTGTAGTCACAGTGAAATTGAGTTGTCGCTCAAATATGATTTAATCTTGGTCATTAGTTTGATAACCAAACACCAAATATATCAAGGGTGTGATATGAGGATGACATTATTTCTGTACCTCAGCCTTGATGAGATAACATTTGATGAGATGATTGAATTGCACGGTTACCATACCATTGACATATATCAATTCTTCATTAATCTCTACTTGTAGGGTGGTCATGATGTCTTGTTAAAGGCTAATCTTGGTCTGTGTGTAGCGAGATAATTAATTGGTGGTTAACTGCGATACTATTCATTGTCGACATGATAGGGAGCCTACGGGTCACACACATAAGGGGAATTAAATCTGGAATGTGTATTTGGTCAAAGAAGAGTTAAAGGGTATTTTGGTCTTTTCACAAAGATAGGGTAATTTGGTGATTTTGTATAGTTTGTTGCCTATTTCTATTTGTGAATGCAATAGAATAAATAAAATTACCTAATTAATATTAATTGAATGAATTAAAATTACCCTAATTAACATTAAATATATTTATTATATATTAATATTAATTGAAATAAAATACCTAACTAATATCTAATATATTTGGTCTATTAATATTAGTTGGAAACCTATTTAATTCTATCCTAAATTGGTTTTGCCTAAGACCAACTACCAATAGAATTGTATCATATTCCAAGATCGAATAGGATTTTAAGTGTCACTATATAAGTGAACTTAAAAATTAGGTTTCATAGAATTAATTCAGTTCACTCTCAAAGTGGCCTTAGAATTTTGAAAGAGAAAGAGAGAGAGAACCCAGCCGCATATACCAATCTAGCAATTGGGAAGCTTTTGTTTGATTGTTCTTGGTGATTCCTTATGTGGATACCAAATCGCAATTATGCACTTGAATTGGTTTGTGCAGATTTAAAGAGGAGCCTCTAAGCATTGGTAAGATTATTCAATCCTTGTATGGATTAGTCGCATGTAAACAAAAAAATCAATACCCGGATCGTTGGGTTTTGAAGGTTTAATCAATTTGTATTTGTTTATTATGTTGTGTTCTATTGATTCAAACCTTACATTTTCATAAATCCAAAAATTATGAAATTGCTCTAATAATTCTAAAATAATATTAGAAAATTTTGGAAACTTTTACGGCTCCAAAAAACAACCCCATAGATGATGTACGTGCCTACACGCGCCATCACGCACGTGTGGGATCTAGCTGGAGCTTCTAGCTGGGTCTGTGGGTCAACGAACCCGCTTTAGGTTTATTTGACCTATGTTGACTTGTTTTGACCCAAGTTGATCGGTTTGGCCCAGTTTGGCCTCTTTGACCTAGGTTGACTGGTTTGACCCAAGTTATTTGCTTGGCCAAGTGGGTTTCTAGGTCAAGGAAACCCTAGGCACCGCATGAGTATGACACTGTTGACTCGGGTTATTTGTTTGGTAGGTCCGGTTTTCGAGTCGATTGAATTTTGGGCTACTAGTTGCGCGTAATTAATTGTCCATAATATATTTAAAGTGTTGGTGCACACTAGGTATATTCTGGAAGCCCTATCTTCTGGAAGCCCAATTGAGTGAAGTTCGACAATAGGGACTAAACTGCAAAGTTTAAAACTGTTGGACATAATACAATACTATAAAATATCAAGGGGTAATCTAATTATCCAAACTGAATCAAAATCTATTTTTGATTGTTTGAATGCTTATTCTCATGTATGAATATGCATAGTGTCCGGTACATAAGCCTAGACTTTAGGTGTTTGAAATTGCTTTCCTTTGGGTTGTATTTTATTTTATAAAATAAGGCTTGTGTGTTCTACCTCTCTTGACACTCTTTTGTAATTCTTTTCTCATCTCACTCCCCTCAAATATAACTCGAGGTTTCTTATGGGTTATTTAGGATTACTGAGGTAATGTCATCTTACATTACTTGACAACCAAACACATTTTACATTACTTGATTACCACGTTGGGTTGTCAAGTAATATAAGATTCTAATAATCTTCCAATACCAATAGTAGTTACTATTGGTAATATAGGGGGTAATTTGATTATCTCTATTTTCTTAGATATTTTAATATTACTTGGTTATCTTATTTTTGTTACAAAAATACTAATTGACTATTTTATCCTTATATACAAAGTTTTTAGGACATAAACACCCCTAAAATTATACAAAATTACCCAAGGGTGGTGTCTGGATCTGGCCACCATCACCAGATGCTAGAAACCACTGTCGGCGGCCGTAGGCGATGACAGAATGGCGTATGATCGACCTTATCTAGTTGGTCGTGCACCAATAAGGCTATTTCCAGCCATGGATCTGGCTTTCATGACCAAATATGTGGCCGTTTCACGGTCACACATCTCGCCATGAAAGGCCGGATATTTGGCTGTGAAACAACTATCGTTTCATGGCCAAATATTTGGTCTTTCATAGCCAGATCTCAACTTTTGCCGCCGTCGGCAATGGGGTGGGTGGATGTGTTTTTGTTAAGTTTTAAACGTTTTTGTTGCTGGGGTGTTTTAGCTAAATCTGAAACGTACGGGGTTAAAAAAATTATTCAAAAAATAATAATAAAAATAATATTATATTAATATTTAAAAAGGAGAAAAATTTAGTAAATTATATAACATATTCACCAATATCTTTCTCCCAACCAAACATATTAATATCCTAGTT
>CM047740.1:14935624-14946996 GCA_026225825.1 Pistacia integerrima | reverse complement strand
GAAAGAAAAATCAAATTCTTGAATGAATGAATAGTATGAGTAAACAAACCGCTTTTTTTTCACCGCTTCTTTATTTCTTTCTTTTTTAGCTTCGCTTCTTCCCGTGCAACTTTTGATCGCATAATTTCGACCATGAATTTCAAAGTGCGTCAAAATCACCGTAATTTTAAATTTTTAATCAAATTCGTGTCACAAATCGAATACCCGCTTGTGACCAATTTTCTGGGCACCGTGAAAATCGATATTCTAAAACCGTTCGTCGGTGCAGGTACCTTTTTGGGGGCGGGTAAACCAATATCGGTATCCGTTTTTGGCTAAAACCATTGAGCGGGTACCTGGTTTTGCACCAGCCTTCACCTACCTACTAACAGTCATGTTGCACCAGTTGTTACACAAACAAACCTGACAAGTGAGACAACACGCCTGACAAAGTCGCTCAACCACATGATATCCTTCACATACCTGCGTCTCTTACTTTAGAATAATACTAGGGGCTGCAGACGCTTTAGAATGGCCACTACATGTGCTCCATAGCTTTCACTATCAAGATTTGAAACACTTGATACCCTCATCATGGTTCTACCATTCTAGATATATATCAATACATACAATGATGATTTACGCGATATAGATAAAAACGCCTTTATTTATCAATGAACATTATTACAAAGAGTCAATTCCTACAATAATTGATTAGCTCTAGGGCATCTACTCTAACAATCTCCCACTTGCACTATAGCCAATCGTTCATGTATTTAATACCAAATGATCTCAAGTGCCTTTCATGCTTCTGCTGCGATAGAGGCTTTGTCAATGGATCTGCGAGATTGTCGTCAGTATGCACTTTACTAATTTACACATCTTTCCTCTCAACTATCTCTCTGATAAGATGAAATCGTCTGAGTATGTGTCTAGACTTCTGATGAGATCGTGGCTCCCTGGCTTGCGCATGTTAGAGTAGATGCCCTAGAGCCAATCAATTATTGTAGAATTGACTCTTTGTAATAATGTTCATTAATCAATAAAAGGCTTTTTATTCTATATCGCGTAAACCATTATTATTGCAATATGTATTGATATATGTCCTTAGAATGGTAGAGCCGTGACGAGGGTATCAAGTGTTTCAAATCTTGATAGTGAGAACCTTATGAGCACATATGGTGGCCATTCTAGAAATGTCCGTAGCCCCAAAGATTATTCGAACTAAGGGCACAGATAATACGGTAAGGCTATCATAGTGTTGAACGACCTCCGCCGAAAGGCGGATCGATCACTTGTCAAGGTTGTTTGGTGACAACCTCCGGTGCAACACATGGGTGTTTGTTGTAGGCGATTACACCACAACAAGTTCACCGGATCGACCCTCCACCAGAGGATTCCATATGGATGGTAACCCCAAAGTTGTCTATGGAACAAATCCTCTAACGAATGGTGGTGCATGTGATCCTTAGACTTGAGATCACCGAGTGCCTTGTGCACCGATTGGTGTAGTTTGACACTAGCCTAACGCAGCTTCTTTTCGAGTCACAATACGGTGGTGATTGGCGCATCAAGGAGTGTATCAAGACTATGGTGGATTGACAGAGGATTTATCACTCCCGCACGGGAGAAAGTTATCTCACGGCGCAATTCAAGATATGGCAATGACACTAAAATCGTGGGCCACAAAGGGGATTGAGTTGTTGCTCTATCCAATTTATAATACGGGTCATTGGTCCAAAAACCTAATAAATAATATCGAGAGTAACCGAAGGTTGACACTATTTCTATGCCTTCGCCTCGCCGAGATAACGTATGATGAAAGGATCGAATTGCACGGTAACCATATCGCTGACAGTAGCTACTTTGTCAATCCGACCCATCGGGTGGCCATGATGCCTGCTAGGGGCCAATCTTGGTCTCTGTATTAGTGAGACGATTAATTGGTGTTAATCGCAACATCATACACGCCGATATGATGAGGAGCCTAAGGGTCACACACATAGAAGACAATTTAAGATGCAAGAAGAAAGAAGGGCGTGCTGCCTTTTAAGGCGAAAGGGTATTTTGGTAATTTCACAAAGGCAATTAAATTTGCCGAGGTCGTAGCCTTTATTTAATTTGTTAGAAAAATTAAATAAGTGAAATTACGTTTAAATGTGTGTTCGCACATATTTAAATATATTATCATTATTGTTAAATGTTAATATATATTTAAATATATATATTAATTGATTTTAATTGAGATAATGATGGAAATTAAAATAAATCAAATTGGGAGTGTTTGGCAACATGGGGCGTTTGGGTTGGAGCCCAAGCCTATTCCGTATGGGATTAGGGGCAAATTGTTTTTAAGTATAAAAAGGAAAAGTGTGTGATTTTTTAATTAAGAGATTTTTTCTTTGAAAACCAATACACACAAAGCACCCTCCCTTTGAATACACTACTAACAAGATTGATTGGGCCTTTAAAATCAATTTCAATTGATTTTCTTCTTTCTTATCTTGAAGCCAAAGAGGATCTAGCAAATCCCTCTTTGGTTCTTTTTAAGATTGTCTTCGTGTGGACTACGCAGTTCGATCCTACACTTGGATCGTAGCAAAACGCTCGACCGACAAATTTGGAGGAGCCTTCAACGTGCGTTTGTTTCTCTTAACTCATGTTGTATATTTATGCAGATTTTATTTAATATAAATTGTTAAAATCATACCCTTGATCTTGGCTCTTGTAAACGATCCCTGTTATTTTATTTTTTTGTTTCACGCGATCGGGACCGTTTACTAACAAAGGGTATCGAGCCTAGGGTACCGAATTTTACAATTTTTTATGTGTATGGTTGATAACATGTATTTGATGATAATATGTTGCCATATTGAATCTGTAAATCTGCCTTGAAATATGTTTTTAAAACTGATTAATCGATTAATTTAATTTGTTGATGATCTCGTTGGTTTGGTTTAATGCATGATGGATTTTTGTTGAGATCAATGTGTTTGATTGATTGCAAAAATCTGGTTAGAGTGTTTTTGGTTGCTGTATGAACAGATCCGGAGCTACAGATTCTGCGGTACGCCGCCGCGGACAGATATAATCCATCGCCGCAGCGATCGCCGCCGCCGCGGGCGATATAATCATCGCCGCAGCGATCGCCGCCGCCGCGCGATATCGCCCTGACGTGCGCTGTACCAAAACCAATGCACGCCGTGGCGATCTAACTCATCGCTGCAGCGAGCGCACTTCCAAGTGTGCAGGGGGTAAAATGCAAAGTTTCAAAACTTTTGGACCAAACCCTCAGAATCAGCAAATTATCGTGGGGTAAATTGTAATTAACCCACAAATTTCAGAAATTGATTGTTTTTTGAAATGTATGCTTTGTACTTGTTTGTATATTGCATGGTGCCCGGTACATGAGCCTTAGACCTAAGGGTGAATGTTTTAATTATTTTTGGGTATGTATGGTTGTATTTTATTAAATAGGCTCGCGTGTCCCGCCTTTCTCCTCTTCTCGATGTATATTCTCTTCTCATCTAATTCCCCTCGAATGTAATCGAGGTTTCTAAATTTATTGATGTAAAGAATTTGTATAATTATTTATTGTAAATTTAGAAAGATATTTTTTTGTAATGTACTTGAAGCTGAGCAAAGGACGAGGCAACCATACTTGAAGACTCAAGATTTTTTATTACAGGACCCCTAGGTGACCCACCGATTCCTCTAGGCTCGAGGAAATCGGTTTTAGTTGGGCCATGTACCGGCACGTTTAATTTTGTTTAGAATGCATGCTAAGGTTGAATGTTTGATAACATGCCAAACAATGTCATTCTAACAAAGATAATAATTTGGTGAGACATTAAATAACAAAACCCTCAATTAAAGTATATTAAGTCACGAAAGCCTTCCATCACCATGGTTTTAATCAAACCACCTGCTCGCCGAAACCTTGTTCGCCAAAGCGAAGGGTACACTTCTACCAGAGGGGAGGTTAAAATGCATTGGAGTTTTCCTTAATGGTGATGGGTCGACTTAAAATGA
Source organism: Pistacia integerrima (assembly GCA_026225825.1). Lineage (NCBI taxonomy): Eukaryota > Viridiplantae > Streptophyta > Magnoliopsida > Sapindales > Anacardiaceae > Pistacia > Pistacia integerrima. Next base: position 14,942,985 of record CM047740.1, on the reverse strand, counting down.
CGGTTTTGCTTGTTCGCCAAAGCGAAGGTTGATAAACACGCTCCATAGGCATAGTAGAGCAAAGACACATATTGTGTGTACGTGGTGACATGTAGTGTCCACTTATCGATACCGAGAATCACACTTGAGGACGATGGCATGTACTGCCCATTGGATTGTGTGATTGGCTTGTTGGCTTTCTCACATTTGAGGTTGATAGTGGGAGCTATCAACTGGTGTGGATTAAGTTTGTTGGCCTACCTAATCAACTCATTTTGGCTTGTTCGCCAAAGCGAAGGTTTGAAATGGGCAGGATGGGATCTCGGTCCACTAGGAAAGTCAACGGGCTTTCCCGAGTTAATAGTGAGGGCTATTGGCTTGAGTAAAATAAAGTGGGAGCTTGCTTAATAAAAGACCATATTAAACAATAATAATGAACATGGTAATAACGGTTACTTTTTCGCACTTGTAGATTCACTTAAATTTGAGCAAAATGATCCCAACATCATGCGACAAATCATCGAATCGGGAGAGAAATGGAATGGTGAAAATTTCGTTGATCGGGTATAGAAGTATAAATAATATACTTCAGTCAAGCGATAGATTATACACCATTGAGCAAGCTCTATCACCAGAGCCTGCTGATAGTTCTATCCATGAGACTGGGTATGTATATGTGAAGCATACACATGATGCAAAAAGCGTAAATGACTAGATACATTGTGCTTGCATCAATGGCACCATTATCGCGACAAAGAAGCAAGTGTTTAAATGGATTTAGCTTCTATTCTTCATTTTCTTCAAGAAATGAGAAGCATATGGTGTCTCTGCCATTATTCGATGTAGGATGGAAGAGGGTACCAAAATTGGCGATCATATACTCAAGTGGATCGAGTATATGAACAAGCTTGAGATTTTGGGATGTGGACTTAGAGAAGGTTTAGCAATAAACCTAATATTACAGTCATTACCGATTCTTATTCTCAATTTGTCTATGACTTTATTGAGGAAGATAAGAAGAATACCCTTTCCGAGCTTCTGGATTTGTTGAAGACTACTGAGTCAGGCATGAAAATGTCAGAAACATTGACGTTGGTTGAAGCCAACTCAAGTGAAAAGGAAAGGGCTCAAGTCGATGGAAAGAATCAGCGTAAAGGAAAGGTGTTTGTCCTCACCGTGGGAATCCCTACCACCGGAGGAAACATTGCAAGGCCTTCCTAGCAAAAAGGGAAGAAGAATGTTACTTCTTCGTGTATGTTATTGAGATTAACTTCTCCCATAAACATCTAGTTGACACAAGATGTGGTACTCACATTTGATTGATGTGTAGGAACTATGGTAGAGTAGATTGCTCGCCGAGGGAGAGGTGGACTACAGCTTGGAAATGAAGCACGTCCGCTACATTTGCCGTAGGATCTTATCGCTTGATTTAGCCGATGGACTTGTTTCTTGGAACTTGTGGATTATTATGGTTTTTTCTTTAGTTTCTAGAAATTATATATTTCGTGTCCACATAGGACAAATGAGAATATTAGTTTACTAATGGATTATTGTCCTTGAGTATAAATAATATTCTTTATGGAACTATTTCATAATAATATGTTCTTAAGAAAGACAACAAGGATAATCTCAAAAATGACTACTATGCCAACTTTGGCAAGTTGAGCTAAACATACCTAAAGGAATGTGGGATAGTATCACAACTCACCCTCCTTATACACCCCAACACAATGGAGTGTCGAAAGGAGGAATAGGACCTTACTTGACATGGTTAGGTCCATGATGAGTTTTAGTGATTTACCCGCATCGCTCGGGGTTATGCCCTAGAGACCGCGACTCACGTTTTGAACCGTGTGCCGCCAAAGTTCAGAGATAAGACTCCATATGAGCTATGGAGTAGGGCGAAAGCCCAACTTGTCTTATCTAAGGATTTGGGGTTGCGTGTTATGTTAAGAAATTGACTTTGAACAAGCCGGGCCCAAAATCCCAGAAATGTATATTTGTGGGGTATCCAAAGGAGACCAAAGGATACTATTTCTACCACCCAAGAGCGCAAAATTTTTGTTACTCGATCCGGTGTCTTCCTAGAAAAGGAATATTTTCTAAGAAGTACTAGTGGGAGAAAAGTAGAACTCGATGAAGTTCTAGAACCACAAGGCATACTAGACGAAGGACGGGATGATGTGCCACAAAAAGTGGTTGAGCATCATGAGGAGGTTACTCCACAACTTGTGGATCAAAGTGAACTACCTCAAGTAGCACAGAGCTACGTAGATCCGGGAGAGTACGCCATGAGCCCGAGAGATACGGTTATCTCGTGACTCAACATGGTGACGCATCGGGTCTACCAAGACGATGAACCCGTAACCTACGAAGACGCTTATATCGGATCCAGATTCCGTTAAATGGCTTGAAGCCATGAAATCCGAGATGGACTCCATGTACCGTAACCAAGTGTGGTCTCGTGGAACCACCGGCGGGGTAAAACCCATAGGGTGTAAATGGGTCTTCAAGAAGAAGATCGACATGGATGGCAACGCATACTTACAAAGCACGGCTGGTTGCCAAAGGTTTCAAACAAATTCATGGCATTGACTATGAAGAAACCTTTTTCGCCGGTTGCCATGATTAAATCCATCCGGATTATGCTTGCAATTGCCGCATATCATGACTATGAGATTTGGCAAATGGATGTCAAAACCGCTTCCCGAACGGAAACCTTGAGGAGGATGTGTACATGACACAACCCTGATGGTTTTGTTCTTGATAGTCAAACCAATAAGGTATGCAAGTTACGTAGATCCATTTATGGACTCAAGCAAGCTTCAAGGAGCCGGAACATTCGCTTTGATGAAGCCATAAAAGAATTTGGTTTTATCAAGAACGAAGATGAACCCCGTGTTTACAAGAAAGTGAGTGGGAGCGCAAAGAGCATTCCCTAGTGTTGTATGTCAATGACATACAATAGATCGGGAATGATATACCGAACTTGCAATGGGTAAAGACTTGGTTATCCAAGTGCTTCTCCATGAAGGACTTAGGGGAAACAAATTACATCCTTCGAATAAAGATCTATCGTGATAGATCGTGTAGGTTGCTCAAACTAAGTCAAAGTACATAGACAAGGTACGAACACATTCAAGATAGAAAAATCCAAGAAGGGATTTCTTCGATGGCATATGGTGTCTATCTCTCAGAGATATGTGTCTTTAACCACACAATGAGAGAGATAGAATGAAGAGGATCCCACATGCTTTAGCAAGTGGATCCATCTTATATGTTCGGATTGATATCTAATGTGCATTCAAAGATTTGTAAGTGGATGTCAATCAGCTCAAGTGAGCAATATGTTATGTACTTAGATTGATGTCTTATGTGCATTCAAGACTAGTAGAAGATATCAACTAAATCCAAGTGAATGACACCGGGTGAGTGTCAATGGACATTCTTAAGTGCTTGAAAAGGGCTTAAGAATATATATTCTTGGATTATGGAAGAAAGATGAGCTCACCGTAAGAGAATACAAGGACGCTATTTCCAAACAGAAAAGGATGATTATAGTTCGCAATTTGGGATTACACATTTTGTCTCAATATAATCGCAAAGTGAGCCGCAAGAGCTCAAATTGGTGTACCGCAAAGGGATTCTACAATTGATGCTAAGTGTACCGCATTTTTTAATGCAAATGTAAGCGTTTGGATCAAGAAGTTCATTACGAACTTGATGTGATTTCAAGCATTGCTAATCCAAAGATAGTTGTATCGCGATAACAATGGAGCCATTGTTATGGCGAGCAATCACGGTCCTCACCATAAATCCAAACACTTACTTAGTTGATTCAACTGATCCAAGGATCGATATGAAAGGGAATGTGCAGATTTGCGTAATACCTAACAACCCACTATTAAAGTTTCTATTGAAGCGTATATGATGGGCACTTGGATCATTCAATGTTGAGTGCATGAATGATCGGCTATAGTGCAGCACTTGTGTCATTCAAAGGTCGAGGGCATGAATGATTGGCTATAGCAAGTGGGAGATTGTTAGAGTAGATGCCCTAGAGCCAATCAATTATTGTAGAATTGACTCTTTGTAATAATGTTCATTAATCAATAAAAGGCTTTTTTATTCTATATCGCGTAAACCATTATTATTGCAATATGTATTGATATATGTCCTTAGAATGGTAGAGCCGTGACGAGGGTATCAAGTGTTTCAAATCTTGATAGTGAGAACCCTATGAGCACATATGGTGGCCATTCTAGAAACGTCCGTAGCCCCAGATTATTCGAACTAAGGGCACGTATAATACGTAAGGCTATCATAGTGTTGAACGACCCTGCCGAAAGGCAAGGATCGATCTCACTTGTCAAGGTTGTTTGGTGACAACCTCGGTGCAACACATGGGTGTTTGTCAGAGGCGATTACACCACAACAAGTTCACCGGATCGACCCACCGGAGGATTCCATATGGATGGTAACCCCTTGTCTATGGAACAAATCCTCTAACGAATGGTGGTGCATGTGATCCTTAGACTTGAGATCACCGAGTGCCTTGTGCACCGATTGGTGTAGTTTGACACTAGCCTAACGCAGCTTCTTTTCGGAGTCACAATACGGTGGTGATTGGCCGCATCAAGGAGTGTATCAAGACTATGGTGGATTGACAGAGGATTTATCACTCCCGCACGGAGAAAGTTATCTCACGGCGCAATTCAAGATATGGCAATGACACTAAAACCGTGGGCCACGTGGGATTGAGTTGTTGCTCTATCCAATTTATAATACGGGTCATTGGTCCAAAAACGAATAAATAATATCGAGAGTAACCGAAGGTTGACACTATTTCTATGCCTTCGCCTCGCCGAGATAACGTATGATGAAAGGATCGAATTGCACGGTAACCATATCGCTGACAGTAGCTACTTTGTCAATCCGACCCTATCGGGTGGCCATGATGCCTGCTAGGGGGCCAATCTTGGTCTGTATTAGTGAGACGATTAATTGGTGTTAATCGCAATACTGACATCGCCGATATGATGAGGAGCCTAAGGGTCACACACATAGAAGACAATTTAAGATGCAAGAAGAAAGAAGGGCGTTGCCTTTTAAGGCGAAAGGGTATTTTGGTAATTTCACAAAGGCAATTAAATTTGCTGAGGTCGTAGCCTTTATTTAATTTGTTAGAAAAATTAAATAAGTGAAATTACGTTTAAATGTGTGTTCGCACATATTTAAATATATTATCATTATTGTTAAATGTTAATATATATTTAAATATATATATTAACTGATTTTAATTGAGATAATGATGGAAATTAAAATAAATCAAATTGGGAGTGTTTGGCAACATGGGGCGTTTGGGTTGGAGCCCAAGCCTATTCCGTATGGGATTAGGGCAAATTGTTTTTAAGTATAAAAAGAAAAGTGTGTGATTTTTTAATTAAGTGATTTTTTCTTTGAAAACCAATACACACAAAGCCCACCCTCCCTTTTGAATACCCACTCCCACGAAGAATTGATTGCCTAAAATCAATTCAATTGATTTTGTTCCTTTCTTCTTATCTTGAAGCCAAAGAGGATCTAGCAAATCCCTCTTTGGTTCTTTTTAAGATTGTCTTCGTGTGGACTACGCAGTTCGATCCTACACTTGATCGTAGCAAAACGTTCGACGACAAATTTGGAGGAGCCTTCAACGTGCGTTTGTTTCTCTTAACTCATGTTGTATATTTATGCAGATTTTATTTAATATAAATTGTTAAAATCATACCCTTGATCTTGGCTCTTGTAAACGATCCTGTTATTATTTTTTTTGTTTCCGCTGCGTATTCGGGACCGTTTACTAACAGCGCAATTGGTCCATTGTTGTCACAATAGATGTCTATAGGATCAATAATCGTGGGAACCACACCAAGTTCAGTAACGAACTTCTTAATCCAAACTGCCTCCTTGGCCATATCTGACAATGCAATATACTCAGCCTCCATTTTAGGGTCCACTACAGTGCTTTGCTTGGAGCTCTTCTAGCTCACTACACCCCTATTAAGTATAAAATACAAACCTTGACTGCGATCGATAATCATCTTTGTCCGTTTGGAAACTAGCATCACTGTTTCCTCTTACAATGAGCTCATCTTCCCCTCTATAAACCAAGAACATATCCTTAGTCCTCTTCGTACTTAAGAATATTCTTGACAGCCATCCAGTGACGCTCACTGGATCCGATTGATATCTACTACAAGTGCTCAAAGCACACGAGACATCAATCCGAGTACATAACATGGCATACATGATAGATCCAATTGCTGATGCATATGGGATCCTTTTCATCCTATCTCTCTTATCTTGTGTTCTAGGACACAATTCCTTAGAGAGATAAACGTCATGTGACATTAGAAGAAATCCCTTCTTGGATTCTTCCATATTGAATCTTTTCAGTACTTTGTCAATATACGTACTTTGACTTAGGCCAAGCAACCTACGTGATCTATCACGATAGATCTTTAACCAAGGACGTAGGTTGCTTCCCCTAAGTCCTTCATGGAGAAGCACTTGGATAACCAAATCTTTACCGACTACAAGTTTGGTATATCATTCCCGATCATAAGTATGCCATCGACATACAATACTAGGAATGCCACTGCTCTCCCACTCACTTTCTTGTAAACACAAGGCTCATCTTCGTTCTTGATAAAACTGAATTCTTTTACGGCTTCATCAAAACGAATGTTCTAGCTCCAAGCTTGCTTGAGTCCATATATGGATCTCTGCAACATGCATACCCTATCAGCCTTGTCATCAAGAACGAAACCATCGAGTTATGTCATATACACATCCTCTTCAAGGTTTCCGTTCAGGAAAGTTGTTTTGACATCTATTTGCCAAATCTCATAGTCATGATATGTAGCAATCGCAAGCATAATCTGGATGGATTTAATCATGGCAACCGACGAAAAGGTTTCTTCATAGTCAATTCCATGAATTTGGTGAAACCTTTGGAAACCAGTCGTGCTTTATAAGTATGCACCTTGCCATCCATGTTAGTCTTCTTCTTGAAGACCCATTTACACCTTATGGGTTTTACCCCTCCCTTCGTGGTTCCCACCTGAGATCATGCTTGGTTTTGGTACATGGAGTCCATCTCATATTTCATGGCTTCAAGCCATTTAATGTAACTGATCCGGGATATAGCTCCTTTGTAGGTTCCCTGGGGTTCATCGTCTTGGTAGACTAATACGTCACCATGTTGAGTCTGTTAGAGTAGATGCCCTAGAGCTAATCAATTATTGTAGAATTGACTCTTTGTAATAATGTTCATTAATCAATAAAAGGTATTTTATTCTATATCGCGAATCATTATTATTGCAATATGCATTGATATA
>CM047740.1:14769943-14935524 GCA_026225825.1 Pistacia integerrima | reverse complement strand
ATAAGCACATCCAAATTATACGTGAATTATATGTCACAGCCATATAATTCGCACATAATTCCCATATAATTCGACCGTGCTTTTAAAAATAATTTTTTTTAAATTTAATGAGCCAAAATGACGTCATTTTAGGTGGGGTTTTGTCAAAACTCAAATGAAAAGAAATCACTTTCTCTTCTTCAGTTTTCTTCATCTCTTTTTTGGCCCTCTTCCTCTCTTCTTCTTCAACTATTCTTCAACCACTAAGGCAATAACCACTCTTCGTCTCTTCTTCTTCAATTATTCTTCCCTTGAATGTCCTTTATGTCCTTCTTCAAGTTGATGATTCCCCAACAACTCTCTGATTGAGCCTAAACAGATTTCTTTGTTGGTGGGTCCGTTATATTTCCACCCTAATATTTAATTGTAAGATCGATCCTCATTCTTTGTTTGCATTAATGATTGACAAATGACAAATAAAATTGTTTGTTTTGTTTAGTAATTGGTCCACTCACTACAACAAAACGCATTTCTAGCCATGACGTTCATTGTAGTTGAACATATAAATTTGCCTAACTAAATGGTTTAACTACAAATACAATGTTTTGTAGCTTATCGTAGGTAGAAGTGACGTAACTAAAAGTTAGTCATATAACTTTTTACTTACATAGCTAACAGTTTATACTTTTTCTATGGATGAGATTAATAAGTTACTAAAAACTTAAGGCTCCGTTTGGTTCACTTTTTTGCATTTTTTAGAAAAGTTTTTTGAAAAAAGTTAAAAAAAGTTGAATTAGGCAGATATTATGATGTAGGATTTGAAAATTAATAAAAATACTCCCTATGTTTGTTTATTTACTAAACAACCCTATAATAAAACTTTGAAAGTTAACAAAAACAGCTCCAACCCACCCATTGAATAATCATGCAAGGCCACCACCTGGATGGACCAGGAGTAGCCGTATCGAGGGGCATGGCCAAGGTTGGATCTTGTCGGTTGTGCTCGTGCAGCATCCTTTGCCGCCGAGATCCACGTGCTAGTCTCCACCATTGGCTGATGCCGGCCGCATTTGCTCATCAATGACGGCCAAAGATACGGTTGTCGTTGATGGTCAACGACGACCATATGTTGGCCGTCGTTGACGTCTGGTTATGGCCAAAGATCTGGCCGTCAACGGCTAGATCTTTGGCCTTAGATCTGGCCTTTTTTGACAAGATCCACCGTGGATCCTGCCGGCCCAGGAAAGGATCGACGCACTCTACCGCAGTTGTTGATGTGCGTCATTATATCATATTCCGGCCAACTTTCGACAGTGGTGGCCAGAATCTGGTATAATGTGGGTTTATGGGTGTTTTTACAATTTTGAAAAAAAATATTTAAGAGTATTTAATTAAATTAACAAATTTAGAGTGTTTAAAAAAAATTGAATAATATTGTGAGTTTTTGGGCATTTTACTGTTTAACTTTTTTGGGAATACTAATAATAGTATTCCCAAAAACCAACCAAACGAAGCCTAAATATTTTTTTGTTATAACAAGATAACCTTGTAGCAAAAACTTTGCTCCTATAGCCATGAAGAATAGTCAGGATAGCTATGTTTGCATTTTAGCTATACAAATATAAATTTATAGCTAAAACTTGAAAATTCTTGCTACAAATATAATATCCATGGTAAATATATTAACATCTTGACTATATAACCACTAAATTCATAACTAAATAAAAAGATCATTTATCACATATATAGTGAATTCATAACTAAATATTAAATTATTTGCTACAGACATGTAAAAGTCATACCTATATATTGAAATTACTCACTATGAGTACTTTTAATTTGTAACTAAATATTATAATTATTTGCAATGGAACAAATAATTTATATCAACAATTTATAATTTATTACTTGGATTAAAATTAATTGTAACAAATATGGTTATAATTAACAAATTTAATAATAATTACAAATTTATAGCAGTATCTTTTATATTAAATAGATAATATGACGTCATAAGAAAAATTCTAATATAAAAAATAAAACATTAATAAAGTCATTTTCAACCAAATAATTGTCTACTTAAAAAATTCTACATCCTAGTAATTTAAAATGTTATTAACTAATTTTTTTACAAAATATGAATGCTTCAACGTCATAGCAACCTTTCCTGACCATTTAAGAATTTCCACCAACCTGCAATATCAAATTTGAAAAAACAAATAAGATTAATCATATGGACTAATGCAATCATTACATATCACTTTATAATTAATGTAAAAGAAAAATGGTTTTCATAGTATATATGCAGTTTTCAAAATAACTTACAATTTTATCCAAAGAGATTTGGTTATTTGTTGAAGATTGTTGACCTTGAGTTGTAAGCATCATCATGAACTTCTCTTCCCATCGTCTATTCATCTTCTCCATTTGCCTTTTTACTTCTAATTTCTCATTTGCTTCCCTCTTTGCCTCATCCACCCTTTCTAATTTCATCAGGTCTTGAGATAACAAACAGAATCTGAAAATAAAAAGAATAAGAGTTTAAATTATATGTTTAAAACTAAACTAGATTAAAGGAAAGAAAAAGTTGGACAAAAATTCAAACACAGACGTTTTTGCTCTTTTTTTACGGTTACACCACTAATTCCTGTTATTGGCTCCATGCCAAGTTTCAACATTGCCTTGCGAGACTTCTTTTCACTCCTGTTCTGCTTTGATCGACCACTTCCATCTCCTTTCCCTGGAATATAATAAATTTTTCCAACAGTTAATTTGTGCCAAACTTCATACTAATCAGTGTCTACAATGATCGCAAATAATATGATTCTGCTCTCAGCACATGAGAAAGCTTACAGTCATCCAAACTAAATTGTAAATTATATATTACAATTCTATTAACTAGGGACCTCAAGTAGATCTTTCAAAGATACGCATTGCATCCATGTAAGTTCATTAATTATATTTCCAATCCATGGCCATGCTTTTCCAAATTAGTTCATAACACTGATTGAGCTTCCAAGGTACTAAAAATCCCAGCGATGCAATGATATCAAAACTATTTATAACACTGATTGTCATTTCAAAGATGTTGACATATAAATTAAATGCTTTCGGTGTATAGTCTATTAAGGCATCTCTCCAAACGGCTTGAAAATATTCAAATGCTTCTGAGTTTAAAATGCTACACTATAAAATTATAAATCAATGAAAAATATTCAGCATGTAAAGATTGACACTAGAATTTGAGTAACTCTTCAAACCCTTTATACAATATCTCAGAATTTTTTGCACAAAGATTATATTTATCCACATCAAAGACACAGATCTACATCAAAATCAATGTTCTTAATCTAAAATTTGAAACCTTCATCATAATTGTTGTCACACACTCTTAGAACGAATATGCTTGCAAAGAAACAAAGAATGGAAGAAAATAATATTAACAAAATTCATATTTGTGTTCTGATACTACCTTCGGCATCCTCTTCATCCTTGTCATCATCTTCATCCTTCTCATCATCATCGTTGTCATCTTCATCGTCAACCACAGGCTCATCAGGCTGAAACAAGCATTATCATGTGTCATCCACAAGCAAATCATTAAATCAACCAAAGCAAATTAGCATACGATCGACCCTTTCAAACTAGTCTCATAATTTTGAACAGAAAAAGCAAAATTCAGTATTCAATTAGTTCGAACACAGTCTTAAATTGGGACCAAGAAAAAGAAAAAGGTAAACAAAATTCATTCAACTCAAACATTCATAACTTTACTTTTAATTTTATTATTAAAAAAAATAAAAAGCCAGAAACGCAGATGTTCATTTTACACTACTTTATTCAATAACCAAAGGTGCCCTATGCTACAAAACTTCGTAAATCCAGAAATTACAAAGAGGTAATTGACTGAAAAAGATACAATTAAAAACAATTACGAGCGAAATTAAATAAATTTCAGTGGGTAGGATTGGGTTACGTTGAGCTTTTCTTATTCGAGATGAGCAGCGAGGAGTTCTTCTTGGGATTGAGCAGTCATTGTTGGTGTTTGAGTTGGTTAAGTTTCAGAGTTGAGAGGAAGATAAAACCCTAACAATACCCGATAATCGAACTCAGGCAAAATGAAATGCGGTCAGCGGTTCTATATAGGTGGATTGGCATGGAACCTGATCTTATTTGGATTCGGGTTTGGGTTGGGGTGGTTTGGGCTACCAGCTACCTCACTCAGACACTCCGGACCAACCAAATTTAACTCATCATTTTGCTTTTAATGTGCTCCTTGTTTCTATTCGATCGTGTTTATGGTAAATTAAAAGCTTTAAAAAAAACCTAAAAAAAAAAAAAAAAGGCGTAATATGAAAATTAAGGAGGGATAAAAAAATATCGCCACTTTTATATTTAGGGGGAAAATATAATTTTTATCCTATTTGAAGTATAAATCTGATTTTTAATTGAAACAATAATAATGGACTTGACATAATTAAACAATAATAAGGTTCATGCGCTTAAGCTAATTAAATAATAATAAGGTCTACCATAACTAAGGTTAAACAGATTATCTTATTAATTAATCTTATAATTAGTAATGTATATAAATTATTTATTAAATTTTTCACATTTTAAAGATAAATTACATAAATTATGATGAAGAAAATTAAATTCTACATATTTAAGATAAATAATTTGAATTATAAATGATGAATAAGATAAATAATCTTTATATAGTGGGGTTGTTACACAAGCTAACCATAGTCTCATGTGATTACTAAGCTCAATTTTTATAAACAAACTTATATTCTTATTATAAACAATACGAAAAGATATTGTGAATTAAATTACAATCGGTTTAAATCAATTGCAATTGATATCTTGAGAATAATTTATTAAATTACAAAGAGACGAGAGCCACTTAAATTTTACCATTGCTAAGTTCTGTAATGAATTTTTTATTTCTTGTCCATAGAATGAACTTGCAAATTGATCTCCAACTTATTGATTACTGACGTGGAACGTGTAGCAGATGAGTATATGGAGCGGGCTGAGCATCATACGCTCAAACAGATAACCAAAAGGATAGCAATATTTTGTTTTCATTATTTTATATATCTTTTTGTTTTTTTTTTTTTTATTAATGTGTGGTTATAATAAGTTATTAATTAGTTGAAGAAACATTTGTATAGGTTCTTAAGAAAATTGAAGCGTTATGTTCATAATAAAAGTCGACCAAAAGGTTCTATTGCAGAAGGGTACATTATGGAAGAAAGTCTAATATTTTAGCTTGATAAGTTGGGAAGAGCTCTTTTAAGTTAGTTATTGGTTGAAAGTTTCAATTTACTATTAACCTTGGTGGTGCGATTAACACTATGTTTGACTATAATTATTTAATTCATAAGTAATAAAAATATAATTACTCATGGGATAAATTAGAATATCTATAACTGCATATTATAAGGATTGTAGCAAATTAATTTTCACATTCTTTATTTGCTACAAATTCAAATAATTTATAGCTAATACACACATACTAATTATATATTTAAACTAATAGCTAATAATGATACTATAGTATTATTACTACCATGAAAATAAAATTTGCATAACTAGATACCTTAATTAGGTACAAATTTTATTATTTTATAATTAATGCACAAATAATAACTATATAGTTAAACTCGTAGCTAATAGCAATACTATATGCCATGTAAATAAAATGTTTATAGCTAAATACATTAATTAGCTACAATGTTTTACCATAACTAATACATTGTAGATAAATGACTAGTTATTGCTACGATTTTAATAAGTTAAAGCAAGAAATGAATATTAGCTTCGAAAGAGGAAATCTTATCACTAAAATTATTTCAATTAGCTATAAATATTGACCTTTGTAGCTATAAATATGTATTTGCTACAGTTTTTCTTTCTGTAGCTAATTTTCCTAGCTATATGTGTATAATGTTGTAGTGACTTCTACAACATTTGTAGTAATTAATTACGAATCAAATGATACAATTTTTTACAAACTGAAATATTATAATTTCAAAAAGACATAAACCATACACCTATAATGAAAAGCAAAGGAGGATTAATTCAATGATTATGACAAGTGCTAAAATCAGGATTGATATTACCGTAGTTTTCAAAACTTAGTATTAACAATATGCCGTATTAAACTCGTATATACCCGTTCTGTATGTTTCCCGTATTTGAATTCCATGGCCACATTTTTACAAATGTATTTTTCACCATTTGCTGTATCATACCCATAAAATTCTCGTACCTTTTTTTGCCATACTTGTAATTACTAACTAGGATTAATATAACATACCCACCAGTTTATTCCAATCAACCAAACACATTTTCCTAAACATTTTCAGTAATCTTCAAGGTAATTTATCTTTCCATTAATATAACATTCCCTGAACTAAACACACCCAATGTGAAATATTTGTAATGTACATGACGATGATGCGATGAACAAATAGAGATGCAAACAAGCTGAAGAACTTGAAGTTTAGCTTTTGACCCTAGGTTGACTATCCAATTCCTCTAGGCTCGAGGAAATTGATTTTAGTTAGGCTATGTACCAGAACATTTAAATTTCACTTCATGTGCATGTTAAGGGTGTATGTTTCAATTGTGCAATTTATTAAAAACAACCAAAGATGAGACTACTTATTAAAACCCTCAACAAAGTATATTAAGTCATAAATAATACAACGCCTTCCATCACCATGAGTTTAATCAAACCAATGTTCAATGAAACACTGGGTAAACTTCTACTAGTGGGAGGTTAAATTTCATTGGAGTTTTCCTTAATGATGATGGGTATGACTTAACTAATATGTTTTGCTTGTTGGCCAAAGCGAAGGTTGATAAACATATCAAAGGCATAATAGAGAAGTACACTCGTTTTGTGTACGTGGCGACATGTAGTGTCCATTTTACTGATACCAAGAATTACACTTGAGGACAATGGTTAAAGCCATTGAATTGTGTAATTCGTTTGTTGGCTTTGTTTACACTTGAAGTTGTTGGTGGGTGCAATCGATTGGTGTAAATTAAGTTTGTTGACCTACCTAATCAACCCATTTTGGCTTGTTCGCAAAAACGAAGGTTTAAAATAGGCTAGATGGGATCTCAGTCCACCAGGAAAGTCAACGGGCTTTCCCGAGTTAATAGTGAAGGCTATTAATTTGAAGAAAAATAGTGGGAATGTTTGCTTAATTAAAGACCTAATTAAATAAATTAAAATAAACATGATTTTAAATCCTGTTTAATTTGCACTTGTTGAATCACGTTTAAAATGAGCAATACTACCGTTTCACTATGATCGATCATAATAATAATAAAAAAAAAAAAGAACAGGCTAGATGGTGGCAATTTCACTTATTGGTATTGAGATCTTTGGATTGTACTAAAGTCAGAGAAGAAGTTATATACCATCATGCAAGCTCTATTTCAAGAGTCTAGTGACGACATCACCCAGGAACAGCGAGATGTTTATCAAAAACATCTAGATGATACTAACATAAAACTTATTAAATGCATCATGTTAGAATCAATGACACCTAAACTGCAAGAGCAGTACGAAAACATGGATCCTTCTACCATGATCTTATACCTTCAACATAATGAAAGGTATGAGGTGTCAAAGCAACAATTTAGGTGCATATGGATGGGGGTGCCGAAGGCCCTCATGTGCTCAAGATGATTGGGTACATCGAGAGGCTTGAGACTTTGGGTTTTGGTTTGGACAATGACTTGACAATTGACTTAGTCTTGTAGCCCTTACCTAATTCTTATTTTGAATTCATAGATAATATGAGCATGAATGAGAACACCCTCCTTGAGCTCCTAACCATTTTAAGGATTGCAGAACAAGACATTAAAAGGTCCAAACTAGTGTTGATAGTTGATGTTGGCATTGTTGAAAGGAAAAGTAAAGGCAATGATAAGGCTAAGGCTAAATTCAAGCCCAAGCCCAACTCCCAAGATACTTTGAAGCTGACATCATAGGTGTTAGTAAAGACAAAAAGGTTGTTCTCTTCTATTGTGGCAAGCCTAGCCATTGCAGAAAACATTGAAAGGCCTTTCTCAAAAAGAAGTCGAAAGCTTTTACATCAGGTATATTAATTATTGAGTTCAACCCATCTCTTGTTAATCTTGTGTCATTGACACTAGATGTGGTTATCACATTTTACCAATGTGCATGGACTATGGAAGAGTAGATCGCTCACCAAAGGAGAGACGGACCTACAAGTTGGAAATGGAATGCATGTTGCTGCATTAGCTATAGGGACATATTGTTTGTCTTTGCCTTTGGGCTTGATATCAAAACTTATAGATGACAATTATGTTAAATCAATTTCAAAGAATTTTATTTTTGTGTCCACTTTGGAGAAATGAGAATATTGTTTTGATTACTAATGGATTGTTGTCTTTTGGTATAAATAATATTCTTTATGAAATTGTTTCATAATAGTTTGTATGTTCTTAATTAAGCGATAAGGAAATTCTCAATGTAATAATTATGTCAAGTATGGCAAATTAAGTTAAGCGTACCTCATTTTGGGGTTATGCCCTAGAAGCCGCAACTCATACACTGAATCTGTATCGTCGAAATCTACAAATAAGACACCATAAAAACTTTGGGATGGACGTAAGTCTACGTTATCTTATTTAAGAATTTGGAGTTGTAAAGCTTATGTCAAGAAATTGACATATAGCAAGCTTGCCTCAATACCTAAAAAGTGTATCTTTTTGGGGTATCCTAACAAAACTAAAGGATACTACTTCCAACATCCAAAAGCACAAAGCCTTTGTAGCTCATACTATGGTCTTCTTAGAGAAGGAATTTCTTCAAAGAATGACTAGTAGGAGGAAGATAGAACTCGATGAAGTTCTAACTCCATAAGATAAAGTAGACAAAGGACGAGAGTATATGCCATATGAAGAGGTTGAATATCATGAGGAGGTTACTCCACGATTTTTGGATCAAAGTGAACCACCTCAAGTTACACAAGAGCTATGTAGGTCTCGAAGAGTACGTCATGAGCTCGAGAGATATGGTTTCCTCGTGACTCAGTAAGACGACGTACTAGTCTACCAAGATGATGAACCCAAAATTTACGATGATGATATATCAGATCTAGATTCCGCTAAATGGTGTGAAGCTATGAAATCTAAAATAGACTTCATGTACTAGAACCAAGTATGAACTCTGGTGGATCCATCTGAAGGGATTAAACCTATAAGGTGTAAATGGGTCTTCAAGAAGAAGACTGACATGGATGGTAACGTGCATACCTATAAGGCACAGTTGGTTGCCAAAGGTTTCAAACAAAAGTATGGTATTGACTATGATGAAATCTTTTCGTCAGTTGGAATGCTTAAGTCCATTAGGATTTTGCTTATGATTGTTGCATACCATGACTATGAGATTTGACAAATGGATGTCAAAACATCTTTTTTGAACGGAAACCTTGTGAATGTCCATATATTTACTCAAGTAAGCTTCAAAGAGCTGGAATATTCATTTTGGCGAAGCCATCAAAGAGTTTGGTTACATCAAAAATGAAGATGAGCCCTGTGTTTCTCCATACTTTTAATTGGGAATGATGTATCGAACTTGCAATCAGTAAAGACTTGGTTATCCAAGTGTTTCTCCATGAAGGATTTAGGAGAAGCGATCTACATCCTCGGAATTAAGATTTATCATGATAGATCACATAAGTTGTTTGGCCTAAGTCATAGTACGTACATTGACAATCTACTGAAAAGATTCAACATGGAAGATTCTAATAAATGATTCCTATCTATGTCACATGGTATTTATCTCTCTAAGGACATGTGTCCTAAAACACCAGAAGAGAGAGATAAGATGAGTAAGATTCCATATGTGTCTGCAATTAAATCTATCATGTACGCCATATTTTGTGTTCAGATTGATGTCTCATATGCATTGAGCATTTATAGTAGATATCAATCAAAACTAGGTGAGCGTCACTGGATAACTATTAAGAACATCCTTAAGTACCTGAGAAGGACTAAGATATGTTCGTGGTTTATGGAGGAGAAGATGAGCCTACTATAAGAGGATATAGTTATGCTGGTTTTCAAACTAATAAGGACGATTATCGATCTCAATTAGGGTTTGTTTTCTATCCCAATGAAGCTGTAGTGAGCTAAAAAAGCTCGAAATAAATTACTGTGGCTGATTCTGCAATGAAAGCTGAGTACATTTCATTGTCAGATGTAGCCAAAGAGACAGTTTGGATCAAGAAGTTCATTACTGAACTTAACGAAGTTCCAAGCATTGTTGATCCAGTAGAGATATTCTGCAACAACAATGGAGCCATTGCACAAGCTAAGGAACCACAGTCTCATCAACAATCCAAACATATACTCAAACGATTTCATCTAATTTGAGAAATCATTCAGAGAAGAGATATGCAAATTAGCAGAGTACTTACAGACAAGAACGTAGTAGACCCACTAACAAAGGCTCTGTCCCAGTAGAAGCATGATAGACACTTAGCTTCATTTGGTATAAAATACATGAATGATTGGCTATAGTGCAGGTGGGAGATTGTTAGACTAGGTGCCCTAGAGCCAATCAAACTATTGTAATTGACTATGATGTATCATGATTATTTATTACTAAAGGCAATTTTAATATTATGTAAATCATATTCATTAAATGTAGTAATATATGTCCTTAGAGTGGTGAAACTATGGCGAGAGAATCAAACGTTTAAGTCTTGATTATGAGATCCCTATGAGCACATATGGTGGCCATTCTAGAAATTTTCGTAGCCTCAGTATTAATCTAACCTGGGGCACATATAATATGGTAAGATTATCATAGCATTGAAAAACTCTACTGAAAGGTAGTGAAAGGTCTCGCATGTCAAGGTTGTTTGGTGACAACTTGGTGCAATGCGTGAGTGTTTGTTGACTACAAATTCACTGAACTAACCCACCGAAGGATTTCTTGTAGATGATAAACCCAGTGTCTATAGAATAAATCCTCTTAAGGATGGCAGTGCATGTGATCCTAAGACTTGAGATCGCAAGAGTGTTGTGTGTACTCAGTGGTGTAGTTTGAAGCTAGCCTAACACAATACTTTTTAGGGTTATCAATACGGTGGTAATTGACTACATCTTGAAATATATCATTGATATGGTGGATCAACGAAGGATTCATCACTCCTGGGGTTTGGTTATATGGCAACGACCATAAATCTGTGGCGACAGTGGAATTGAGTTGTTGCTCAAACATGATTTTATCTCGGTCGTTAGTTTGATAACCAAACACCAAATATATCAAGGGTGTGATATGAGGATGATACTATTTCTATACCTCAGTCTTAATGAGATAACTAGGGCTGTCAGTCGAGCCGAGCTACTCGTGAGTCGGCTTGGCTTGGCACGGCTCGTTAAATACTAGAATTTGGCTCGAATTCAACTCAGTAAGTTACCGAGCCGAGTTCGAGTCTACCCTGACCCAGCTCGATTCGGCTCGTAAGCCAATAGTGGCTCGTTTAGGGTTTTTCTATGCATAATACAAGTTTTTGGTTTTTTTTTTTTTGTAATTTGACATGTAAAAGACTAAAAGGTTTAAAAAATCACAAATTAACCCTTAACCAAATAGCCCCAATTAACCCAAAATCAAATCGCATAAATTAATTCTCCCCCAAATCAAGAACCCTAAAACAAGAAACCCCAAAAACAATTTCCTGATTATCACACCAAGCCACCCACAAACACAAGAACTACCCAATCACCGATAACCATCGCTTCTTGTCGCCTTGTTCGTTGCCGACGACGCCGATTTTTGCGAAGAATTTGTGAGGAGTTGTGTATCTCGAGGGCAACAGGTTCATTCCTTCATTTGTAGTTGGGTTTCTGTTTTGGATTATTGTAGTTGCGTTTGGTTGTTTGTAGTTGGGTTAGTGCAGAGATGCTTAGAAAATTGTTTTGATTTGGTTTAAGGAATGGACAACGACTGTAAAATTGTTTTTTGGTATGATCCGCAGCTATAATGGTTATAATTTATTTATTACTTAGATCATAATCTCAGCATTAAGTACTTTCTTTTTGTCAGTGTTGACCTGAAACATTTTGTTCTAAGTGTAATAATATTGAAAATTATGTCCCCATTAATGAATGATGGTTGTTTTTAAGATCTTGGTTTATTGTTTCAGTCACCCCTACCCTTGATTATGTTCCCATTAATGAATGATGGTTATTTTGAAGATATATGAGGTCAAAGTGTTGTGTTGTGAAATAAGGGACTAATATTTTTCTGTCAAATTTATATGGATCTTGCAAAAGTAGAACTTTGGCTCCTTAGTTTAACACTTAACTAGATGATTATCCAGGTCTCCTTAAACATTATTATCATACTGATGTTTATTGCTTCCCAATTTTTACCATGATTGTGTTGTAAAAACTTAGTTCTCCCTAACCTTAAATGGTCATCTTCCTTTCAATTATTGGTTTTTGTATGTTGGCCCTCTAACAGATGTTGTACATTGTCCTTTCAACTACAACTGCATTTTTCTCTAGATGGATCTTATTTCAACTAACAACATAATATTATCATAAAAAAATTATTTCAGCTTCCTGTAGCACCAACAAGTTTTTGGGTATCTTGCTCTCACTTATTGTGCTACTTACAACTTGACCCTTTTTGCCTAATTTGAACTTTTGTATTGTGCACTAATTTTGATGAAATCTGGCAGGAAAGTAATCTATTTATTTAGTAGTAATGCTAATATATTGCTGACAATTCAAACTAAAAAGAAGAAGAATATTGGATTGGATTGGATTGAATAGTAGTTCGGTGGGCTTAGGGTACTTTTAATTTAATCATAGCATGTGAGAGATATTGGTTGGATTATTAATTAACTAAATTGAAGCATGCTGATAGTTGAGTGCAATTAATGGGAACATAATCTTTAATATTATTAATCTGAAACATTTTTAAGATTATGGCATAAACTTTTTCTTAATGCTATATGAGTGACCACAATAGATAACAGGTTCATCTACTATGAATTATAAATGTGCACATTTATATTTTCTGAATAAATATTATATGTTACATTGTTTCTTGCTGAATGCAACACCATTTTTGTAGTTCAATAATGCATTTGAGCTGATTCTTGCTGGAAATTTATGGTTTTTTGCATGAGCCTTGTGCATTTATCATCCTGCATTCTTGCTGTGTCTACAGTTAGCTGCCCCTGTTTATGTTGGCTGGGTTTTTGGTTGCCCTTTTTGCTGTTTGTGTTGGCTAGGCTAATTTGTTGTTGCCCCTGTTTTTGCTGACATTTAGTTGCCTATGCTAATGCTTTTTATTTAGTCACCCCTACTTGTTTTTGTGGTTAATAAATTGTGTTAGGCAAGACCATTTACAAGTTTTATTTGTTTTTTACAGGTATGACATCCAGTAGCAAGCCGACATTGGATGAAACAATGAATACACAACCAAGTGTTACTTGCTCGCCGAACGAGGATGCAAATGTTAATCTCTTTCAAAGGAAAAAGAGAGCCAAGACATCTACAATATGGGCTGAATACAAAGAAGTGGTCATTCCTAATGGTGAGAAGAAAGCAGAGTGTATCCATTGTAAATACAAGCTTCAAATTCATGCATCCGGAAGCATTACACATTTTGGAAGACATTTACAAAGGTGTGTGAAGCGAGCAGCTTCACGTAGACAACAACATATTAATTTTCCCCCTGATGATTCTAGTGAGGGAAAATCTGTCTTTCCTGCTCTTACTGGTAAGTTCGACATGACGGTGATAAGGGAATTGATTACACAATGGGTGCTTATGCATGAGCACCCATTTACCATTGTGGAAGATGAGGGTTTGAACAATATGTTGAAATATGGGATTCCCGAATGGTAAAGGGTTTCACGCAATACATGTAAAAATGATTATGCGAAGGTATATGAAATGGAGAAATAGAAGTTGAAGACATTGCTGAAAGGTGTAAGGATGATTAGTTTGACCACATATTTGTGGAATTTTGACAACCAAAAGTTGGATTATATGGTTTTGACAAGGCACTAGATAGAAGATAATTGGAAGTTGAACAAACGAGTTCTTAACTTTGCTCATTTACCTACTCCAAAAGGTGGTATGCAGATTGCTGATGCAATTTACAAATGTTTGGCAGAATGGGAGATTGAAGACAAGGTCCAAACGATATCAGTGGACAATGCTACTAGTAATGATGTGGCAATTAGGGTGTTGAAGCAAAATTTTACAATAACAAGGCAGTTGAGTTGTAGGGGTAAAATGTTTTATGTTAGATGTTGTGCACATATCTTAAACCTGATGGTGCAAGATGGGCTTTTGCAGATTAGGAGAATCATCGACAAGATCCATGAGAGTGTGGTATACATTAATGGTTCGAAGGGTAGGCTGAAGGTTTTTGTAGAGATTGTGCAACAATTGCATTTGCCGTGTTGAAAACTTATCCTTGATTGTAAAACAAGGTGGAATTCAACCTATGACATGTTGGAAATTGCAATTAAGTTTAAAGAAGTGTTTCCAAGATACAAAGAAAGGGATGAGGGTTACGAACATTGTCCAGATAAAGAAAATTGGGTGAAAGTAAAGAAAGTCTGTGAGATTCTAAGGGTTTTTAGTTCAATGACCAATATCATCTCAAGGAGTAATTATCCAACATCAAATGTATTTCTAAAGCAAGTATGTAGGATCAAAATCTTGTTGGATAAAAAAAGTGAAAGTGAAGATGAATTTATTAGACAGATGGTGAGAAAAATGAAAGAGAAGTGTGACAAGTATCGGGGGCAATGTAATTTGTTGATGGCTGTGGCAGCTATATTGGACCCTAGGTACAAAATAAGGGTGATTGAGTTTTCTTTCCCTAAGATGTATTCTGACGTTGAGGCACGGGCAAATGCTACAACTATTTTGGATGTTTTGTATGAGGTATATGGGGAATATGCTAATGATTGTCAGTTATCTAGTGTAGTCCGCAGAGGTACAAGTGAAAGGGTTGGACTTGGAGTAATTCCCAAGGGGTCTATGGGAGGAGGAGTTGATGATTGGGAATTTGATGATTTTCTGGATGAGGTTGAAACTATTGAGCCAAATAAATCTCAGTTGGATATTTATCTAAGCGAGGCATGTTATAAGTGTCAGGGTGATTCGAAAAATTTCAATGCTTTGGATAGGTGGAAGGCGAATGCTTTGAAGTACCCTATCTTATCTGGGATGGCTCGTGATATGCTAGCTATTCCCATCACTACAATGGCTTCAGAGGCTACTTTCAGTGCCGGTGGTAGAGTTATTGACACGTATCGATCTTCGTTGTATCCTGAAAAAGTGGAAATGCTGTTATGTGGAGCCGATTGGTGTCGCATTTTAAATGGAGTGAAAAAAGGAATCACGGTACATTTTTAATAATATATTTATTATTTTATTCTACAATTACTCTTATTTCATTCGAACATTGATATTAACTTTTTTTTTGTTTTAAATTTCGGATACAGAAGGAACCATTGGAGATTCAACTTCCGGAAGTTTGAGTTCTATGTTGTTTTGATGATAATTTTGATGGACATTTTTGTTTTTGTTTTTGTTGTCTTGGATTGTATAATTTGTTGTGTAATATGTTGTTTATGTTGATTTGGATGTGATTTATGTTGATTTAGATGCAAATTTATCAAAAATTGGATCTGATTTGTGTAAAACAAGATCTGCAGGTTATATTAAAAAAGGGCCAAACGAGCCGTAATCAAGCCACTTCGAGCTCACGTTAAACGAGCCGAGTCACGAGCTGAATTTTCCTGACTCGGTCGACTCGTGAGTTGACTTGAATCGTGAGTCGACTCGAACTCGTCTAATGCTTAACCGACAAAATCTGGTGTGCTGTTGTAGGCAACCAAGATTAATAACCTTTCTAACCTAACTACTAAACTGTAAATAGGGTAAGCAAGGGTTGATCCCACGAAGAATGTCTAGCCGAATTTTCAATGATGTGAACAAGGCTAGGGGTTTTTGAGTAAAACAGAAAACAATCTTAGCAAAAACAAAAACAATTCAAATCGAAAATCAATCAAAATAACGAAACTTGGTCTCTGTCAACATCCACCATCGGAATCTTACAACTGATCATTGATGCAAAAGTAAATCAATTCTTACTTTGAATATTCACCGTTGAAACTATTTTCCTATCTCTCTTTAATTGTAATTAATTAGGAAACAAGCGATCTTAATTAATCTTACCATTAAACAACCCTAGACAAGCGCTAAAGATTTAATCTAATGGCAGCCTTAAGAATTAGAGAAATCGATGAAGCTAAACAACACAAACACAAGCGGTTGTATTTAATTTAGTTGAATGTTCCTCTTAAGATTACTAATTCCTGACGCAGCAAATTATTAACCCTAATTGCTTCACAAGTTAGAGGGATCAAACAATTACGGATTTGATATCAAACTTAGCAATAGATTGCAACAAATAATCCACTAGTAGGCCTTCAAGTAATTAAATGCATCAATCATGAAGATATGCACAAAATAACATTCAATACTCAAACACGAAAATTGAACACTAAACCTCACAGTTGGTTGATTCCGAGGTCTCTGTTTCCTTCGACCAAGTTACAAAAGTTTAGCCGCTCATGGCCATAAACAAAAACTCAAAAAGAAAGAAAAATTGCAGAGAAGAGAAGAGAGAGGCGTGGTCCCCCTTTTCCCAAAACCTAATCTGATCCCCTTAACAAAAATCCAGTTCAAGTATTTGAATCCCACTCAATCTCCTAAAAGAAATATTCTAATATCCTAAAATAACATTAATCCTAATTTAATTCTAATTACTTGATAATAAGACAAAGTCCCAAAATAAAATAGGAAAGTGGTGACTCTGAGCTGTAACTTGTGTGCCACATGTCTCCAATAATAAATTGCCCAATTGATTTGCATGACAAGGCGTAATGTTTCAGACGTCCAAGCAGATCGTCAACTTTAAGCTCGATTAAAACCTTGATGCAGCGAGTATCTCTCCAAACTCAAAACATGAAAGTTGTAGATCGCTTTCTTACCGTTCCGTTTTGCAATTAACGCCTCCATTTGCATCCTAAATCAAAATAGAATAATAATGAGTATATTTAGGCAGCAAATAAGTATAAAACACTAGACATTAAGGGGGGTAAATATGACATTTTGCATTCCCATCAAATTCCCCCACACTTAGCTTTTGCACATCCTCGGGCAAACTAATTCAAACAAACGCTACACTCATGTCATATCAAGAACACCATCATCTCAAGTCATATCAAGAACATCAGCATGATGCATAAGCAACAATATTTAATCCATGCATATTCATACCTAACTTAGGAAGCAGCAAAATAAAATAAAACAGAGTTAATGACATTCATCTCTCTTTATCATCTTCCACAATTACTCTTAATCAATCAATACAAACAAGGGAACTAATCACAACCAATTCATGTGCAACTCCCCTCTCAACTTTTCTTCAACTGTTTCTCTTTACTACTACAAACTGGGTAGCAAACTAAGGATACAATATATTTTTTTTTTTTTTCTGTTTTGAAAGAGAATGAGTACATTTTATGCTCCATCTCATTTCATGGTTGTGTTTATGAGTGAGTGCATTTTACGCTCCATCTCGACCCACCACATACCTTTCTTTTCTTTTTCCTATTTGCTTAAACCCAAATTTAGGACTAGCTTAAGAGAAACAATTTTTTTTTTTTTCTTTTAAGGGTTGTTATACACTCCTCAATCATGCTTCGTCACCAAGTCTACAAAACTTCTCAAGACATAGTATTTCAAACTACAAAGATTCAAGTATGATTAACTCTATTTTATGAAAGATTGCTAACATCCTAAGTCAAGGAATATGCTCAACAACAAAGTCAAGTTACTATTTCTTGCATCACTAGACGTTCAAAGACATGACTTAAAGCATAAACCTTCCTAAAAACAAATGCGGGGGTATTTCATTTAAGGTGTATGTGACGTTGTTATACTAGAGGTTGCCAAGTACTGTTAGGCAGTTTTTAAGGCGGGTTCTGGTTTCCAACCGGTATACCCATAAACTAGGCACAATTCGTTTTTTTTTTTTTTTTTTTTGAACACTAAACTTAAAACACAACCTAAATCAACCTAAATCCCCTCCCCCACACTTAAAGCTTACATTGTCCCCAATGTAAGATGAAATGCAAAGAAAAAGCAACAAATAACCAAAATTCAAAACGCGAGAAAAAGAAAACAAACTCCCCTTGGGTTGCCTCCCAAGCAGCGCCTTTGTTTATTGTCGTTGGCTCGACTCAAGGCTTTTGTTCTTGTGATGCACTAAGTAACATTCTACCATCTCTAGGAACACGTTTTGAGGTAACTAGGGAGAGGCTTCAAATCTGGAACGGGGACCTGCAAAACAGAAGGTAAAGGCCTCTCGTTAGAAATTGGTAATGCAATACAAGGAACGTTACCTGACTGCTGCTGTAACTTTGGAGAATCATTCCATCTTTGCAACCAGTTTCCTGCAAATCAGTACTAAAAGCTAACTCCTTATTCTCTTCCTCAAGATGCTTACTAATGGCAGCTCCCAATCCATCTTTTCCATTGAGTTCAAAAACTTCTTGTGCTAAAGAATCAACCACATCAATAGAATAAACATGTTCATCATCATCATCATCATATTTCATGGCATCATAAATGTCAAACTTAACAATTTCACCATCAAATTCCATGGTAAGTATGCCACTATGAACATCAATCTTAGTCTTGGATGTTTTTAAGAAAGGTCTTCCTAACAAAATATGTGTAGTTTGATCACCATTTTCCATATCAAGCACATAGAAATCAGTAGGGAAAATTAAGCCATTAACTTGTACCAAAACATCCTCAACTACACCCTTAGGATAAGCATTAGATCCATCAGCTAATTGAATTACAACACCAGTTTTATTCAAAGGTCCAAGTTTCAAAGAAGCATATATAGAATATGGCATGACATTTATAGAAGCTCCTAAGTCTACCATGGCCTTCTCAAACCTAGTGTTACCTATCGTACAAGGGATAGTAAACATACCTGGATCCTTGCACTTCGCTGGAAGTTTTCTCTGAATCACTACAGAAACATTTTCTCCTACTCTCACCTTTTCACACCCCTTTATTTTCTATTTCCTCTTAAGTGTACACAATTCTTTCAAGAATTTAGCATAGCGAGGTACTTGTTTAATAGCATCTAAGAGTGGAATATTTACCTCGCATCTACGAAAAGTCTCATATATATCTCTGTTCTGCTCATCTTTTCTAGATTCTGCCAAAGCTTGAGGAAAAGGTGGCACCGGTTTATAGTCGGACAGAGGCGGAAACTTATGCTTAGGAACACCATCGTCGTTGGGAACGTTGCTGTCTACAACTACGTCTTTCTCCTTTTCTTCCTTCGACGATGCAGGGGTTGCCTTTGTTGGAATCTCAACCTCTTTACCACTTCTCAAGACGATCGCACTTACATTTTCTCTTGGATTGACCACCGTTTGAGAGGGTAATTTCCTCGACAACGGCGCCAAAATCTGGTGTGCTGTCGTAAGCAACCAAGATTAATAACCTTTCTAACCTAACTACTAAACTGTAAATAGGGTAAGCAGGGGTCGATCCCACAAAGAGTGTCTAGCCGAATTTTTGATGATGTGAACAAGGTTGGGGGGTTTTGAGTAAAACAGAAAACAATCTTAGCAAAAACAAAAACAATTCAAATCGAAAATCAATCAAAATAACGAAACTTGGTCTCTGTCAACATCCACCATCGGAATCTTACAACTGATCATTGATGCAAAAGTAAATCAATTCTTACTTTGAATATTCACCGTTCGAACTCGTCTAATGCTTAACCAAGCCAGGTTCGTTTAGGGTGATACTCGACTCAACTCGACTCGTTTACACCCCTCGAGATAACAGATGATAAAAGGATCGAATTGCATGGTAATCATACAGTTGACGGGTTTCAGTTTTTCATTGATCTCTACTTATTAGGTGGCCATGATGCCTTGCTAGAGGCCAATCTTGGTCTGTGTTTAGTGAGACGGTTAATGTAATACCCAAGATATCAAAGGTATTTTCCTAACTCAAAATAGTCCTTTAGATGTTAATTTTATGTTAAAAAGCATAAAATCTAACTAAGGGCAAAATAGTCAATTCATTTGGAACGGTATGAATCAATTATCCATAGAGAGGCTTAGGGGCAAAATGGTTATTTTGTCTATGGATAAGCATTGAAAAAGTCAAGGATGAGTAGGCTTCATTGCATTTAATGGCATTAATTAAGTAATAAATATGTCTAGTGTGAAATGACCAAAATGCCTTTATATGAAGAATTAAGGACTTATGAGTTATACAATTAAAATAATTGGGCCAATTGCATAATTTTGGAAAATAAATGAAATATTTTCCTATAAATGAGATGAAATTCGTTCAAGCCAAAGGAGAGAGCCTTTCTTCAACATTTCTTCCATTTTCTCTCAAATGTTCCATGAAACAAGCTTTCTTTCTCTAAGTTTTAAAGGAGTTTTGCTTAATTTTTCAAGGAGAACAAGATAGGAGCCTTGGATCTTCAATTAGAATGGTTTAAGGTAAGGATTAAAAACTTTAGTTTTGATGTGATTTGAAGATTTGAAGTAGATGTTGAGGTATAATGTTATATATGTAGGATTAAGGTGTAAAAGAAGTCAAAGGCAAAGGATTTGTTGGAGGAAGTCTTTAAAAAGGTAAGGAAGAACCTCCCATGACTTTAGGGTTTATGCTAGGGTTTGTAGATTTTTATGAAACCTTAAATTAAAGCTTTAAGGCATAGAATTAGTTGATGGCAAGTGTAGTTGAACTCATTTATTCTACTTATTGCCTTGAATTCATTATACATGAAGTTATTGCTATTTATGTTTTATGAGTTGTGATGTTTGATTGAAGAAAATGAAGTGTGGATGCTGATTGTGGCAAAACTTATAGTATTGGAGGCCACATGGTGTTGAATGGTTGCTATTAGAAGTGTTGAGGTGTTGTTTGCATTAGCTTACAATGTTATAGTAATAATGGATGATTATGGGAATGAGATTTTACACTTCCTTTAAGATGTTAAAGACTATTAAGGGGAGGTTTATTTGATCCATAAGTTAACCTATTGGTTAATGTTAATAGGAATTGATGTGGCATAGTAAATATGAAAATTCGGATTTAGTGGGCTTAGGGGTTTTGTTAACCCTGCTTCAGTATTTCGACCATAACTTGAGTTATAAAAATCGAAATGAGACGATTCTTGAAGAATTAGAAAGCTAAGACACAAACCTATAACTTTTATGTTTATGCCAAGAACCAATTCGTTTGAGGAAAGGATGGAAAATGGCCTGAAGCATGAACTGGTTATTAAAGTTTAAGATTTAACATAATCAATTCTTATGATTATTAATTGATTATTAATGTATTATTGTAATTATGCCATGTACTAATGTTTACCCATTAGTTAGATGATCTTTGAAAGATATACATGGTCATGATGTCAATGCATGATTAATGTTATGAAATGGCATGAAGATGCAATGTAATACATGTTTTAAGATGATGTATGTGAGCAAGAGGTAATGTAAATGGGTTGATAATCCATAGATGAATTAAAAGTATTAAGCTCACCAAAATATGTATTTACATGCCATAAGATGTTAGAGATGCAAATAGACATGATAGAGATGCATATAGACATGATGGAAAACGCGTAAGCATATCCTCGTATATCGGTTGAGGAAAGATGAATATATGCTTTAGATGCTAAATAACGCGTAAGCACGCCTCCCGATGATATGAGCTCTAGATGAAATTTGAGGCTAGATGATATGAAGTGCTTAAGATGCTAAGAAATGTCCGATCGGCTAGACGTTAAATGTTTCATATGCATTTAGTTGCATTACATGAGTGATGATGTTATTTACATCATGAGATGATTTATACTCATGTTAGATGATTTTAGATGTTATGTCATGACATGTGATGTGTGTGTACTATGTTTACATACTTATTTGTATGTGTACACATTGATGTTTATCTAGCCATGGGATAAAAAGATGAAAAGCATATGAATTAGTAATAAAAGGGGAAGTATCCCTAGATGTAAAAGATAAGTGATGTGTTAATAAATATGTTTAAATAAAGATCAAATAGTACATTCAGAATGAAACGGATCATTCCTTATTGAGCGATTAGCTCTCACCCTTTCATTGTTGATTGCTTTGCAGGTAGACTAGAAGCGAGGGATGGTAGAGACATCGGGACTACACGTGAGGGGAGATGATTTATTGTCATCTCGATGTTTTTATCTTGATGTAAATAATGTAAATGATAAATATTTGTGAAATACCTTTGGAAGCTTCCACCCTATAAATATGTTTTGATTGTATAATTTCTTAAAGTTTGTAAATTATAAGTTTGGATCCTGCATGACATTTTATATGCATGTTTTGGATATTATTATTATTATCCTTACAGATTTTTTCTAAATACAACTCGTTCTCCAGACATGTATCCTCGGGATTCTCATTGAGGGATATTCAGAGGATACCTGACTGGAGGGGGTTTTACAGTTAATTGGTGGTTAATCACATACTATTCACTACCAATATGTTAGGGAGCCTATGAGTCACACACATAAGGGGAGTCAAATTTAGAGTGTGAAAGTTGATCAAATGAATGAATAAGGGTATTTTGGTATTTTCATGTGGAAAGGACGGAATGGTAATTTTATATAGGTTGTCATCTATGTCTATTTTTGGTGAAATAGAATAAATAAAATTACTTAATTAATATTGAATATATTTATTATATTTAATATTAATTGGAAACCTAATTAATTCCGTCCTAAATAGGAATGGAATTGTATCATACTCCAAGTTGGAATAGGGTTTTAAGTTCCACTATAAAAGGGAACTTAAAATTAGGTTTGAGATATAATTAATTCACTCCCTCAAAACACAAATCCTAGCCCCTTTTCATTCACCCCAACATCCAATCAAGCAATTGGATATTTGACTAATTCTGGAGACTCCTCGTCTGGATACCAATGCACAAATTTTCCCTTGAATTGATTTGCGAAGAATCCGTTATGAATAGTGTCATGAATAGTTTGATGAATAGTAACAAGACGTGAACAGTGTCGTGAGCAATTTCGGTGAACAATACCGGAAAATTAAAATGAAGGAGTCTCCAAACGTGAGTAAGTTTTTAATCCTTGTATGGATTAAATTAATTTAAGCAAAATAATCGTTAAGTAGATCCTAGGGTTTATAAGGTTTTATTAAAAATTTTAAATTATTCCACTGCGTTCTATCGTTTAAAACTTTATAGTAAATACTAGGGTGCAGTTCTAATAGAAGAAATATAATGATGCATACAAAAGCAACAATCGATTTAAACCTTACTTTAAAAACCTCTTACAATGTCGTTTGTTAGCACAAAGCAAGCAAGGTCATCCTTGCAGAAGATTATTCAAACTAACTAATTATTTACCGAATGGAGGGGGTTTTGATTGATAACGCAAAAAATTAAAACAATTAATTAAAAACAAACAAATTAAATTCAAGGTTGAAAGAAATATAAGAATAATGAGATTGAAGGATTATTCATCACCACTAAACATGTATTGCAAATTAATAAATGCACTTCCTAACTTCCTGCCCTTTTGATTATATTAGTTTAGAAAATATCACAAGCTCGATAAATTCAATTTCTTTTTACCTTGTTGTTGGATTAAGCAATCTCTTAACCCAATTCTCTATCTATCAAACAACCAAGAATAAGCTATCTAGATTTAATTTAATAAAAGCATTAAGAGACGAGAAACATAATGAATCAAGGCTAAACTTACAAGCTTGGTTTAGTTATCTTGAGTGTTTATTCCCATTTGCAAGCAATTTACCACTAAATATCTGAATTAATTAAGCTATTACGTACTTTATAATCCAAATTGGCAATAGACACATTAACTCAATCATTCAATTGCACACTTAAATAATCAAGAGAATACACTAAGGCTTTAATAACAGAGAATAAAACACATAACCAAAAGAAGTAGTGAGAAAGGAAATTGCGAATTCTATTAATTATCACAAAATATGTTTAGAGCTTTGAAATCACCCCCAATCATAAGAAAATTAGCTATCCATAGAAAATTAGAAATCAAGAATAGTATTCATGAGAACAAATAATAGAAGGGAGTAGAAAAGCTTAGGAAAATTGGATTGATCAATGGTGCTACTATAGAATTCTTCATAACTGCTTCCTTCCTCTCTCTATTCCTTCGTCTCCTCTTTCGTACGTCAATTCTCTTATCTAATAATTTCTAAAGACATCTATTTATAGTGCTAGGGTCTAGGGATACTTTTTGGAACAATTCTAGGTGAGCTAAACTAGGAAAATTCGGATAAAACTTATCATAAAACACCTAGAACTTGGACTCCACACGAGCGTGGCACTCCTTTTTCTATGCTGCATCGTGCATCCTTCATCGCCCGAACGGGTTGGGGATTCCTCAAAAACCTAGGGGATGGGGAGAAAAATATTCCCCGATGGCGGGGGCAAGGCTGGTTTGGCGATGGGTGTATCCATGCCTTGAAAATACAATTAATTAATTATATGTTTTATAAAATTTTGTATAAGATAATAGATTTTATATAAAATGATCATCCTATGAATCATGTGATGCAATCAAATTTTGTGATTGTTATCTTAAATTTATTATTGAATATTTTAATTTATGTAATAAAAGTAATTGTAAGGTATAAAGTGAATATATTTTGAATGGAAGAGTAAATATGATGAGTTTGACTTTTTGTGTTCACTCTTCCATTCATTTCGTGCCACATCACTTTGTACATAAATCTTTGTAAGATTTCTTTGTACATGTAGCATTACTCTTTGATATTTGATTAAAGATTAATAATTTATTATGTTTTATAAGGATACTTAATACTTTTAAGTAAATATTAATAATTCAAAATGGTTTTAGTAATATATCTCTCTCTCAGTCTCTCTCTCTCTCTCTCTAATTAACAGATTAAATAATTTATTCACTTGCTATAAGATGTGTTTGCATTTGTATATGTTATGTGATTGATTTTTCTTATTATTAGTGCCAAATATAATCACCATAATTGTGCAATTTAAAAAAAAAAAAGTCGTAAAATTATTAATTTTGGATATATTTCTTGAATATTATAAAACTAAACACTATTGAAACCTTCAATAATGGAATAATATTTCCATTATGTGAAGTTTTATTATTATTTTTTATTATTAATATAATGAATTAATGAATTATAGCCTATAATGAATCATATTAATTTATCTCAAACATAAATAAAATATATAATGTGACTATACATTTTAATTTAATAATCTGTAAAATAAATATTCAACTATTAACATAATCTAATAGATGAACAAATCTATTATGTGACCAAGTTTGGTGTTACATAGAAGTTAAAACTCTTAATCTTAAATATATTAAATTACAAGTCCAAAACTCCAAATAGTCCAATGTCATAATTTATTAAATTATTTATTTATTTGTTTTTTGGAAAAGATTGATTAATATTAAAGACATTCATGACTAATTGAAAATATTATATAACCCTTTACATTGATTGAAAGAAAAATATTAATGAAAAAACCAGGTTAAAGAAAACAATTAAAAAATCTATTTTATATATATAATTTCTCAAATTGACATGTTTTTCATACATAATTAACTTTTATTTAAGTGGAATCTATAGTTTATAGTATAAACTTTATATGTTAATAAAAACTTAATTCTATCCTTAAAATATTATTGTAAATGAACTATAGTTTATAGTATAAACTTTATATGTAAATAAACTTTATTTTATTGATTTTATATATTCTTGTAAATAAAAAAATCAAGAGGAGGAAATAAATAATCATCCTATAATAAAATAACTTGAAACCCCATCCGGGGAAAATTCCTCGCGGGGATTACTTCACATTCGGGGTGGGTTGGGATCATTTCATCCTTGTGGGGCATGTATGGGGATTTACTGACACCCCTGAGGGGTCGGGGACGGGTATGGGGGACCCATCCCCTAGCCCAGACTCGCCCCATGCCCATCTCTATTATATATGTATATATATACACACACACACACACACACACACATATATATACACACAAGCCTCTAGTGAGGATGTTTTTTTTGTAAATTTTATGAAGACCATGCTTAAATACCATTGGATTCATTTATAAAACAGTAATACTATAGTCACAAACCCTTCTTATCAACTTTTTTTCATAAACGTGACGTGTCAACTCGTAATTGGTCAGTTCGCAATAGGTCTCGCTTGCCCAACAATTGGTCCTGCCTAACCAAATGCGAATTGACCAATTGCGAGCTACCACGTCAACGTTTGTGAGAGAAAGTTGTGAAAAGTGTCAACCTATTTTTATTCTTTGTAAAATATAATTTCAATCCAATGATGATTAATCCAATAGCATTTAAACATGATTTATTTTAACCTTTGAAAATAGCCATCAAATTTATTCATTTTCTGGGTTATACTTCATTTATCTGATATTGATTGAAACTACTAAATGTATTTATGATTATCAATGAGTTTTATATACTTTTTAAAATTATTAAAAATCACATAAATGATCAAATATTCAAGAAATTATCAAAAAAAAAAAAAAAAATCGTTCTAAAATTATAATAAAACTCACTAAGAAAATATTTAATATTTTCTAATAACAATGGTGTGTTTAATATCAACCATGTTAGAAGTATGAGTGGATCTATTGGCACCCTACTAATGGACTAAAGAAACTCCACTTTTTAATAAATTTTATCCCTATATTAGATTATAACATTAACTTTAATTTCTTAATCTTTACAAATACTTTTGATACCCTACTATCATCTCATAAACCCTAATATTTTTATGCTATTCAAGTCATTCTTTAACAAAGGATAGTTTAATGGAGGAAGAAGATTTGTAGTAGGATATATCACGTTACAAGCAATACAAAATTGTAAGTTTTTAATTGTTTCACACATATATATTTTTTCTATTGTGTTCTTGGGATTATTTGTAAGGATTTTTTTAGCTTTAATTTTTTTGAACATTCAATTTAATTATTCAAAATTTTATTTTAGGAATAACAATGGTGATGGTATATAGGATAAGTGAAAAGAATAAAATGTAAACTCTTTTAAAATAAAGAAAAAAAAAATGAAATGAAGGGCATATATGAAATACATGGGAGGTGATAAGAAAGAAATTTAATTTTAAAATTTTGAAATATGATGTCTTAAGAAATAGGGTGACGTTAGTCTATTAGTGGGATGTAAATAGCTCCACTCTAAGGGTATATAAAAACATCCCATAAAAGTAATAATCTAACTTTGGGCTAAAATAGGCCCAATTCGACCCAACAATTAATAAAAGGAGAAACAGACCCTTTACAGATGAGGCAATCTCATAATTAACAAATACCATAGGGACTAAAATACAAATACAAAAAATAAAACTTTGGTTAAATAAATTTGCTTCACACGACGCTGGACGAAAGAAGCAGCAAGAGACTCTAGAGAGAGAAAACGTGAGAATTTCTTCTCTCAGAAAAAAAAAAATCACCTCTTGTTCTCTTCTTCGGCAGCTTCCACACATTTCTCTTAATCTCACTGTAAGATTTTCTTTCAAAATCAGTTTTAGTTTCTGCTTATTATAATTCTGCTTTCCTCGAAATCACTTTTTTTTTTTTCCTTTTTTCTGGCGGGAACCTTACGTTTTGTTCTACTGTCGGTTGTTTTAGTTTTATTTCAAATGCAATACGATTCTTCGTTAATTTTTGCTCTGATTTTCGTGCTTTTTAGCATTGCCGGTGAAACTCACGAGTTTTGTTACTTCAAATTTTTTTGTTCTGCCGATTCCTCTTTCCTCGTTTTCAGGATCCCCAAACGGTGCGTTTTAGGGTTTCCTTTTTTATGCGGAATTGTTCTGTTTCGTTCAAGCGAACACACTGGTAAAGGATGAAACCGAGACGTAAAAGTTCAAGATTTTAGTGTTTCTTTTATTTTTTGAGGATTTTTTTTGACGGAGTCAAAGTGAAACGCAGCCTTTCTAGGGTTTCTGTTTTGTTTTATTCTTCTAGGATGGATTTTGTTGCATTTAGTTTTATATTTTTGGGATAATTTTGAGTGATATCTTAGTTCTGTAAGTTTTTTTATTGGATTGATATTGTCGTTGGCTCTTAGTGTAGGGTTTTTGGCATTGATGTATAATATGAGCACTTCTTGTAATCTTTGAATTTGATTGAAAAATAAATGGGAATTAGTTTATTTGGATAGTGGAACAGTACAATCAAATCCTGAATTTGTTTAATTGCTTAGGAGGTTGTTGTTGTTGCTGTATTTGTTGCAGGAACTGAACTTTTGATGTTGAGTTTGCATTGATTGGTGGGATTTTTCGGGTGAGTTTCAAGAATGCCTTTGTTGAAAAGGAAGCCTGTTGCTTTGTTGGAACCACCTCAAGATTTAGAGCCACATGAACTCGTATACCAAGTTCGGTTCACGAAAGAGATTTTTCGGAATTACTTGTATCCTTCTTTTGTTATATTAGATAAGAATTAGGCTATTGAGATGATTATTGACAAGATATATGATTTTAATTCAAATATTGGGTGGAGTTGTTTTCACCCTAAATAATGAAATTGTAGTTCTACTTTGTGTTTGTACATCTGCCTGTTACTAAATAGGGCATTGTATTTTGTTTGTTGTCCTTAATATGGACCAGAGATTACTTGAACCGGATAAATTTATACCGCAACAGGGTTTGGATGTGTAAATCAACTGGAAAAGGTAACTTGACATATGAAGAGGCCCTGGTGTCTGAGAAACGTGCAGCTGAGAAGGTTCAAGAGCTTCCCAAAGAGCTAGTGGCACCTGCTCTTCGTATCATACAATTTAGTAAGAATTTGTTCTCCATTGTGATATAGTTGCTTTTCTATTTTCTTATATCCTTTTTGGTTGTATTTTGTAGCCATTTCTTAACTGAGCTACTGCCCTTGTTAAACATCTAGTAAAAAATTTGCAGTTTCGATTTACCTGTTCAATATTTTGATGTTGCTAATGAAATTCTGAATACAAAAAGTCTGTACAATGTTTTCAAGTGATTAACATGATGTTTCAGAAGTCCTTAGAAGACCTTGGGGTCACTTGTGATATAATTACATCCTACAAGATTTTGACTATCAAGGTTGTAGGTTTTGAAAGATGCCTCTGCTGTAGAATTCAGTGAACAAGATTATAGTTCGGGGATTTTTGGAAAATAGGTTTGAATGAAGGAGCTCTGTTTTAAAGTGACGGGTTACTAACATTGTGGTGCATGAAATTAACTATTCATGTGGCCAAAGGCCTTTCCAACACCTGATTGTGGTGCCCTGTCCCATGGATGTGTCATTTTTCTTATAAATTTTGATGTTTCAGTGGTTTTAGAACTTATAGTAATATCAATTCCCAAGCCATTGCACAGTTATGAGTTGATGTTAATATGTTTAAATCACTTGGGGAGTGATTTGAGCTGGAATGTTTTGATGTTTAGTGTCACTATGGGTGTGTCTTGTATGTTGTATTGGGCGGGATTAATATATTGGGATTGGACTAGGTTGGACTAGATTGGTTTTTTTGACAAAATTATATATATAATTAATAAGGCCAAATTTTACCACATATCTAATTTAAATAAAATAAATAAATACTTAAAATTGATTTAAATTTAATCTTAATTCTTCTATTTATTTATTCATAATAAAAGTTCATAAATATAAATTTTATAAAATTATTGATTACAAATATTTATGATAATTTTTTAATATAACTAAATAAGAAATAATGAGTAAAAATAATGTGATTAATGTTAAATTAGATGATATTATAGTCAAGTTAGGTAGCATTGTATTAAGTGTGATGACTTTGAGAATATTTACATTAGCACTGTGTGTAAGGGACTAAATTTAAAAGTAGTCGAATGCTAAAGTAGTCCCCTCATATCCCAAACGCTTGCCTAAACTGATTTAATGCAATCCGTTGTTTTAGTTCAGCACAATACTGGAAAGCAGAAAGAAATTGAGAATGAGAATCACATCTAAGGTTCTAAGCAGACGCACCTAGGAAAATAAGAAAATCACAACCTGAGACAATGTTTATAAGTTAGTGAATTTTTTCATTTTATTTTAAAAACTAATAAATGTAAACCTAAAGAGTGATGTGCACTATAATAGCTCATTCAAGCAATTGTTTGGATTGTTTGCCCTTGACTTCATAAATTGATTGTTAAGTTTGCTATCTCTTGAATTCAGTGGCTTATTAATCTTGTCTAGCACGGAAAACAAGCAGCTGGTAGAAGGGCATGATATTTTTGCTATTTTTTATAAATAGGTCTTATGAAATTACTCCTGAAGCAATATAGTTAGTCATAGGTATAGCAGAAATTGTGTCTTAACTCTAACAAATTAATGTATGTTTTGCTAACGAAATAGAATGAGAAGAATTTGTTGTTTCTTCTTACTTTTTCTTATTCTTAAGGAAATCTAGTTCCTGGGCCGTTCCTCAAAATTTAACGACTGATACTTTTCAAATGATGAACCTTCCAGCTGTTCGAACTATCAAAATTAACTTTATAGTGATAGGGAAGGTAGTTCTTGAATGGCCCTAGTGATCACCTGTTTTTTGTGTCAATCTAAAACGGGTTTTGTATTGACCAATTTATTACATGCTCTTGAAATGGCCATAATAGTTATGTATGAACGTAAGGATCCACCTAACATTCTCTTAGCAGAGATAATAGTGAACACTATTCTATAAATGAGGTTTATCATTCAAGACTTCTAATTACATGAGCATGCAAAACAGAGAGAAGTTACTAAAAATTGGTTTTATGTATCATTTCTTAATTACTTTCAGACTTCTGAATACATTGAAATCGAAAATTTCTGTAGTGTCACTGTGCTATGAAATAACCTTTTCTATTTATTTATTTTTATTATTCAGGCATGCTTTCCTTGAAAGATCTTGCCGATACAATTGCTACGAAGTTGCAGGAATGCTTGTTTGTTGGTGCTGAATTGTATGGAAGAAAGGATGATGATCTGCATCCATGCAAAATATTGAAAGTTGTGAAGGCAGATGCAAACAGAACTCAATATGGGGTAGCATGGCTTGACAGAAATAAGAAATCAGCGGAAAGTGACTTACTAGATAGAGAAAATATTGTATGGAAGAAGCCGCCTTTTAGTAGAAATTTTTTGAAGTCTTTTATTCGGGAATCTACATACCGATGTATCCCATGGGTGCTTCATGACAAATTGGCACAAAAACATGATATCTCGAATCAGCCTCCAGTGGACTTAAGGAGCAAATTCGTCTTTCGGGATGGGCTTCTGGTCTGCAAAAAGCGTAAAAAAAATGGGCAAGTAAGAAATGATAATATGGAATTATACAGTTTCAACTTGCTTGGTTAACAGGTTAAGTCTATGAAATAATTTGTCTCATATTTATCATATATAGGTAGTTAAAGAAGAATCTGGAAAATGTAAAAGGAACAAAGTAAGAAGTGAGAAAGTAGAAGGCTTAGCAATGGAGAATACTAAGAGAGGTAGGCAAAGAATTTAATCTATTTTTGATGCATCTTATATTGTTTTCTTTGTTATTTCGTAATTCAATTTGATTGGTTACATTCTTGCTTGCAGCAGATTTCTGTATTTGAATTTTCTTTTCCACCTACACTTGGTTTGAGAAGGTTTAGGAGGCTGTGTTTCTTCAGATTTCCTGTTAAAGTTTAACCCTTATTACTCTCTTGTACTTGTAGAAGACGACCAGCCAGAGGAAGAACCTATTAGGTATCCTATTGATGACTTGTTAGTGCTGCCTGGTGTGGATGATCCAGTTTTCACTGATCGTCCCTTACCCTCAAGAGACTTCAATGTTCCAATGGATTGTGTTGGCGATCTTTTGATGGTTTGGAAATTTTGTTCTTCATTTGGTAGGCTGCTACACTTGTGGCCATTCTCACTTGAAGACTTTGAAAATGCTATCTGCCATAAAGACAGTAATTTGTCTCTCATAGTGGAATCTCATTCATCTCTTCTTCGATTGATCATAAAAGACACTGGTGAAAATGTAATGCCTATAAAGAACAAAAAGCGAAAGGTAAAGGCCAAATGTTTTACTTAGACTGGAATTTTATTTTGTTTATAATTTTCCTTGCGAGGAGTTAGATTTACTAATAATTGTTTCTTCATGTCCCCAATTGAACTTCTCTTAAGTCCATGTTGCTTGATATTAATGTTTCTTTATTTTTTTTTCTTTTTTTTGTCTTTATTCAGATTACGGCAATTACATGGACAGAGTATCTGTGCGATTTCTTGGAAATAATCAATAATCCTGAATTATCCTCTAATATGACAACCATTAAGCGTGGTCATTACGGTCTTTTAGATGTTAATAGTAAGTTGGGAATTTTACGAGAATTGGTTAATCAAGTCCTTGAGACAGATCTTATTAGGGAGAAGTTGGATGAACATATTGAACAACGGCGGGCACTTGGATCCACAAGAAGGGAGGAAGCATTGGAAGCAGCTAGAAAGCAGAGAGAAGTTAAGGAACAGTTGAAAGCCCAGTCTACTGCCAATGGCGTGGCAAATGGGCATAGTTCGGATAGCACAAAGTGCACTCTGCTTTTATGTTCAAATGATAATCATATTAGACAAAATGGAGAAATAACAGAGAAGAAAGTGGCGGAGAACATTTCCTCTAAGCTGGAGAATTCACTGTAAGAAAGGTTTGAGTAACTTTATGTAGAATGGTGCTATATGCCTTCCAATTTTCAAAGTGCACCTCATAATATCATTTTTTTTTAAGTACAATTTTTTTCTCAGTTGAAATGACAAAGACACAAATTTAGTTCTAAATACTCCCACATGATTCTTTTTAAAATCTCTCACCCCTACTCACCCTCCCTCCTTAAACTTTCCATTCTAGAACTTAGTTTGAAACATATTTCATTGTTTTTTAACAAATATGGACTTCTTTTAAGTGATGGAGATAGATCAACATGAAGTAACTTGTTAGGAAGTGAGTTTTAAGTTTGCTTCCATCATATCTTTCGGAATAGGATTTGCTTGGTTGGTTACAACTGAACATTTTGGATTTGTTCAGAAAACAAAGGTCGAACATGTCAAAGATGTTCAGCTAAACTCAAACTATAAAGTAATGTCCCAACATGCTATATATGCCTTTTAGTTGACTCAGATAGTTACTTTGGGGTAGTTCAGGCTGTAGTAAATCTTCTTTTATATTTGTTCTTTATGCACGGATTGCACAAATGCATGATAGTCTAATGGTCTTTGTAAAACCTTAGACAGGCAGATAAATGGAATATTTTGTTGTTGTGGACACCTGGTCCTCTTTTTTTTCAAGAGTAATACATCCCTTTTTTTCCCATCCGAAAAAATAAATAAATAAAGAAATAAACAGGTCTAAACATAGTTTTTATTTTTATTTTTTTCCTCCTACCTCGCATCTTGAAGATTTTTGGTTTTGACCTGCTGAAGGCAGCTGTTTTCAGCTGAACACCTGTGTATGTGTCCTTGGAATTTTAGCAGAGGGAAAAGATTAGTAAAACCTAACTTTGTAGTTTAATTTTTAGTTTACTTAAAAGTTATGTGATATTTTGGGCGTGAGCTTAAAAGTTGGCATGTTTTTGATAGTAACTGGGGGATAGTTGCACCACTCTTTTGTGTATTAGAGAAATATATTTGACAATGAAGCTTGGCTTGAAACTTGGTATAATTTTGTTACAGTGAAAGTAAGCCTTTGGAAGTTGCTTCAAAGAAGATGTCCAAGAGCCAGAATATAAATGTGAAATTACCAGCAGAAAATGGGAAAAAATTATCTGGGAAAGAAGCATTGAAACAATTGAGGGATGACAAAAAGGAACCAGCAGAAATAAGGAGTAAAGAACAGAGGGTGATATTCTCTCTCATATGCATTCTTTTATTTGTTGTTTTTGTTTTGTGGTTTGTTCATCTTTGATTTACATTTTTTTTCTCTAAACCACAGAAAGAATATTTTGAGCGTGAGATGGAGAAACGGGTCATAAGCACTAATCCTTTGGGTAAAGACAGACATTATAATAGGTATTGGTGGTTTCGACGTGATGGAAGGATATTTATTGAGAGTTCTGATTCCAAGCAGTGGGGTTACTATAGTTCCAAGGAAGAGGTATAACTGCTGAATAAATGTCTATGGTGCTGATCTTTTACGTACTATATCTGATTTTGTACTTACTCCACCTGTTCTTTTTGAACAGCTTGATTTATTGATGGGTTCGCTGAATTGTAAGGGTGAGAGAGAAAGGGCTCTTCAAAAACAATTAGAAAAATTCTACACCAAAATAAGGTAAGTTTTGTTCTTTTGTTATAACAGCAAAGTGATTGCCACTGAATACGTTCATCACTTTTTTCCTTTAGTTGATTGTATCTGGCTTATGCTGATGTGAGATTTTTTTAATGAGTTAACGACATGTTCCCACCCAAAAAATGGCCCATTGACACTTTCTCACCCTCAAACTTTTAAAATACCCTTTTACTATCAAAATATTAGGCTTTCCTCTAATTTGGGTGGGAAACAAAGTGATTTACTAAAAAATCCCTCTCTTTTTTCTTCTCTTCTTAGTCCCTTTCATTGTTGGCAATTGTCGCTGGCGTTGGGGAGTGTTGAAGACTAGAAAATTAACAAACAAATCACAAATATTGCCAACAAACATTTCTAGATTGTATTTCAACCCAACAAACACAAAAATTGAACGAATCAAATCCAATTAAAATTTGGAAAACCCTAGGGTGGGAAAGCTTCAATCACCGGTGATTGGTGAGCAAACGGGATTGGAAATGTTGGGCTTTTGGAGAGGAAGATTTAGGGAGTCAATTGGTGGTGGCAGGGACGATTTTCGGCATCGGAAACGACTAGAAATCAACTTGGAAGTTAAAAGGTCGCGCGGTGCACGGCCAGCGATTGGTGAGCAAGGGACAGTGATTGAGTAAGAGTTTTGTATACTGGGTTGTTTGGAGTGTGATGGTAGTGTTTGGGTGAATTTCTAGCAAAGAAATCAACCGGAAATCCGGCTTAAAGAGTCAGCCGTGCGAATGAAGGTGGTGGTGGGAAATGGTGAGTGATGATGGCAAATGGAGGCTTGAGCTTTGTAGAGGAGGTGATGGAGATTCTATGGGTGGTCTTGAAAGTGATTTTGAATTCAGGGATTGGCCGTAAAACAGCAAAAATCGCCAGCAGTGACGTTGCTAACATGTGTCATCCTTTGCTAACGTGTGTCGGCCCTTATCTTTTCTTCTTCTCCGGCGGTCAAATGTTTGTTGACCATTCTGCCTTTACTAATAACAAACTTTTGAGCATTTTGCTTTTCCTCACAACGAAAATTACGAAAAAAATTGTGTTGTGGGTACTGGAAGGGTATCTACAAAGTGGGTTGGTATGAATTTGTCAATAGGCCTTTTTTTGGGTGGGAACATGTTGTAAACTCTTTTTTTAATATATTATTATTTATTTATTTTTAATAAAAAAAATAATCAAGGAGCTTTTTGGCTCACCTGAAAATTTTGCCACAGTCAAGACTCAAAGTGAATTTAGGGTGAGCAAACCCTAATTTGATCAGTTAAACCAGTACATAAATAGCAATAAAGAATAATAACTAAATATTCAAAGAATAAGGAAATTTTTTATTATTCTTTGTAGCTATCTATGTACTATGTTTAGCTGATCAATATAAGCAATCAATGTCTATGGAGAGTACTCTATGAAAATTGCTGGTGATGTTTGCTGTCATTATATGATTTGGATGAAGCCTAGAACAATAAGCTTACTCTGAGGTAAAATTATTGAATTTTGTTCCCATTGAGTGCAAAATGGACGTGTAACTGACTTTACAGCCAGAACCGGGATAATGTTTTGTTTCTATCATCGGTTGATAACATCTGAGCATATGCTCATATCTGATACTAATTTTAACATTTAACCTGCAACACTTATTCTGGAAATGTAAGTTTATTTATCTGCCATTTATTCTTCGGACTTTGTTGATAAAGCATTTCCTATTGCATTTTGCAGCTCGGAATTTGAAAAGAGATCAAAGAACATGGTCGACAGGATTGCACTGGAAGAGGCTGTGCTTCGGAGATCTACTCGCGTACGGGCTCCGCCTAGAGAAAATCCTGCTAATGCTTTTCTTAGATATGTGAACAAGTGGAAGGAAGACTGATACAGATTGGGTTCCTTGTTGGAGGCAAACTGATTAAACTTGGATGTGG
Source organism: Pistacia integerrima (assembly GCA_026225825.1). NCBI lineage: Eukaryota > Viridiplantae > Streptophyta > Magnoliopsida > Sapindales > Anacardiaceae > Pistacia > Pistacia integerrima. The sequence continues at coordinate 14,899,091 of CM047740.1, read as the reverse complement.
TATTGGGGGCAAACTAATTGGGATTGGGCACAGTATTTGGAAATTGAATTTCCATCTGATTTAGATTAGGCACTTAGTAACCATTAGTGATCTGGACTGGGATATTTTGTTGGGGTGGAATTTTTGGCCATGGTTGGCAGGGGCCAAAGGCAAGGGCAGGGAAGGAGTAGTTTTTTCTTTAAATTGTTTCCACTGAGGTGGCAAGCATGTAATGTTGCTTGATGCTCAGATTTCTGTTAATGTACAAGTCACATTCTTTGATTGTATTGGCAATCAGCTGAAAATCAAATGGTAAATTTTTGCATTTTCTGCTTGAATTATGCAAAAAGATGATATAAATTGATGTGAGAAAATGGTCAAGTTTTGTGGTTTTAGAAAATATGTTTTAGGCTGCGTTTGGATCGGGGCATATAAGATAACGGGAATAATCTTCGTTTATTTTACGAGATTTTAGTGTTTGGTTTACAAATAATAAAATATTACGAGAATATTTTATTGTAAATAATGTTTATTGTTGGTAATATTGGGGGTAATTTGATACCATCTCCATAGGATTAAAACATTGTTGGGTAATCTTATATTTTTACCTATTTTTCTTTTAATTAAATGTCATTTCGGATACAATTGTCCTTAAATGTCTACCAAATAACAATTAGTCTAGTCTCTCTACCTTTCAGAAATTAGCCATAACACTCTAGTTACAAAAAAGTTTAAAAGTTAATAAAACACTCTCAGTCACAAAAAAGTTTAAAAATTAACAAAATATCCTCAGTCACCCAAGACCACGGCCCGTCATCGGCGTCAATTGCCGTAATGGTGTATGACTGGGAGATCTAGCCAGTCGTGTGTTGGTAGGACCTTTTTTGGTCATGGATCTGTATCCATTGCAAGAAATAGCTAAATCTAGCGTTTCTATAGTTGTTTCACGGTCAAAGATGTGGTCGTGAAATAGCCACAGATCTAGTCGTGAAAATGTTAGATCTTTGGCCGTGAAATGGTACAGCCAAAGGTCTACCTTTTTCACTGTCAGATCTATGGTCATTTCACGGCCACATCTTTGGTCATGAAATGGCTATAGACCTGGCTATAAAACGGTCATGGATTTGTGTTTCATGGCTGGAAATGGCTTTACCAACGCACGATCGGCCATATTCAGCCAGTCATGCACCATTTTGTCTACTGCGACCGGTAACGGACGGTGGTGGCTAGCTGCCGACAATGGCTTGGGGTGGGTGGGGGCGATTTAGCAACAAATTAAAATTTTATATGACTGTGGTGTTTTAGCGAAATTTCAAATGTAAGAGTTATAAGAAATGATTTAAAAAATAATAATAAAAAATACTATTATATTAATATTTAAAAAGGAGAGCAATTTAGTAATCTATATAACGTATCCACCAATTTATTCTACCATCCAAACATATTGTTCACCAATATATTCGAACTAACCAAACACATTTTTTAAATATTCTTAACAATCTTCAAAGTGATTTATTTTTTTGTTAATATAATATTTTCTATAATTAAATATTATATGAATTCAAATATCCCTTTAAGGATAAATTGTTGTATCGTGTTTGCGAAGGGATATTAAGCTTCCAAACTCTTGAAATGGGAGACGGTAAGGTAGTAAAAAGAAAAAGAATGCAGATTTATTTTGATATAAATCTTGGAATACTTGAAAACTTTGCTCGACGAAGGGGTAAACAGTAGATTTTCACTGTAGATGGCCTATATATCCAAGGCCCGATACCCTTCAGTCAAACCTTTTACTTTACAGTGATATAATATTTATACTCAAGTTTTTCTTTTTCAAATTACAATTTTGAATTTTCTTTTTAATAATTTCCTCTTCTTTTGATTTTTGAAGACAAATATTGCTTCTAATTGAAAAAACTAAAGGATTTAAACCTCTTCCTTTTAAAGAATATTTTGTTAAGATTTTCAATACACAGAGCTTCAAATAGAACTTGAAATTTTTTGAACTTGGTAACAATAGTAGACTACTGATATCAAGCAAATAATTCTTTTTGAAGACAATCAAATGGCAAACAATATTTAGAAAGCAATTATAACATTTTACTTACTATAATTTAACAATGCTAACTAGAATTTAACAAGAAAATAAATTAAAATCTCTAATTAAGGAAACAATATTTAGAAAGCAATTATAACATTTTGCTACTTTGTGAAAAACTGTCCTCAAGGTTGAAACTCCAGAAAAAAAAAAAAAAGAAAAGACTTTACTAAATCTTGTAAGCATCCTCCCATCAAGAAAGGAGTAAGATTGGTATATGAGACATTGTGCTATAGATTAGTTTTTCCTTTTAACCGTGTACCTATCTAGCACTAGTATAGGTTCTATTCACTACGGGAAACCACTAAAGCCCGACACAGGCAATGCGTGGGAAGCTAAAATTCTGCGTAGGAGAAGATGACCGCCTACGTTACCACTACCTCAGAACAGCCTTGTCGGAATTCTCTACTCCGGTGCGGTGCTAGGTGATAGAGTCAAGGGGCAGGTGGATCACCGATGCAGAAGGCTAAGTAAGAAGCCCAAAGCATTGGAAGACTATGTGTAGTCTCAGACATGCAATTCGAGATAAAGAAAACATAGAACTGAGTTTGTTATCTACAACTCAAAAAGATTACCAGTATTCAGTTATAGATAATTGAAGTTAGTCTCTTATGGTGAATATAATTCATTGTAATTGTAATTACAGGGCATCGAAATAAAAATAAACTAACTCCTTTCTCAATTTCTCTCTTCTCTCTATTCACCTTTCTTAAAGATTGACTATCTCAAACCAAGTCATTATCTTTTGGCTATCAATTTGGTGTTTTCGTTGAGAGTTGGGCTACAAAAAAGGCTATCTATAGATTAGATTAAGGTGCAGTATGCTTTCCTTGAGAGGGAGTACTGTATTGAATGACTAATAGGTGAGTGAAGCTCCCTAAAGGGTAAAAAGGCTACCGCTGGGTCTAGGGGTGAATGGTTCCAGGTACTAGCCGAAATTGTTAGGAATCGGAACCGACTGGTTCCAGTTCTTCAGTTCCTAGAACTAGAACCTGAAATGCAGGTTTCAATTCCTTTCCCAGGTACCCTTTCAAATTTTATTTATCCCCTGTTAATTTAAAAATGACAAATACACCCTTGAAAATTCACAAAATTCACACATACACTCTGGTTCCCAAATCGGTTCCCAATAGGGTACTCGACTGTACATTTCGACTGGTTCTCGGTTCCAGCACTACAGGGGAACTAGAATTGAACTCGGGAATTCTCAATTCCAATTTTCTAGAACTGGAACCTAACATTTGAGGGCTGGTTCTTGTTCCTACCCGGAACCGATGGTCTGGATACCCACTGGTGTTGGGTTTACCTTTTACCCATGCTCACCCCTAGTCGGATCAGTATTCATAGAATGAAAGCTGTTGTGAATGTCGGCTCTTGAAGGGGGGTGCAATGTTAGGATCCCACATCAGGATCTTACACTCACCAACTGTGGTACTTAAGCCTAGGAGCTCTCCTACCTATCTGGTCTTTTAGGTTGGACTCTCCCTTGAGTTTGAGTTTTAACATACCCACTTGGATGTAGATCGAGTCGGTATCTACTTGCAAGTTACTCATTTGGGTCGTTTCAAGTAATGGATACCCAATTCCCAATCCACTTACCCATTTTAAAGTTTTTTTCGAAAAAAAAAAACCTATTTTTATACACTTTAAATATAAAATTAAAACAATAAATATAAATGGTTAAATCCATATTTAATGCATATACTATATGTTTTATATGTTTATGGTAGGTTTCTAAGACCTTTAATCAACTATTAATTCTCTTATATCTTTCTAAATTTGTTACTACAATAGACATAATTACATATATTTGCTTTCTAAATAAAAAAATATAATAATTTTTGGTAGTGACTTATGTTAAATAAAAGTATGGCGTCCGATTATTAATCAAATAAATGTTTTCTTTGTTATTTTTATCATAATTATCTTACTTAATTATTTTAGAATATTTTTATTATAGCTATATATTACTTAATTTTTTCCACCTTATTTTCACCACTATTGATATTTTTAATAATGCTATATATACAAACAATTCTTACAAAATTTTTTTGTATAAAGTGATTTACAGGAAATAAATGAAAAATGTGAATACGATTAGTTTGATTTTTTGTGTTCATTTTTCCATTTATTTCTTGTCACATTACTTTGTACATAAATTTTTGTAAGGTTTCTTTGTACATGTAGTATTGCTTTTATATTTTTTTCCCTCCATGGCTTAATTATTTCACCCTAATTTTTTCCTTCCTTGAAAGAATGGAGCTTTGAATTGTAGATATTTAAACATTAAATCTTCGATTAGTTTTCTAGGAAAAATCTTTTACGATTTTGTTGATTGTTGACAAAATTAAAAATAACAATAACATGAAAATTGCAAGTATAAATGTGGATCTGAAATCTGAATAGACATAGAACAAAATCATGTAAGGTAATCATTTGTACATATAATTATATAACAAATTGGTTGGGATTATATAATTAAATCTTGCCAAATTTATAGATTGTTTTATATATTCTGTTATTAGTTATGACATTAAAAGAATATTAATAGAAGGAAGTACCTCAAAATAATACATGCTTGTTTATATTTTTCACATTTTATATCTTCTTGATTATAGTAAATTAAATTAATTGGCAAATCAATTAATGTTTTAAATATAGATTATGGACAAATAGTATGTTGGGCTTCAAATACAAAAAATAAACAAAAAAATAAAAAATAAAATAAATGCACATATTAAAATTTTTGGGGTTGGTTACCCCTACCTATATAAATCCAATTAATTAGTATGAAATTATTATTATAGTGAAATACTTGAACAGGTAGGGTATCTAATTATATACACCTTTATCTAATCTCATATATATATTGTGTGTGTGTGTGATTTTGAATAGTGGATTAGTATGAATTAAACTGTTTGAATAGTGGTTAATTAGGAAAATTTCTCTTGTTAGAAAACACCCAAATTTATGCTTCCCTTGGTAATATAAAACAACTTTAAAATAGACCACAAGTTTTTCTGGGAAGAAAAACTCTTTTACCCAATAATCAAACATGAACTAAATTGATTATAATCTCAATTATTATTATTATTATTATTATTATTATTATTATTGTATAGTTTTTACAACTATTTAACTATGTTTAGTACTTTTGATCTTTTTAAGCACTTTGTCGGAATTTTTTTTTACCAAGGTATTTGGACCAGTTTGCACGCACCTCAACTAATATATTGAATCCATTGAATACCCTATAGACCCAATTTTTTAAGATAAGCCATAAATGTGATAGGAGATGATTTGAACTCAAGAAGTCAATGAAGTGAGCAAACATTTTTAACCACTAGATCGAACCCTTGGGGTTAAAAGGAAAAGTTTATTAGAATCTTGTTTACTTCTTCATGTAGAAAACGAGGATGTCATGTTTACAAAATCTTAGTCTCATACTGATTTAATAAATAGCCCTATTTAATCATATCAAATATTTTAATATCTATTTGTTTTTTTTTTAATTATTATTGTTGATGCTTGATTTTGACACCACTACTCGGACGTGAGAAATGCTAAGCGGGCTTAGAAGTTACACGTGATTATGGAAATATTTAGTTTAGTAAAGGGTAAAGAACAATGTTTAAAGTGGTTCGGATGCTCAAAGGCGAATCCTACGTCCACTGATATTGTATTAATAAGAGTAAAGTCAAGTCGCATTCAGTGAGCTGAGTTACAGCTTAGAGAGTACAAGAGAGAGAGGGAGCGATGGTATGTTATTCCAGAGTGAAATTAGCCAATTCAACAAATGAGAGAGAAGACCTCCATTTACAGTGGGATGAATCAAGGTAATGATTACTAAATCTGCAAGTGGGGTGGATACCGTGCAAATCATTCTCTGCCTCCCATTACTCACCTACCCGAGTGATTTCCTCGACTTGTGTAGGGATTGGACACGTGGGCGATTTCCAACCATCCGCTGACCCGACGTCCACTCACTGCACTGACAGGGGCATGCCACTCACGTCATCATGCGACATGGCCACATCTGATCGGTAGCAGAACCTTCCTGAGTTCTGACCACCCTTGCTGACAAGACTCTGCGATAGCCCTACTCTTTCAGGCATAACGATTATTATCATCATCTTTTCTTAAACGTCTATTCTTCAAAGAATTCGGTATTTAAAATTACATTGAACATAGCTTTCTTGGCTAAGAAACTATCTCTATGAATCTCATGTGGGAGTCAGATTATGTAGAGTCTATCAAAGAATATTTTGACTTTTAAAACAATAATTAAATAATAATAAAACAATGATAGTAATTAATATATAATTTCCATTGCAAAGCTTCTCCTCAAACCATTGTAGATAGTCATTCGAGATGTAAATTTGGTGGACATGATTTATTATCCAACTTTCTATGTACTATTAATTGTATTTTTTTTCAGATTCTATGTTAACTAATTTTACTATTTCAAAAATTAACAAAAAATTTATTAACAAAGTAATTCATAATGGGGTTTAGATATATATAATCAACTCAATAATAAAAAATTTCCAAAATGTACATGTTTTATTTAAAGGAAAAGTTTAATCATAAAATCCAGTGACTTGTCAATTAGACCTTTAATGAAACCAAAAACTATGGCTGCGTTTGTTTCGGTATTTAAAAAATTGTCAATGAGTTTCTCAATAAAGGGTACAGTAAACACTTTGTTTGGTTCAGATATCCATCAAATGCAACTCAGTATTTTTTGACCGTTGTGAGTTTTTCGCATTTATTTTTCCCAACAACAACTGACATCTTCTCTGCATACACCCGTGACTTCTCCTCTCACTCAGTCCATCAACGAATATTGAAGCACACTGAAACATCTTTACTCCACTATTCCTCCTTCTCCTTCTCGCCCAGCTGCTACAAAGCTTTTCATTTCCTGAAATCTCATCATTTACTCCACTATTCTCCACCAAAGCAGATTGTTGGTTTCTAATCCTTCAACGATGTCGTTCTCTGAGTCATCAAGAGTGATGGGTGGACAGCGAGAAAGCGTAGGGTAAGAAAGAGGCGCAGGATATATAAAACGGCTCTCATCACCACCGTGCGCAAATTAGGGCTACTCTTTGAACAATTCTCAGTTTCAACTTTCAATCAAAGGCGCTGCCGATCTGTTGGTACCTTCCACTTTCAGAATTTTATTTTGATTTTTATTTTTTCAATTTCTAAGCTTTACATATTACTATTTTGTACCGTAATGGAATGAAACTGGAAAAAAAATGGCAATTTTTATTGTATGATGCAGTGAAACTTAAAACCCAGTTGTGTTTTTTGTGTTTCTGGAAACGAGTAGGGACGTCGTTTTGCAGAATGTGTTTCTGGAAACGAGTAGGGACGTCGTGGGAACAAGGTGACACACAAGGCGCAGGCGCACAGTACATTATTAAATGCAAACAATTTTTTTCTGACATATCTATTGATAATTATAATAAATAAACAAGTCTCCACCAAATGCAAAAACTTTTTCAGAAAACTTTAAATACAACTCCACCAACTTTTGTCAGAAAACTTTTTTCAAAAGTGTTAAATACCGAAACAAACGCAGCCTATATATTCGTAATATATAACACTAGATTATACTCGGCTACCATACTCAATAGTCTAACATTTAATAGCGTAGTTTAACAATCTAATTAAAACATATTAATCAATACTAGATAATGCTAGACTTGGTAGTCTAGCTCATACCGGCTATTTTTGTCCTTGTTATTTTTCATCAAGGGCAATTAAATTAACTAATTTGATTTTTTGGTTAAATGTGTTCTTTAAACAAAACAATTGATATTTTAGGAATTAAAATTAGTAAGAATGGTTATATTTGGGAATATCTCATTCATAATTTTCATTTAAGAGAAAATTATATAAACATACCTAGGGGTGTGCATGGGTTGGTTTGGTTCGGGTTTTAGCAAACCCAATTGACCCAAATATTTACGGGTCCCCAAAAAAAAAAAAAAAAAACCAAAACCAACTTGTATTTATTATAAACCCAAACCAAACCAAATAAATTTAATCGGGTTAATTCGGTTCTGGTTAATTGGTTTAAGTTTATGTAAATTTACTTTTTGGTTTGAGTTTATATAAATTTACTTTTTGGTTTAAGTTTACATAGACTTACTATTTTTCATTGTCACGTTTGCATTACATAATATTGAAGAATTTTATTTTCAGCGCAATTAATTTTTCTAATTAAAAAAATCATTTAATTTTGAATAGAAATCATAATAATACAATTTATTGACTTCGAGAATTGCATAATAAGCACATATAATACTCTACTTAATGATATATTTATTAAACATGCTATTATCATATTATTTAATAAATATATAATATTGTTCGGTAGCGGTTTTTCGGGTTGAATAATAAACCCTTACCAATCAGTTAATTTTTTATTTGGTTCAGTTCGGGTTATCGGGTTCGATTTGGGTTTGCAAACCCCCAAACCTACCTTAAGTTTACTGAAATAACAATCACCTCCTTCAGGTTTACAAAAATAATTGTAAAACTCTTTTGAAAATGACAATAATCTACTTAAACAATAAACTATTAGTAAATATTGTCAATTATGAAATCGCACCTTCTCATAAATAAGAGACTAGACAATAACTTATTATGAAAAGAATTGTTGATGCTAAGATTCGCACCAATGAAATGTACGTAGATTTTTTGGTGACATCTATGAAAATGATTATATAGAATCCGTGATGCGATATTGAATCAATGAATAAATAAAAAGCACAAATAATAAGAGATTTTTAAAATGGTTTGGATGTTTGATGCAAACCTTACGTCCACTGTTTTTATATTATTTTCAATTGTTTGCTTTTCTTTTTTACGTATAAGTGTGACTTACAAAAGTAGTAATGAAAAAATGATCCCCAATTTGAATAAAAAACAAGCTTATATACTGTTACAATATTAACCTTGTAAATAAAGTTAACCCTAAATAAAATGACACGTGGCATGAATTTGTGTTCTGGGGATTGACCGCACAATATTTGCCTCCCAATTTTTGGAGTTCAAGGTTGAACTTAAACAACTTGAGCTCCCTACTTGGATGGTTGTCGCAGCATAGGTCGCGATAAAAAACTACTACCTGTTGATGTGAGCAGATACTGCTATCTCATGTCGCAAGCACAATGACGGGTATCCTGCATGGTGAGCTCGATGATGTGATCTTCTGCATGGCGAGCACAAGCACCAGAATGCTGACTGAGGGTGGATTGTTTTGACAATGCGATATGCTTATTGGCAATCTGCTATGAACGAGAATCAACCCTTATCATAAGTAACATTAAACAATTAAATTATTATACACCAAGAAAAATATACATAAAATAAAAGCAACCATTCTTGTAAAGAATGTCTTATCATCTATAGAGGCACGGAAATATATATACATAAAACAATAATACCCTTTAATCCCAACTCCTCCTCAAATCGACACTTAAGCAAAAACCCTAAATCAAATATCATATAGGTTATCTAAATCCTAAATCAAATATCAAAACCACTATCATAAAGGGTATCTAAAGTTGGCGCCGAGGTATGATGGCAATGTGGAGGCCTTTCGCTCTGTGCGTGGCCAAGCTTGTGGCTAGCCTATAATCATATAATCAAACAACGAACGATAAAATTCGATCTCAAGCTAAATATCAGTTTCCCAAAATCAACGTATAGATTATAAAATACTGAATTGAATTTTGAGGGATTATCGAAATACATGTTTGTGTCATGATTTCTGAATTCTTGAATTCCTAATTGAAGTGACTGGTCTTCCTTTCCAGTAACGCATCGAATAACGACTTCCAAATAGGTTTCAGTTGTTCTATTGCGTTTGAAAAAGAGACCTAGCCAATATTATATTAACTTACTAGGCCCTCCCATTATGGGGCCAATAAGTCCCAAAGCCCACACTTTGTCATCAACCCAAATTATTAAAAATTAAGTGTTATGGGCAACCCTAGAATGATCATATTAAGCCCATCAAAATATCTCATTGGACTATACATCTACCCAGTTTTAACAAACCAAAATACAGTTAAACCTCGATAAATTGATATTCTCATTTAAATTATATTTTTGGCCGATCTCGACTTGTGGAGCTACCAATGCTAAAGAAGTTTGGGATATCTTGTAGAAGAAGTTTCATGGCAACACAAAGGTATGCTCTCCTAAATTGGAATCTCTTAGAAGAGATTTTAAGAATATTAGAATGAATAATTTTGAGATTGCAAATACTTACTATTTTAGATTAAAAGATTAGTTATTCAATTGAGGACCTATGGAGAAAATATTTCTAATTGAAACATTGTTGAAAAAATATTGATTAGTGTCACTAAAAAGTGTGACTCTATAGTGATTGTTGTTGAAGAATCAAAAGATATGTCTAAATTATCAATACAAATTTAATGGACTATTTAGAGGCTTATGAAAAAAGAATAAGTTGTAAAAATGAAGGCTTGTTAGATAGCCCCTTTCATTCTAAATTTAATGTGTTGTCTGTGATTTTCCCAGAAAGCTCGCAGACCTCAGAAGTTCACAAAGCTGTAGTTCGACCCAAAATTAACTCGATCTAGAATAAACTCAACCCAAGAAAAGCTCGAGCCAAAATCAATACGATCCAAAGCAAGCTCGACCCAGAATCAGTACGATCCAAAGCAAGCTCGATCTAGTTGAAGCTCGTCACAGCGACCAATCCTAACAGTTGTTCAATAGATCAAAGATAAGCTTCAATCTCGGATATTTCGGAAGGGATAAGATCAACACTGTTAGCAGAGCAATCTTAGCACTCAATCATGAAGATCACAGGATTTCATACCAAATTTGATCGCAATCCCGAACTTATCTCTCTTTACTTTTACTAAAACTTGTATAAATACCTCATCAAACTATGAGAGAGGGGTTAGCAAATTAGTATACGCACTTTCATATATTTCTCTTATAAGCTCTCTAAAGAAATGAGAGAACAATGGACGTAGGCTTAAGTTCTAACTTGCCGAACCACTTTAAAAATTGTTTGTGTTCTTTACTTTAACGTACTTTTATATTGCATTGCTGATTTTCATTAAATCATGCACACATCGGTTCCGATTTTTTCAAGGTCTACGGATCCCTTTGGTTGGTACAAGTTTTCGTATTAATATTTTGGTGCTAGAAGGAGGGCTCGGGTTTACATGGGCTAAGCGTACTGGTTTGTACCCACGCCAAACCTCCCAAGCCCCTCATCTAGGGGATTGTGTTGATGTCAAACTCCCACATCGGCTAGGAGACGAGGACTTTGGTCGCTTATATAGCACAAGGACACCTTCACCACCCAGAGGCGCCTTTTCAGGACAAAACTATGTAGGCCTACCAACAGTCCAACCTATGGCCCAAAGTAGACAATACCTCTTAGAACCCACCTACCATGTGACTGGAGATGGCATAACAACAGTTGGCACTAGAAGGAACTCGAAGTTTGAAGCTCAAAAAGGCGGCTAGTTGTATAGCCAAGCCACAATTTGAGCTCGACAAAGGTGTGTTCCCTAACCTGACGAAAAAGCAACTCAGAAAACAACCAAAAAAAGAACATCAATGAAAAAGTCAAAAATAACTCATCGACTAAGACTCGGGACAGGCAACTAACCCTAACTCGACGCCATCGCAAGAAAAGACTCTCAAAGTTTTGTCGAAAAGTTCTTAAGAAAGCAGACAACGCATAACTTAAGGAAAGCGGACAACGCATAACTTAAGAGCAAAATTTGATTTCATTAATTAGTTCAGTCAGACAGACTACTATGACTTCGTAGAGGAATTATAAATAGCAGTAAAGAAAAACCAAACAATATACTTGCAAAAATTTTCCTTCATCAATTGTTCAATAAACATTACAAGGGGAAGAAAAAAGCAAAAATAACATTAAAAAAGACTGGTACTATCGAGCCTAATCTAGTGCCAGATTGAAGGAGGATCTGTCGGTGGCTCTTTTGGGGTAAGAGTGTCCTTTGTAGCTTCGAGGTCGTTGGTGGGAGCTGAGATTGGAGCAGGTAAGATCTCATCGTCGATCACAGGTTTCTCCTCGACCTCATCCTTGCTATCCTTATTAGACTCGGAGTTATCCGAATAGATAAACTCCAAGACTGCAGCTTCGTCTTCATCCTATCTACCTCTGTTTGATATTCCGGAGCAAGATAGAAGAAGTCAAGTAAGGGATAGGCCTCCAACGTTCACTGGATCAGGAAGACCGACATATCCCAAGCATGTTCCACAACATCCTTCGTCAAACAGTTAACCTCCACTACAACCTCCTCGTAGTCCACCCAGGCAAAAGCAGGCTTGCTATCCCGGGAGGACAGGTATTTCTCTAACCTTTTGACCTCTTCTCAAGCTTTAACAAGCTCGGAGGCCAGCTGCTTGTTGGTGTCTCATTGCTGCTCCAAGTTTTTGGTTGCTTTCTCCTTAGCAACTTGAACCTGGGAGAGTTTGTCTACAAACCCCCTCTCTTTAATAGTTAGGGCGTCGGCTTGTTGTTTTTTCAATTGGTTGATATCATCCTTCAACGCCCCGTTCTCCTCCTCCAACTCCCTAGCCCTCGCCAAGGCCTCTTCCTTGGCCTTGTTCGCTTCTTCCTTGGCCTTGTCTAAGCCTACGAGCGGGGCGTGGATCTCATGGTAAAGGAGTTGGGCCATCATGCAAGTCTGAAAAGACAAAAAGAGTAAGATTAACTCTAAAAGGAAGATAGTCAACAAAGAGGAAAAAAAAGACTACTTTACCTTAGTAGCCATGCTTGTAGTACAAGAGAGGAGATCATGAGTGGCCCACGATTTGTATTGCTCGTAGAGCCTTGCGGTCACCGCCCTGTTCACCACATTCGCACCCATGGCGAGATGCTTTGAAAATTGGCCGATCAGCTTTTCAATATCGGCTTTGAGCTTAGTATCCCTCTACTATTTGTTGTGCTGTCATGACGAGATCCTCCTCCCACTCACTGGCTTAGGGGTCTTGATAGTCAAAGCTAGCCTTTTCTTGGCTGAGCTTTTCACTAGGGCATGGGGCTCCGATGACACCTTCTTCGAGCCTCTCATAGCTAGATAGTTTTCTTTTTTCGAGGCCTTTGCCTACTCGACCATCTTCTTCTTCGAGCCTTCAACTAGCTCGAGAACTTTCTTCGTCGAACTCTTTTGGAGCTCGGGAGTATTCTGTAAGGAAACGACCCGGTTGCGCAGCGGAAAACAAAAATTTACAACCACGGATCGTTCCTTAGAACCCAAAATCAAGGCACAGATTTTACAGTTTATGCATAATATGAATCGCAGAAAAAATAAATCCAAAGGTTTAGATTTATACCCACGTTTGGAGGCTCCACCAATGTTGTCTCTGAATGTGTTTTCTACCGATCCAAGTGTAGGATCGAACCAAGAAGTCCACACGAAGACAACCACCAAGAACCAAGGAGGGATTTGCTAGATCCTCCTTGGCCTTAAGAAATCAAGAAGAACAAAAGAAGAGTTTGATTTTTCAATCCAACAGTGAGATTGGCGTGGGAGAGTGTATAAGGAGCTGCTGTGTTTTTCTTTTTCTAAAGACAAAATCAATTAATTAATAAAACAACAAACACTATTCCTTTTATAGGCAAACCAAGTTGCCCTATTCCCACATGGAATGGGCTTGGGCTCCAACCCAAACACCCCATGTTGCCAAACACTCTCAATTTGATATTTTAATTTAATTCATCATTATCTTAATTAAAATCAATTAATATTTAATTAACATTTAATCAATAATGATGATTTAATTAAATATGTGCGAACACACATTTAACCGTAATTTCACTTATTTAATTTCTTTAACAAATTAAATAAAAGGCTACGACCTCAGCAAATTTAATTGCACTGTGAAATTACCAAAATACCCTTTCGCCTAAAAGGACGAAAACGCCCTTCTTTCTTCTTGGCTCTTAAATTATCTTCTATGTGTGTGACCCATATGCTCCTCATCATACCGGTAGTGTATAGTATCGCGATTAACACCAATTAATCATCTCACTAATACACAGACCAAGATTGGCCCCTAGCAAGGCATCATGGCCACCCTATAGATTCGGATTCAAAGAAAGTAGCTACACAACGATATGGTTACCGTACAATACGATCCTTTCATCATACGTTATCTCTACGAGGACGAAGGCATAGAAATAGTGTCAACCTTCGGTTACTCTCGATATTATATATTCGGCCTGGACCAATGACCATATTATAACTGGATAGAGCAACAACTCAATCCCACTGTGGCCACAGTTTTAGTGTCATTACCATATACTGAATTACGCCGTGAGATAACTTCTCCCGTACTTGGGAGTGATGAATCCTTTGTCAATCCACCATAGTCTTGATACACTCCTTGATATAGCCAATCACCACCGTCTGACAGCTTTGAATAGAACTGCGTTAGGCTAGTATCAAACTGTACCAATCGGTGCACAAGGCGCTCCGGTGATCTCAAGTCTAAGGATCACATGCACCACCATTTGTTAGAGGATTTATTCCATAGACACTGGGGTTACCATCCATATGGAATCCTCTGGTGGGTCACTCCAGTGAACTTGCTGCGGTATATCCGCCTACAATAAACACCCATGTGTTGCACCAGGTTGTCACCAAACAATCTTGACAAGTGAGATCAGTCACTGCCTTTCGACAGGGTCGTTCAACACTATGATAGCCTTACCATATTATCTGTGCCCTTACTTCAGAATAATACTGGGGCTACGGACGTTTCTAGAATGGCCACCATATGTGCTCATAGGGTTCTCACTATCAAGATTTGAAACACTTGATACCCTTGTCACGGTTCTACCATTCTAAGGACATATATCAATACATATTGCAATAATAATGATTTACGCGATATAGAATAAAATGCCTTTTATTATTGATTAATGAACATTATAACAAAGAGTCAATTCCACAATAATTGATTGGCTCTAGGGCATCTACTCTAACATATTCTTCCTTGCAACCATCTTGGTGGCAGTTGAAGGCATCTTGGAGTTTGGAGCCCCTTCAAGCTTTCTCCTAGTCCTCTTTACTAAGGGCTACAAGGTTCCAACTCGCACCTATTTGGTTGTAACCTCGAGCTACTTTTTCTTGGTAGTACAAACTGTCATTATCTTTTTCAGGTTTTGAGGCTTCTTGGCTCACATCTCTATAAGAAAAACGAGTGTATTAGCATGCAACGAAGAAGAATGTGAAAATGCGAGTTGCTCCACACTTACCTTTCTAAAAAATTGTTGGAAAAAATGCTGGATTTGGGAAAAACCCAAATGCTCTCAGATGAGGAACCATGATTAGCTTCGTCACGTCGTAGTAACACCTAGGAAGGTTGTTAAAAGCCCCTAACTGTCTCTTGTAGTCTACGATGACGAAGGGTTGCTCGACGTTCCTGCAAAAGGAGACAAAGACAGTTAGAAGTCGACCAATAAATACTTCACAATAAAAAACAAGCAAGAATACCCACGGGCTTCATCGGCAAAAGAGCCATCACGCCCAAAGCGATAGAAAAAATACTCAGAATCCCAATGTCCAAGCTTCTTAGAGACATTGATCAACCCATCCAAATGGGTCTTTCTCCCTTTGGAGAGATAGAAAGTGTCATCCTGACCTTTCTTCAGTTTGTATAGATGGACGAACTCCTCTACAAATAGCTCGCCTTATTTTTCTAAACTGTAGGCAATGTACATGCCTGCCATTATTTATAAGAATTCCCCGTCAACTGAGGGGGAGCGATGTTAAAACACACTACAAGAAAAAGCACTTTTTGCAACCATTTTTTTTGCAACTAGGCAAAAATAGTTGCAGATACCCCACATTTAGTAACTAAATTTTAATTAGTCAGCCAAAGGGAATAAAATTTTAGGGCCCATTTATTCCCGCCTTTAGCATCTAAAATTAATATTTTGCGACTAATGTGATTTGTTGCCCAAAATATCACATCAGCGACTAATTTATTTGGTTGCCAATTCTTATGCTAACACAATTGGCAACTACAACAAGGGATTCTGCAACTAAAATTATGGTTACAGAAAACAATTATTTGCAACTACTGAATAGTTGCTAAATTAGATGCAAATATTTATTAATTAATTTGTAACTATTTTTATTAGTTACAAAATAATACAATTACCGAAATATCTAAGCTTTTGACAATAATTACAAAGGGCCCGGGTACATTTGGCAACTAATTATTTTGTGCATATTACAACTAGTTGCAAAAACTCATGTATAGCAACTAAAATATATTTAGTCGTTAAAAGTTGATGAATTTTTTTGAACCCAACTTTCTCAGTAAAATGAAAAAAATATTATTTTAATTTGTGATTAAAATTACTATTGTGTAACTAATTAATTAGTTGCAAATTATTTTCTTTTGGCAACTAAGATTTTAATTGCCAAATGTATGATAAATTTTGAGCGCCTATGTTCCCGCTTGAAATAAATATAAATTTTGGTGTCATTATTATAGGTATCCTCTCTTTGTTGGCTTAGAGGTCTTATTGACATCTTAGACTTTAATTTCCTTATTATGGATTTGAGATTCTCTGCAACTCTTAACCCAAAACTGAGGAAAAAACAATTGTTTTCCTTTTGCTTTTAAAAACACTTCATTTCGTATTTTGGCCACGGCCTGCTTGCCTCATCTCAAAACTCAAAAGCCAGCCCTCTCTTTTCTTTTATGTTCCTCCTTGTTAGGGTTTCTGCTTGTTAAAAAGAGAAGCCTTGGGAAAAGTGGCACTGTTATTTTCAACAAATGGCTTTCTCTTCTCTCCTTAGATCTACGTCCATAGTTTCTCTTTGGGTTAGGGTTTTACCGCAGTTAAAAAGAGAAGCCTTGTTATTTTCAACAAATGGCTTTCTCTTGATCTACGTCCACCGTTTCTCTTTCACGCGCCGCCGACTTCTCTTATTCCTCCTCCGATTGTCTCAAGGTCCAATTGCCGTCCTCTGTTTTTGCCTTCATTTTTTAGAACCTCTGTTTGGTTGTTGTTGACTGAACTGAGCTTGGAATCTTAGTTGCCAAGAGTATTCAACCCATCAAAGCCACTGCTACAGAGTTGCCACCCATAGTTCAAAGTAAGAATAAAAGGATTTCATTTAGTGATTCATAATCTATAAAATTAGTTTAATAGTGTGCTGATCTATTTTGTTTTGTTAGAAACACAGAGTAGTGGGAGAACAAAGAGTGGAATCAATGGTATGTTTTACTCTGATTGGAACTATTCTTCGTTTTGCTTATTTTGACTTCGAAGGGATTAGCCTTGCGAAAGTACTTAAAGGGTTGTGTTCATCTCTAACTAAATATTTAACTATTTGTTAAGTTCTCTTTGGTTGGTGGATGTTTAAGTATTAAATAATGATTCATATAGTTATTTTCTGTGCAATTTTTTATTGAAAGTTTCAGTGGTAATATAAAAGTGTTTGGTTGAGTCTTTTTTTGCTTCATGATTATGTTTGGTAGTATAAACTTTTTCTTCCCTGATAAATGATCTTGACTACCAAAATGACCTTTCAAAAAGTGCATTTCATTTCAATTTCAATTCCCATTTCCACCTTATCTGTACTTCATATTTTTATTTTATTAAAACCTGCCAATTCTCACACCGCCTATATATCTCAAACAACTCCTTCAATTTCCAATGGATGTAGATTGGATTTCTTTAATAAAGAAATCCAATCTACATCCATTGGAATTTCAATCTCCTGTCTTTTCTCCTCCCATCGCCTTAATTTTAACGCTTTCCATTTTTTTTGGAATTGATCTGCTTACTTCTGATTTCTTATCCAATGGTTAGGTATATTATATTTAGTTATTATTAATTTATCCGTTCATTTTTAGATTTTTTTATGTTTATGTGGTTGGTGACGATTTAGATTATGAGTTAAAGATGTTGAATTTACTTTAAAACACGCGCAAATTTGAAATCAGAAAATATTTTTAAATTTTTTGGTTAATGTTTTTGATGATCATATGTTTTATTTAAATGTGTGTTTGATTACAATTACAATAAAAAAGCAAAACGGCAATGAAAACTTCCAATTTATGCTAGGGTTAATTGCTATAATGGTTTCTGAAAATGGGTTTATGGTTTATAATTTTGTTGTGATCATTTTAGAATCAAGTCATGGATAAGAGTGGAATATGAAAGGATTGGCAGATCATTGATTTTAGATTATATACAGCCTTAGTGGAGGAGGATTTTATGTTTGTAATTTGATGTCTGATTTGTATATTATAGTTTTGTTGTCTTGTATTAACTAGTTCTTTTATCTTTAAGTACCTTTGGCTGAGTTTTGAGAAATGCACATAAAAGGAAACTGAATCGATTTATTTATGCTTGTTTTGTCTGTTGTTTTATAATTTTGTTGTTACATTCAGTGTATACTGGTAAGTTCTTTTGTAGGTGTCTATTATATTCTTTTGATGACTACAAATTTGAAAATGAAATGTTTTCTTTGTAACGATTGCTTCTGCTTTCTGGTTTAACTGTAGGTTTTTGGACTCATTCACGATCTTGTGGCTGAGGACGTAATTATAATTTATTCAAGTCTTTAATCCTTCAGCTTTCGTAGAACTATTTATTTCGAATTGTTTGTCATATACTTTGGAGCCTTTGCATGAGTGTTTGCATTGTGATCACAAAGTATAAAGATTTCATAGTTTCAATTGTAGCGCATAGAGATTCAGAAGGTTGCGGTAGGAAATCTATATAGGGTGCTTGTGGTAGGTGTACATGCAATTATTGATAACACATTATTAGCTGCATTTCAAATCACATTATTGTACGATGGATACCTTTGCTGACTTCATTTTGTTTAATTCATGTTTAACCATGTTTCATATCTCACATTAGTGTTGTTTATTAGTTAGAGATTGTTAATGGTTGCAATACATATATGTATAGTTGTCCTATTCAATGGAATCATTTCACTTTGACCTTGTATACTGAAGTTTCATTGGAAGGTTATGCCCGAAAGTTAAGAAAGCTAATATTTGAATTGATGGATTTATTGCGATTGCTTGATGGACTATGAGTCTGTTAGGGATTGGCTTGAGCAAGAAGGAAGGACTGGGTAGCATTAAAATTCAATGTGGGTTATGGGGTTTCTTTCTCATTCCACTGATTGCTTACATACGCAATTCTACAATGATCCAATCATGGTAAAATATTTCTTATGCATCTCAAATTATGGAAAAGAGTTGTTGTTGTTCACTTTCTTTTTTTTTTCTCTTCTCTTGCAGGCTTACATGTTTAAGTATGATTCCATTCATGGAGTTTTTAAGGGAACCCTCAAGGTTGTGGATGAATCCACTTTGGAAATAAATGAGAAGCAGATTAAATTTTTTAGCAAAAGGTAGGGCCTCAGAGATCAAATGAAGATTTATATACTAGTGTGGTTTTATTGCAAACATAAGTAATTGATTCTACTTAAGGTCTAACGTTTAACTCTCTACCTAGGGACCCAGCTGAGATCCCTTGGGGCGATTATGGGGCTAAGTATATTGTTGAATCTTAACGGGGTCTTCACAACAAGCGACAAGGCTTCAGCTCACATAAAGGTTAGTTCTGAATTTTTTGACACTATTTTTTTTTAGTTCATTGCTATCTTTTTAACTCTCATACATTTATGTAGAAATTTGTGATAGTGGTTAACTAAAATTACACTGCAAACATTGGTAAAGTTATGATATTGGTAAACTTATGTAGACATTTAACTTAGGTAGGCTGAATTTGAAGGGATTGAATTTGATGAGGTGACAATGGGAAGAGTTGAAATCGAGGGACAACAGTGTGGTGAAGGAAGGGATTGTACCATTTGAAGGTTTCTATGTTTATGGTGTTTGGAGGATCAATATCTAAGATTGAAGTTGTTGTTGGTTGTCCTCGGGATAAACTGTTATGAGAAAGTGTTTGGTTGAAATTGGTGAGTTGGTGCTGACCATTGTAATGTTATTGGATTGACCCTAAGAAGTAGTTACTACAATTTGACCTTAGATGCTGATTGTGTAGTAGGGTAAGTAGTATGTAACTTGAAATCAATAACTTTAAACTAGGGAATTGAAGTTCAGATTGATAATATGTGAGATACTTGCTTTTCTACTCCATCAATTTGATTTTGGTTTGGTGCTGCAGTACATTCTGTGAACTTTCAGGAGTACTCTTTCTTTTTTGTTGCTATTTCATAAGTTTTTGTCACATATTGTATACCCCAGAATAATCATAATTTATTTGTAATTATATAGTTTCTTGCTTGACTTATTGATTATGCATTGAATTGATGGCAGGAAAAAATGATACATTCATGCAGCAATGCTTGAAGAAGCAGCTCATCTTACTTGAAGGAGCAGAAGCAGAGTTAAGGCGTTTAGTGCAACAAAAAAAAAAATAAGATTAAATAGTTGGAGAAGCAACTCATCTTATTTTATCAACAAAAACAAAAAATAAAAATGCTTGAAGAACAACATTTTCAAATGTTGGAGATGTAGAAATATAAAACAATTATTTTGTTGATGTTGAATGTATAATATTAAACGAAATGCTTGAATGTATAATATTAAACGAAACAGAGAACAAAATATAAGAAACCAAATTTGGTATACCTTTTGGATTCCACATTCAGCGTCTAAAATGACTATAATTAACTACTAAATTTTAGTCACCAAAAGATACATTCGGCCACTAATAAAATAGTCGCGAAAACCTATTGAATTCCACATTCAGTGTTTAAAATGACTATAATTAACTACTAAATTTTAGTCACCAAAAGATACATTCGGCTACTAATAAAATAGTCACGAAAACCGTTTGGATTCTACATTCAGCATCTAAAAGAGTTACAATTAGCCACTAAAGTTTGGTCACAAAAAGATACATTCGTCGACTAATAAAATAGTTGCGAAAGCCTTTGACGAAATTACCCTTACACCTTTGGCGACTAATTTGCGTGGGATTCGCGACAAATTATTAGACACTAAAACCGACATTTTGCAACTAATTGATTAGTCGCTATACAATTTTACCAAATTACCCTTCAACTTTTAGCGTCTAAGTTGGGGGACTATTTTGAACAACATTTGCCGACTATTTTGTTAGTCGCAAAAAAAACAAACTTTTTGCGTCTAAACCACAATATAGACGCGCTATGAATTTGCGACCAGCCTACTGCAACTAAGGGGGCGACTACCGAATTTACACGCTAAAAATGTTTAGCGTCTAAATGTGACTTTCTGCGTCTAATTTTGCTAGACGCAGAAAGTCAGTTTTCTTGTAGTGACAATCCAAAACGTCAAAAATGAGTGGGTGAGGTGAGATAGACATACCACACCTCAGGAGAGTCTCAGAGATTGCCTCCCAACTTATAGGGGGATTCTTTTGCAAGAAATCTCCTAAAGCATAGAAAGAGTATTCAACCGAAACCGGATACTTCTCCCTTATCTGCTCAAGATCATTTTTGGTGATTGACGAGGTCAGATCTTTTCTAAACTTGGATTTATGCAGGGGGCTTGCATCAAGGGCTTCCTCGTTTAGGTTAAGCGAGTTTTCAGCCCTACTGCTCACGGTTCGCTCAAGAGCCTCGGTTGTGAGCTCATCCCAAGTTCTTTCCCAACTACCAACTGAAACTACTAGGGGGGCCCTCTGAGAACATTCTCTCAATGTTGACGTTGTGGGAAAACATGTTTGACCAAGCTTGCTTATGGATAAATGAAACATGAAGAAACAAGTGTCAAACTTCAAACTATAAGTGACCTATCTACACTTGCCCCAATTCAAGCATCCAAAATGCTTGCACAAAAAGAGACCTAAAGCTAAACCCAGAAACTCGAGTGAGCTATCAAGATTCCTAGCAACCGACAGAGAATTCCGAGAAGGATTCTGACGACTGCTCATTAAGATTCTCTTAAAACCCAAGATTAGAGGGTTTTAAACCTAAAAGAACTAACCCGGCCGTAACAATGGCCACCTCAACAAAAAAAAAAAAAAAAAAAAAAATCCCAAAAATAGTAAGTGTAAAGGATACTTATTGAAATGCAGGTGACTCACCGAAAATTCACTGTGAAATCAAGATGTAAAAGCTAGCAGAGAAGCAGCGGATTAAGCCAAAAAAAAATTTCAAGATGGAAAAATAAGGGCAAACAACCTTTTTTATAGTGGCGAGCGGGAAGCCAAAATGGCAAGAGTCGATCTGAGTTGTTGATTTGCAACGAATCTCAACCCTCCATTCATCGAGCAATCTTGACCGATCAATAGTTACACGTGGAGACGATCTTTGAGGGGCGATCAACCGTCAGATTGAGCAATGATAACCGCTGGCACGCGTCACCTCAGCTCTACGAGGAGCAACATACATTGTTTTAGTTTCGCGTGTGGCCAGCTGTAATAGTCCACGTGCGACGAAAAGTCATTGCAAAAAGTTGACCGCATTAAATGCGACATGCCAGCCTAGAAATTACCCTTATGCCTCTCATTTCAAATTCGACAGCATTACAACGAGAAGCAAAGTCTCAGTCACATCGGGTGAAGTTAAGGTCAAGTGATGAAGCTCGAGTAATCTCAATGACCTATGTGCGAGCTAAACCGATGAAGGAATTCGATCTGGGTGGCAAATCAAGCAACTTCAGTCTTCAAAGCTCGACACAACCTCTGAACACTGGGGGGGCAGATGTTGTATATGATTTTGCCAAAAAGCTCGCAGACCTCAGAAACTCACAGATTTGTAGTTCGACCTAGAATCAACTCGACCCAAGAACAAGCTCAACCCAGAATCAATATGATCCAAAGTAAGCTCAATCCAATTGAAGCTCGTCACAAAGACCAATCCTAATAAGTGTTCAGCAAATCAAAGATAAGCTTCAATCTCAGATATTTTGGAAGGGATAAGATCAACACCGTTGGCAACATAAACTTAGTGCTCAATCATCAAGATCACGGGATTGTATACCAAATCTGATATCAATCATGAACTTATCTTTCTTTCCTTTATTAAAACTTGTATAAATACCCCTCAAACTATGAGAGAGGGGTTAGCAAATTAGTATAGGCACTTTCATATATTTCTCTTGTAAACTCTCTAAAGAAACAAGAGAACAGTGGACGTAGGCTTAAGTTTGAACTTGCCGAACCACTTTAAAAATTGTTTGTATTCTTTACTTTAACTCACTTTTATATTACATTACTGATTTTCATTAAATCATGCACATATCAGTTTCGATTCCGTTAAGGTCAATCAGATCTCTCTAATTGGTACGACTTTTCGTATTAACCATATGCGTTCTCAAAAGCCTAAACCTAAGGTGGAAAAAAATCAAATGAATTTTTTTTTTTTTTTTTTTGGGGGGGGGGGGGGGGGGGGTGTTTTGGTGAGAATTCTAAAAATATAAAAAAGAAAAGGACAATATCCACATTGTAGTATATGTACAAGAATGACCCACCTAGAGAAATATTGTTGGTTTGATGGAAAATCAAAGTGCCAAAATGGCCAAAAATTTGGGCAATTTTTTCTTTTTGCCCAAAATTTTGGTTATTTTGGTACTTCGGTTTTTGGTGAGCTCAACAATCATTTTCTAAGTGGCTCATTCTTTTACATTAATCACGAGGTGGACATTTCTACTTTCTATATTTTTAGAACTCACATCTCTAAAAGAATTTTTATTTGATTTTTGTCCACCTAAGTTTCGGTTTTGAGAAACTATTTACGTTGAGATTGTAAGAGGTTTTCTAATGAGCCTTCATTTCTACGGTTTACTTTGTTTTTTATTAGACTTTGAATAGTCCATTAATTCTATTAAGGTAGCATTTGGTTTGGGGTGATATAAGATTAATCCTATAATCTTTGTTTAATTTTCAAGATTCCCTCGCTTGGTTGTCAAGTAATAAAATATTATGTAATCTTTTATTGCAAATAGTGTTTACTGTTAGTAATATTGAGGGTAATCAGATTACCTTCCCAAGGGGTGTTAATATAAAATTACCGAGGTAATCTTTATTTTGACCCTATTTTGCCCCTAATCTTTTATCATTTTGGACACATTTGCCTTCATATGTCTACCAAATAATAATTACCCAGACCCTTTACATTTGAGAATTTAGCTAAAACACCCCCATCACAAAAAAGTTTAAAAGTTAACAAAATACCCCCAACCACCTAAGATCACCGCTGGCCGCTAGCTGTAGGTGAAAGTCGTCATATCGGCACAAGACCAGCATGATCTTGCCGATCGTGTGCCGGTAAGGACGTTTTTGGCCATGGATTTGTGATCCATGGCCGGAAACGACCAAATTTGGCCGTTTCATGACCAAAGATGTGGCCGTGAAATGCCATAGATCTGGCCATGAAAAGGCCAGATCTTTCACGACCATATTCACGGCTAGATCTGGCCGGATTAGGCCTTACCAGCGCACGACTAGCCAAATCCGACTTGTTGTGCGCCATTACGGCGGCTGCCGGCGGTGGTGGCGGCTGCCGACGGTGGCTGGGGGTGAGTGGGGGGGATTTTGCTACAAATTAAAATTGTATATGGTTGGGGTGTTTTAGCAAAATTTCAAATATAATGGGTTAAAAGAAATAATTTAAAAAATAATAGAATAAAATAATAATAATAATAATAATAATAATAATAATAATAATAATAGTATTATTATTATTTAAAAAGGAGGGCAATTTAGTAATCTATATAACATACCAATTTATTTATCCTCACAACCAAACATATTATTATAACATACCCACCAATTTATTCCAACTGATCAAACACATTTCTCTAAAGATTCCTTAGTAATATATCTTTCCAGTAATATAACATTCCTCAATAATATAAACGCACCCTAATTTTTAAGATATATCTTTTGATTCGTCAATAATATCACCCTATAAGGGTCGTTTGAATCGGGGGTAATCTTTATTTATTTTGTAAGATTCCTGTGTTTGGTTTGCAAGTAATAAAATATTACGGGAATCTTTTATTGCAAATAGTGGTTACTGTTGGTAATGTGGGAGGGTAATCTTATTACCTTGCTAGGGAGCGTTATTAAAACATTACTGGGGTAATATAATTTTTCTACCCATTTTGCCCTTTATTAAAAGCCATTTCGGACACAATTACCCTCAAATGTCTACTAAATAACAATTAGCCCAACCCCCTACATTTGAGAAATTAGCTAAAACACCCTAACCATGAAAAAGTTTAAAAGTTAACAAAATACCCTCAGCCACCCAAAATCACCGTCAGCCATGACTCACCACTGCCAGCCACCGGCATTAATCGCCATAATGGTGCATGACCGACGGGATCTGGCCGGTTGTGCACTGGTAAGGCCTTTTTCGACTATAGATCATAGATGCATGGCCGAAAACAACCAGATTTGGTGTTTCTATGGGCGTTTCACGGCCAAAGATGTGGCCGTGAAATGGCACGGCCACATTTTTGGCCGTGAAATGGCCATAGATCTAGCCGTTTTTTGGCCATAGATTTGTGATCTATGGCCATTTCCCTGCTTTGCCCGTGCACGACTAGCCATTTATGGCCAATCGTGCACCATTTCGTCAACTGTCGATGGTTACCAACGGTGGTGGTTGTCTGGCTGCCGGCAATGGCTTGGGGTCAGTGGGGGTGATTTTGCTACAAATTAAAGTTTTATATAGTTGGGGCGTTTTAGCAAAATTTCAAATGTAGGGAGTTAAAAGAAACGGTTTGAAAAATAATAATAAAAAATATATTATATTAATATTTAAAAATGAGGGCAATTTAGTAATCTATATAGCATACCCACCCATTTATCCTCCCAACCAAACATATTATTCACAAATTTATTCGAACCAACCAAACACATTTTCTAAACATTCCCAATAATCTTCAAGGTGATCTTTCTTTCCGTTAATATAATATACTCTTATAATAAAACATTATATGATCCAAACAGGCCCATAGAATTATATTTTCCAATGACACTAATTAATAATTTTTCAAAAATTTTATATCCAAAATATTTCTCTTAGATTTTTAATGGATTTCCTCGGCTATGTTTGGTAGAGTATTTAGAATAGTATTTTTGAAAAAGTTAAGTTGGGTTGTTATTACAATAATAGGATTTGAATTTGAAAATGTGTTTGGTAAATTTTTTGAAAATATTTAGATTATTTTTTAATCCCCTACATTTGTTAATTTAGCTAAACACCCCCTACTATGAAGTAATTAACAAAAACACCCCCCACCTACCCATTAAATGTCAGCAGCCAGTCACCATCGTCAGACTGTAGCCGAAAGTTGACAGAATGGCACACGACCGGTTGGATCTGACCGGTAGTGCCCCGATCTAGCCTCTTTTGGCCAGATCTATGACCAAAGATCTGGCCATTGACAACAGCCATATCTTGGTCGTTGTTTGGCCGTCAACGACCGGATGTGGCAAGATCTGGCTATCAACGGCCAAATCAACGCACAACCGGCCACATCCAACCGGTCGTGCACCATTCCGATAGATTCCTAAAAAGGCCAGATCATTTCGTTGCCCTGGAACTTCTTTTACAAGATATACTAAGCTTCTTTGGCACTGGTATCTCCACAAATGCTTGAAAGTATATCGTCTCATAACACTTGCTGCAAAATAAGTAGAGCCATTGATCCTTTTGCCGGTTAACTTCCAATAATATCTGTAAAGAAAAAAGAATGAAGGAAATTCCCTCTTTTCTGCATTACTATTCATGAAATGATCGCTACAATATATACTGGTTTTTTTTTCTTTTTAACCATTTACATAAAATCAGCAACTAATTTTCTATTTAAAATAAAACTGAAATCCTAGGCAATCCTAAAACTCTGTGTCATATCCCTTGATAGTAGGAAAAAATTGTGGCAATTAGTTTTGACTCTTTCACAGCAAAATTGTAATCTTGATATGTAATCTTCAAGATTATCCATTCTTTAAAGCTAGATGTCTCTTCTAAAACGTTGAACCCAAACTTGACTACCTCTATAAATATTTTACTGAAAATGTCCTCACTTCAACGTGCCAATAATCATATTTTTCATCAATGAATACTGGCACCAGGACAAACACAAATAAGTGCTTAAATAGACAATAGTAACAAACATATACTTACGCTTGGGTTGTAATCGAGCCGACCAGAGTCGAGTATCTGGCTACTCGAGCTTGGCTCGACTGCTACAATATCGAGCTCAGGTTCGAGCTTGAGCCGGTGGAGCTTGGGAAAACTAGATCGAACTCGAACTCGATACACTATAGGGGGCCTCGAGCTCAAGCCAACTCGACTTCGACAGATGCTCAAGTAAGAGTTGTTTGGAGCAGGTGTTTTCTATGATTTGTTACTTCTCCCGAAAACTCTTCCCCTCCAGAAGACCTCTATTATCATGCTTCAAAGCTTAGTCCCTCAGTCTCAAATCAATAACAACACCACCACCAACAACAATATTAATAGCAATCAACAACTACTTTGAAACCTATTATCATTTTGGGAGGTAATTATACATGAATGTATTGAGTTTAATAAAATTTGAGAATGAAAATCTAAAAAGAAGAACCACATGAAGCTTGACCGAAAAAAGAATTTTGTGGATGAGTTTTTTTGTTTTTGCTTGTGGTTTGTCTTAGAGATACTAAGGAAGAAGACAAAGATAGAGAGAATATAAGATCCTCCATAGCTTTTTATGCTGTGTTGGACAGAAAAGTAGGTGAAGAACAAGTGGTTGTGAATAGGCTATCAACTGAGCCGAGCTGCTCGCAAATGGCTCGGGCTTGGCTTGTCAAAAACTCTAGCTCGGTTTGACTCGGCCACAGTCTTGAGCTGAGTTCGAACAAGCCGAAACTCGCTTTGAAAAGCTTGGCTCGACTCTGCTATTACTCTTTTTTTTTTTTTTTTTTTTTTCCCCCTTATCTCTTATCTCTTCTTTCTTTCTTTATCTCTTTTACGATTTTAACTTCATCCCATCTCTTCTTGTTCTTCTTCTTCGTCTTTTGTTTTCCATCTTTGTCTAGTTTTCCATCCCATCTCTTCCTATTCTTTCTTTTTTATTTTCTTTCCCCTCATCTCGCTACTGATCTGCTATTGTGTGGTGATGATTTTAGCATAGTTTGTTCAATGTGAAAATTGTTTCCCCGATAACCATAGTCGCAAGGTTTCTGACTGATTTTGTTCAATTTGACTAATTTTGTTTGTGGAAGAATTGGTCGCACTCCGCCTGTTCGACGAAAAACCCCACCGACCTAGCCACTGCCAAGCTGCTTTGCTCTTCATCTTTATCTTTTCTATTACTCAAGCTTTGGTCGAGCTCGAGTGAATAACGAGTTTGAGCTCGAGCCGAGATTTTTAGGCTCACCAAGCTCGAGCCTGAGTTATTGTAGAAATCGAGCCTGACTCGATTAGGCAAAAACTCGACTCGATTACACCCTTAGAACTTGTGAAGTAGAGAAGAAAAATGAGAGAAAAAGTGAAACTTTCTTTGCACACAAAGTAGGGAAAGCCTAAAATATATTAATAAATATTTATATCAGGTTAAATATTTATATCTATTCATGTGAAAGAAAGTCATGAGTGATTTGATACTTGACAATAGCCCAAGCCCCAAAGTCTGAAACTAGCAACCTGCACAGTTCCCACTTGATGTCATTGATAGATCTCAAACCATAGGTGTCGACAAGGGGTGTGTTTGTCAATTTTAAAAACTAAAAAATCACATATCGCCCCTTATTAGTTTCAAAATATCAAATATACCCTCGAGCTTCCTAAAGCTTGCAAGCGCAATGAGCCAAGTATTGGTTGTTCAAACTCGGCTAGCCTGTTGAGTCGAGCCACTCGAGCTTGAGCTTTTACCAAGTTGAGCTCGAGCCCGAGTCGCTCACGAGCAACTCGGCTCGGCTTACACCCCTAACTTACGCCCAACAATGATCAAGCGCGGCTAGGAATACTACTTCCTTTTGTTGAAATAAACTAGAATCTCTATAATATCAAGGCGAGAGCACGACTTTAGGAGCTAGATTTCTCATTCCTACAATACTCAAATCATAGTGTTTGGTGCTTTTCTCAAAAGGAAGTAGCCAGGCCTATTTATAGAATGTGCAAGGTTGGTTCAAGTTCAATTAAATAGAAAATTAATTTTTCAATGTCGGCTTCTAAAGCTATGCAATTCGGTTAGCTAAATTTGTAGTCACTTCCCCAGTAAAAACCATTGTTTTAAAAACCAGATCGGAAGGCAACCCACTCAAGGTCAGGGTCACTTCGGCTTCAACCTGCCAAATCAAGGTTGGACCGTCGGTTGGACTGATGATGTCATCACATATCATGATGACGTCAACACATTTTAAAAAAACATTTTTAAACCACACAATAATATGTTTTCTTTGTTTCCTTATACATGAACTCCTTTTATATCTAACATATTCCTTTTCTGGTTCTCTTTTTAATCCATTTGTACATATGCTTACAAATAAGATCAATCACAGCCCTCCATTTCAGTATCTTTTTTCGTTTGTTTTTTCCCACATCAACTTTGCTTTTTAGTGTTCTTTTGTAAGATTTCGGTGGTGGTTAAACCAAAGTATATAATGTAGTGGACATGGTTGATGAGATCGATTGATAAAGAAAGAAAGAAAGGCTAACTGCATGAGAAACCTAAGTATATATATCATGCAACATACTGTCGTCATAAGTCCTTATTCCATCCACAAACATACAATAGAAGTAAAACATAAACATTCAAGTACGGAATTCAAATACATAATCTGGTTTATCTACATGATGATTTCGGTTAAAGCAATATTGCACATACAAACTTCAAATACATAATCTGGATTATCTACATGATGATTTTGGTTAAAGCAATATTGCACATACAAACTTCAAATACATAATCTGGATTATCTACATGATGATAATTTTACTTCTATCAATTTCGTCCCGATCTCACTGCTTCCAAAACCAAACTTCAAATGGGCATGCAGACTTTAAATGAAAGGATTATCTACATGATAATTTTGGTTAAAGCAATATTTGATTATCTATAAAAGAAAAACAAAATCAGGAGTAGGAGCAGGGTGAATTCAAATACATAATCTGGAAATACATGCACATACACATTGCTCTAGATAAAGTTTGCAACGAAATCATTATTGAAGCTGGATCGAGGAATGGCGTGTTTATTACCTAGATCGAGGAATGAAGCAGTCGTCAACGAATGGAGTTGTCACCGTCGATTTCTAGCGAGGAACGAAGCTGTCGTCGTCAATTTTCGGCAAGGGAGGAAGACGTCGTCTATTTTCGACGAGAGAGGAAGACGTCGTCGTCGATTTCAGAGAGTTCCGTTGCGATTTGGGTGGGATTTCAGAGAGAAATTTTCGTAGAGAACAGAGAAGAAGGTGAGAAATTTTCGCAGAGAACAGAGAATAGGCTGCGAAATTTTCGTAAGAAATTGAGAAAGAGAAGAAGATGAGAACAGAGAAGAAGAAGCTGCAATGCGTATTAGTGATTTAGGGGTTTTAAAATTTCGAACGGTTTATTCGTCGGTCCGACCTATTTGTCTGGTTTTGAAACGGTTTAAAGCGGCCCATTGCATTATAACTGTTTTGGTGTTGACTCGAACTGAACACGTGACCGGTTCGGTCCAACCGGTTGGACTGGCTGATCCGGTCCGATTTTTAAAACAGTGGTAAAAACTTGCCCTTGATGTGTTGTATTCATGGCATGGTATGCATGCAAAACCGACTTGCTAGAAGGCCTCTGATTTGTTCACCTGAGTTGCAAGGTTTCCTTTAATTGCCACTTAACTGTAAAACGTAGCTGATGCTCGCTTGAATTATTTGCAGCATGTTTTAACAGATATTGAAAGACTAATTTATCACTCAACTGTTAAATTAAAAAGATTTTAATTCTAAAAGGTTAGGTGGGTCTATGTAATTTTCCCTTAATCTAATTACCCTAAACATATATATTAAACTCTTAAATCAATAACATTTCTTTATATCGACTTACGACTTACTAACAATTTTTGCTTAAATGTTAAGTATCAACTTAGTTACCATAATTTAATCAATGCCCCAGTACTCAAAGGCACTCGAAATGCCTAATCTAAAATTGGAAAATATTCTAAAATTACATGTAGTTGACAAAATCAAGTCACGATCGCACTGAAAATACTAAAATACCACCAACACAAATCAGTTGCAAAAACAATCTGCCGCAAGTTAAATTAATAGGGAGTAATAAAAAGATTAAAAAGAATTGATTTACAAAGATAAAGATGGTTGTTATCTAATCACAAAAGCTGCACATTAGGGGCAAACCAGAACACTGGTGATGAGGAATACCTGAAATACTTTTTTAAGAAATAACCAACAAAACATGAACACAAGACCTATTCAAACAAATACCTTGTAGTGGATTAATGAAGAGGTGCTTTTAGTCTACATTATCTCGACTACACCGCGACTGATAATGCTTCCCTTGTTGAGGTCTTCGAAGGCTGTGCCAACCTCCTCGAATTTGTATTTTCTTGAAATGGCATCTTTTAGATTGAAAACACCTGTTTCAGCAAGTTTAACCAATTTGGGAAGGTCTTGTCTAGCCCTGCCTCCGTAGGAACCGATCACCTTTATCTGCTCCAATGTCAGTAATAAATCGTTATGGAACATATTGCCACTCAATTTATGCTTGGAAATGAACAAAAGTATATGATTGTAATAATGTGAAATGAACCAGACAAAACACCAAGTATATGAAAACAACCAGAAAAAACACCAAGTATATGATTGTAATAACGTGAATTGAACCTGTCAAAGCAAAGGTAATGTGAAATTAACAAACAAGATCAACTCGAGATCAAACTAAGCTGATGCCTAAGTTTGATAAAGCCTAAGTTTGTCTGAGCACCATCACCAACTTAAAAATGCAAGTGAGAAGACCCAGAGAGCCTATTCATTTTATGAAATCATCTAAAATACAACAAAGAAAAAAAAAAATGGAAGCTTCTGGAAAGAATAAAGCAAGAGGGGAAAAAAGACAAAAAGGAAGAGGAAGGCAGGCATGCCATCAATTCTGCAGCAAAGGCAATTCAATCCATGCTAATGAATTGAAGAACAAAATAATGTCCTTTTTGGCCAATTACCAAGCTATATGCGAAAGAGTTGATCTGAGTTTGTGATATCATCTCACTCTTGCTGCAACACAAGCCTGGCCTTTGTAATCACCATATATATTTTTTTTTCATAAATAGTCACCCTCTATCCCAAGAAATTCCAACTTGTTAATTTCTTCCAACTGTTATATCTGTAGTTACCATGGATTATAATACCTGTTCTCTCCCAACTAGTCACGATGATAGCTTGAAGCCCGATCTAGCTCTCTAACGCTCTAGAGAGTTTAGTTTAGGTCGAGAGGATTCTCAAACTCCCTCATTTGTCCCTATTTAATTTTCCATACAATTCTAGCCCTCATACTACCACAGTAAGAGACAAATACAAAGTCACCCTTCACTTATTCATCAACCATATTCACCAATTTGGAACACCCAAAGGCCAACGACTGAATTTCCTTTGGGTAAACGTCAGACCCCTAGGCATAATGGCAGCCTGAAAAAAAGGCAGGCATGTGTGGGTGCCTTAAATCATGCCACCTTGAAAGTGTGACACGTAGCTTATATATCAAGAGAACCCACGAGATTATTTTAAAATAAGAGAAATCAAGGGAGTTTGAGAATCCTCTCGGCTTAAAATCCTTGGTTTTGGTTTAGTCTTAGCACAACCCCAACCAGTTTGGGGAATGCGGTGTAATCAATCACAGACCTACACTAGACATAGATCATTGGAGTTGAGGTCTTAAGCTAGGGGAATGACCTTCATACAACAATTAGCCCCCTATAGACTCCTTTGGCTAGTCAAGGGGACCACACCCGTTAACAAGAATTTAATGTCATCACCTTTAAAATATACAGTACAAAATTATGCACAAATGTACCTGAGAAATGAAACTAAGACATCATAGTAAAAACCGCCAAAGAGAAAAAAAATAATTCCAACATAAAAGGAGGTAAATCATGCATGCAAGGGGATACAGAAAAAATAGAGTAAGAACCCTAAAAGAGAATTCTCAAAAGAATATCCCGGGAAAAGAGTGAATATAGGGAAGAATGTAAGAAGAAAGGTAGTAGCTGACATATTGTGGTCTAGAGGAGAAAAGAATAATTGTAAGGGGAGATTCTTCCCAGATCCACATAGCAAATTGGCTTCTAAAATATTGCAATCAAGGTTTCATTTGCATCATCTCTGGAGACTCGATATAGGAAAAAGAACAAGAGGGGAGTTGGACGCTTTTATATTATTGATTGACCATATAAAGTCCATAGACATTAAAAAAATTAAAGAAATCAGATGTAGAATAGATAATACAAAATGTTGACCAAGGAGTTGTGACACAGAAACCAGTAACTTAACGTGTAGTTAGTTTGGAGGGAGCTAATAACAGATAAAATGTCTAAGAGAAGTTATGATGGGGTAGAACCTATGGAAGTTACAATTGGCTCAGAGTATGAAAATGTTCAGGATAAAGTACCAGCATTGTAGCAGCTCTAAAAGCTATGAAACTTTGAGGATATAAATTTGTTAAAGGACCACGGTTTCTTAAATGTTTCTTCAAAGGTAGATTTGTTTTCCAAAATGTACAAAGTTACGTATCGAGTATTCCAACAAACAGGTGAATATCTAGGAGAGGTCAATGGATTTTTGGGTATTAAAAGATTGAGGTATGTGTTTTCAACGACTACAATCATATTAAGGTATGTGCTTATCATTAACTACCATCATCAAGTACAGAGCCCAACTTAAAACTTGAACACCAAGGATAGGTTGAGGTAATTTTGTTTCACAAATATATAGATCAATAAAGAAGTACTACAATCATCAAATTCTGAGGTATGTGCTTTTCTTTGCGATAGAGAAGAAAAATATTCAGGTTGGTAGTTTTTGTAAATTGTCGTGTAACGTCTTTTTCAAAGTATAAATATATTAGACTTACCTTCACATCATAGTTATAGAATTAAGCCCTATTATCGAAATTTTAACAATGACAAGTCAGCAATAATGG
Organism: Pistacia integerrima; assembly: GCA_026225825.1. Lineage (NCBI taxonomy): Eukaryota > Viridiplantae > Streptophyta > Magnoliopsida > Sapindales > Anacardiaceae > Pistacia > Pistacia integerrima. The sequence goes on along the minus strand of CM047740.1, from coordinate 14,864,846 downwards.
AAAATAGAAATAAAATTCAAATCTTCCAGTCCTCCAACACACAGATATTTGATCAACTTATTTCATTATTTTGTTTGGATCAATATTCTTATTTTTCATAATATAAAAAACGAAGAAGGATCATTTACAAAAGATAGGTATAACAAGCTATTCTGAAGAACTAGGGACATCAAACAAGTTCTCCACCAGAACATGGCCATCCAAATGATAAGAGAAGTCTCCTTTACATTTTTTATTCTGATTAGCTCTCGAAGTTTAATACTACAAATCTGCATAATCTCATACCAGATAATAAATAAACCAAAATACACATTAACCCAAAACGCCTTCCCAATTCATATATATATGCATACATATACATATATAAAAGCTTTTGAAACAAAGGCCAAGACCCAAAGGAGATGTCAGCAACCAAGAAGTTACTACAGAGAAACTAACTGTACCAACTTAGCTCACAGAACTACAAGCAGTCCAACCAACGTTATACACCAAGGTTCGACAACAGCATCACTACAGAATCATAAAAGTTACTACTAAGAAACTAACTGTACCAACTTAGCTCACAGAACTGCAAGCAGTCCAACCAACATTATACACCAAGGTTTAACAACAGCATAACTACAGAATCATAACAGTCTATAACACATTACAAGGACAACAAGGAGACAGTAGATTTAGAATTAGGTATTCTGAATTTTCATTAAAAGATTGTTTTTTTCAATGGAGGGGCCCCTAAGCCTTCGAATTTTTGCTAGGACTTTCTTTCCCTTGTTTTGTTGCTTGTGTTGAGGGTGATTTGGGATTGATTCGATTCTTTTTCTTGTAATCTTCAATTAATATAGTAATTTTCAAAGAGTTGGTTTACAGCTTGTGTATTGATTTTCTGGGCAGTCGTTTGAGAGAAATTTGGCAGTCTGTGTGTGAATTTTGGTTGTTTTATTGCTGGGTTCCCATCAGAAAACTACAAAGTAATTAATGACTATATGCAGCACAAAATACATACCTTTCTACGAACAAGACGATTTATATCTATCTCCCCAACAGCACCTGATTGTGTAAGTCCAACCATTACAGCTTTCCCTCCATCTTTGACACTCTGCGTGCACTGCAAAAACGTCTGAGGCCTTCCCAAGGCTTCCACAGCAACATCTACACCCAGTCCTCCAGTTATTTCCTGCCAAAAACAATGTTAATAAGAAGCTGATGATAACCTTAAAAAGAAGGTTAAATGAATCAAGAATGTAGTTACCTAGAGGTTTAGTATAAAAAAGGCCCTATACCGAAAATCAATTTACCAGTTTATTCCTCAAGTAGAAACAACCATGCCAAGAATAGTATTTAGGTTATTCAGAATGATTTTTTACCATTCAAAATATGATCCACTAAACGGGTTCATAAAGAAATTGGGGTTTTTCCTTTTTTCTCTTTCTTATTTTGGCATGACTAAAAGAGCATAATTTGCAAACTTTGACACATCAGACGATCAGATATATACATGTTTTAATCAGAAACAGAGAAAACTTGTTTTAACTAAATAAAATCGAAAAAAAAAATTACATGTCATCAAAAAATGCTAAGTGCTGTTTTACAATTTCAAAATTGAGCAGCTCTCAAAATAATTCACAAAATTAGTATCCTCACATATATCAAAAATCAGACACAACGTGTACAAATTATAATCCAAACACCTTTGTTTATCAAGGTGGGCATAACATTAACTTAGACCCATTTACTGATTAAGGTGGATGAAGAAGAAACTAAGTATCCTGAGATTCTTTTGACATTGAGGCATAAAAAAAGTTAAAAATCAAACTCTCACTAACAGATTAATCTCTCAAAGAATCTTCAAATCGTTCTTCTTCCATCTAGTTTAATAACCCAAGAAGCAGTGAAAACCACGTAACCTCACAGCATTTAAGCCAAAACTAATAGGCAGTACTTTTAATGAAATTTTTAAACCTTAATGGAGTCTTTAATGATTTTTGGAACACATTGGACTTTTTTGTCATTCAGTCAAATCTTACAAGTGTCCAAAAATTTGCCCACAATTTTTTATATATTTTTGGTTCTTTGGATATATGTTGGTATTTTGGGCTACATCTTGAGATTATCTGAAAAAGGCATATATTAATCTACCACAAAAAACTTCCACTTCTTAGATTATCTTACTTCCAAATCATTATTAATCTTTTTACTTTTGTAGAAGTCCAATATTCCATTTTAGCTAATTGAAAACTTGCCAAAAGAACAAGGTTCAGGATTTCTTACATTTTTTTTTTTTTTTTTTTAATCTTTTTGTGTCTGTCTTACCATATCGAAAAGATGATTGAAGGAACATAGAGAGGAAAAACAGATATAATGTTGAACAAACATTAATGCAAAGAGTTTAACATTATAATAAAGAGATGACAATTAGAATTTGAAACCTACAACCCCACCCTTGTGAACAGCCAAATTTAAGCAAAGGACTTATTATGTAAATCCAAATAGTCTAATCACTTATCACATAAATCAAAATACATTCTAACATACTCCATAATGTAAAATATTTAAAAAAATCAAAAAACATTTCAAGATTCAAATAAAATAGCTTTCCGTTACATCGGCTCCAATCATCTAGGTGAAAACAACTTGAACTTAAAAGAACAAGACGACAATGGATTCAAACACAAAATTATGATCATCTAAAAGATTATGTTATTAAAAATGCAAAGGTGAAGATAGTAAGAAAACAAAAGTTGAAACACAAGTAAAGCAAAACTTACAGAACGGAAAAATGAAAACCAAAAAAGAAGCTGGAAAGAGAGAGAGAAGAAGATCAGATACAACCAAGGAAAACAAGCGAAAGAATTGTTGGACCAGAATGACATGATTCAAGTTCGAAAACGGCAAAAGAAATCTATGGTCATGACAACCCTCTCTGGCAAACAAAATGGGAAAAAAAATTACAAATCTAAATTATGCAAGTGAACGAAACTATAGCAGCATAAGTAATTTCATTTAAAAAATAACTAAGTTAGAAAAAGAAAATTAAATAATTTTATTTAGAAGAAAATGAAACTAAATAGCAGTTAGTCCACGGAGAGAGTTGCAGTTCAATAGACAAGATTAAATTAATTATTTGAAGTGGAAGTTCCACATTTTGTTAAAAACCTAAAGAAACGTATTGAGCACATACTCTAATTTTTTCAATAGCATCTTCTTGAATAGCATTCACAGTGTGAGTGGCACCAAAAGTCTTAGCCTTCTGCAGTTTTTCATCATGGATATCCACAGCAATAATATCAGAGGCCCCAAATGCTCTTGCTATCTGCAAACAACTGGAGCATATGATCTAGTCATGATTATGTTGGAGCTGGCCTCACTGAAATGGAGCTTACATCACCCAAAGTAACTCCGAAATTATTTTTTAACAAATTAATTATTTTATTTTTTAGTATATGCAGTCCTCTTCAATCCAATACTACAATATACACAAAACATCAATATATATACTGCAGCCCTATCCAATCTAGTATAATCCCAAATAATTAGTCCAGTCACCAATCTCGTCCTAGCTCCCAAATGCACCCTACTTACATCAAGATGCATTCAGGCTTTAGATTAGAAACCAAAAATCCCCAATACATGCGCCTAAATTAGATGAAAGACCACCCAAACCAAGGATGGTACTGTTAAGGCCTCAAAGGAGCTTTCACCATCTAGTATAGATAAGAAACCTGATGAAACAATAATTATAATTCAAATTTATTTATCCTATAATTTTGTTAAAATACAACATATAGATCATTAACATGATGTGACCCAAAAAAAAAAAAAAAAAAATTGTCAATACAGCAGCTACAAATAGGTACAAAGAAATAGGTTGAACATAAATCTACTCAAATATGTCAGGTGGAAAGATATGTGTCTAGTTTTTGTGCTCCCAATCAAACTAAGGATCCTTATGAGGATGTGCAAGTAGACTTATTTCATTATTCCAAAAATTAAAATTTATGGAAGCACAATAAACATTGATGGCCGATGTTATCATCTGTGTTGCTTCCAGCAATGAAGATATCATTACCTCAACTCCAAATCCAACTCCTATGCACTAGAAGTCCAAAAATTGTCAGTTATTACTACTACACTTGGAGCTTCATTTCATTGACAGTGGGAGAACAATGCAACCACCATTACATGGCTGAATAGATTAGTCTTCCTTGGAAGGAAAATGACGAAAGAGAAGCCTCTTTTTCCATCAGTTCCAGCCATAAAGGATAATGATTTGATAGCACCAACCAGCAAAGTCCAGTGTGCATCTTCAAGAACCCTGTCTTCATGCAGATATCACTTGAACACCTTATATTGTGCAGATAGCACCTTTCATATTGCAACAAGACTTTTGCTTGCCAATGGATTTATTTAGTAGCAAAATCGACAAAGCACATGAATGGTTCCAGTATACCTCCTATTTAGGCATGGCTTGATCTTTTTGTTAGGTTTCTCTCAGGGCCCATCATAAGTACTCTTCTGGCACCCCCATTCTTCCCTCCAAAGATAGTTGCAACCGTCCCTGTCAGGCCCAAGCCCTATTGCATAAAATTGCTAAATCCTAACCTTTTAATATTTCTATTAACTTGCTAAAAGAACCCTGAAATTGATCTCTCCATATTTACTCAACTGAGTTGCGTAATATAAAACTGGTAACCGAGTTAAGCTTTTCTCTAATATCATAGATGAGCTTATTTAACCCTAAAAACCATTTAATATAGGACCAAACTTTAAAAATATTAATAGAATTAAACCCATTCAACATATTTTCAAATGAATGAAAAAACATCAGTCTAGTCTTACAATTGCTTTTCAAAAAATTACCCTTGCAACTTCCCATGTATCCTGAGGGTTGAATTGGCCAGTTTTCCTATGCTAACCTTGCTTTTATTGCATGTGACTTTCGCACAACTAATCCCTGCAAATAACATCTTTAGTTACCCAAAATGATTTCATCATTATCTCTTCTGCATACTAACTCTTGAAATTTCAAATTTAAACTTAGACCTCCAACATCCCTAACATCGTTCGTGAGTTCTTTATTAAGAAGTTTCTATTTTTAAGGCTCTAATTAGCGAATAAGAGGGAGAATGGTGGATCAACATAGGTCCATATTGGCATTTATTAAAAATTCAAGACTTTTTTATCAGGCCACAAATATCAGAATGTCAGATTTTCACGAACAGCTCTTCTTTACACGTGTATCTCTTGGCTTCTAAATGTGGGACACATGATTTTTCCTTTTACCATTCATTAACAACAAGAAAACAAACTCATTTGTTCTGTAATCTAATTCTACTTAAACTTAATAAAATCGCAATTCTTCATACTGGATAGAAAATGAACTATTATCATAACACTGCATCCTGACAAATACTCCCTCTAGAATCATGAAAATTCCCTTACTGCATCCAAGGTTTTAAAAAGTTATTACAAGAACCACGTCCTCACTGATGATACTTTTGGAAAACCCTAAACTCACTTTCGGAAGATGCATAACCCTCAAAGCTTTAAAGGCTGTAAACTGCCTTCTGCATCTCACTAAAGTTAATTGAAAGCTTCTGTTATCCCCTTGGTTTATATCAACTCAACAAGCAGTCACCTCATGCTCCTGTTCTTTTAGTTGGATAGAATTGGCTAGTCTCGAGCTAGTTCTTATAGGTAATATGTTTCAACTTAAACAGAAAAGATAATTAGTCATAAAAAATATGGGAATGGAAGGAAGGATTATATAACTCTTTGCAGAAATCCAAAGAGCAGTTTGACAATAAACTGGCTATTTACTTTCTAGGAATTGAAAACTTTAAAAAAAAAAAAAAAAAAAAAAAAAAAAGAGGAATAGAGGTGGAAGTGATCACGGAAGGACTCATTAATCTTACATTCTGTTTGATGCGTAGCAAATCTGGGGTAATGTGATAATACACTTTTGTAAGTCATGACCAACTTTTCGTCTCTAACAATTTCAACTATTGTTTGTCTTTGGATAGACTTACTCTATGTGATATGTTTAGATTTAATGAAACTGTGTACTTGAATCAAAATTATTTTGCTAGGAAAAAAAAATGTTTTTCACAATCATCCAGTGTCATATAGAACGATAGACAAAACTGACAAACAGATTATAGGAGCTAAGTTTGTGTCATAACAAAAAATATTATTCCTTACCTTGAGCCAACTCCACCAATTCCAATCACAGCCACAGAGTCACCAGGACGAACCTCAGCTGCATGAGCCATAGCACCATAAGCTGTGAACACAGCACATCCTAAAATTGCAGATTCTGTGTACGGTAATGATTCCGGCAAAACAGTTAATGCATGTGCTGGCACAACACAGTATTCAGCAATGCCTCCCATACTATACATGAATACTGGTTTTCCTACATGATGAAGCATATCTTTTAGTAATTAAAAAAAAAAAAAAAAATAGACATTCCATAATAATAAGGATACAAGTTATCAAAAAAAAAAAAAGAGAGGTAAATAATCACCGTCAAAGTTATCATGAAAGGTAAAAATAAGAAACAACAAACTGAGGAAGAAGTCCTTGTGCTAGCAACAATTACTAATCACATACCAATCAACCATAGACCTATTTTTCAGGGAATATTTACAGCCATCTTGTCAATGGCACATTGCCTCAAACAAGACCAGAGGTATTCCTACTTGCAAAGTGGACTCTCACCAAATGCCTAAAACCCTATTCAACCACTGAATTTTAACAAGAAACTTTCAGCATAGTATTGATACGTTTACAAGTTCTAAAACACTTGTAAACATGAGTGGACAAGGAATTGCAAGTCCTAAAACACTTGCTAATTCGGTGAATTGAAGAATTTTACTCCAAGTCCTAAAACACTTGGATTGTGGAATGTGGAAAGCAGTGGAGGAAATTCGGCCCAAGCAAATTCCAAGGAGGGAGAGAGCCCAAGTATTTCGGCCCAAACCATTCCAAGTCCAAGCTCAATAAGGGAAGCTCAAGTCCACCAAGAAAGAAGTCCAAGTGTTGAAAAGGTCCAATCCGGCCCAAGTTTCATTCCAAAGGGGAAGATCCACATAAACCCTTATTGGATCTATTTGCATGATTCTCAAGGCCCAAATTCTTACACCTTTATTAGTACACTTAATTAGAATCATTGATCAAGTTTTGATCTAATGAAATAAGCTTATTTCAACTAATGGGATGATTAAAGACATGGATCCTTGAATTAGGGAATCATGTCTCTTTTGCATTAAATAGGCATGACCTTACTTTTTGATTAAATCGCTTGTAATATTAGTTAAGTTTATTTCATTTTAATGTATTTGTCAATTACTTGTTTATCCTTGTATTTGCCTATATAAGGGCAACTATTTCATTGTGACAATTAGTTTATGAAATATATGAAATTTGGTTTATCCATTTGAGAGAACTTGTGTGTTCTTGAGAATGCATTATTTATCCAAGTCTTGACAAGAGGATTTGGTGGTGAATCAATTCAAGTTGGTGGAGTAATCCTTTAGGCTTGAAGTGTTTCTACTTGTGTTGGTCTGGATTTGCAAGTAAGTGTGCTTTAGTTCATGTTTCCAATTTGGCCGAATTTTTACTTGATTTTTGGAGTGTGTTGTGTTGATGAATTGGTTGGAAATGGATCAAGTATTATATTGCGGAAATAGAGATTTGTGTAGAAGCAAATGTATAGCAGTCCACATGAATTACAGTACCACTAAAGGATTATGAACCATAACAACATTTTTGAAACAAAACTACTTGATTGTATAAAAGGATTGTATGTCATGAGAACAAACACAAACAAACATTCAAAATAAAGATGATATGTAAACAAGTTGTAGGGATCACACACATACCAAGGGACATATTTCTACCAAGTAGAAAGCATCTATGGAGGTAAGCATATAGCTCTTTTTAGTATTTCCAAAAGCTTGAAAGCAATATCAATTATCACTTTTTTTGTCTATCTTGTTGATGGGAACACCACCCAAGATGCCTAGGGAGACACTTAATGGAAGATGATATGTAGGGTCGCACACACGCATACGTATATGCATAGATATACACTTACAAAGCAAGTAGCTAATGCATCTGTGTCCATTTGAACTCTTGAGCAGCTCCAAAACTTGAGAAAGGGAGATCTTTATCCCCTTTTTGTTTATCTAGCGACGAAAGTACTATGATGATTGGGAAAATGTCAAATGGCCAAGGAATGGTGTACATTCTAAAAGAAGAGAGCTTTTGTTTTCTTCACCTGTGTTTATGCAATGTCAAGTTTCAGAGTGAATTTAAGTGAAAGAAAGATGGTTCAGAGTCAATTTAAGTGAAAGAAATATGGTTCATATGACTAAGGTTGAGGAAGTGGAGATGCTAGCTAAAATTTTTGGTTGCAAGGTAGGTATCCGTATCATAAGATGTCTTAGGTTTTCTTCAATAATCTTCTTCAGAGTCACAAATTTAAATCAGAGCTTCTCCTGGCTTTTTCATATCCAAATTCATGCATTGTATTACACATATTTAGTAGTAAGAATTAACTTTCAACCAAAATCTACCATATTTATAAAGAGATTATAAAATCAGTATCAGCTGAGAATAACAGGTTAAAAGAAAAAAGGTATGAAGTGATCAAATCAAAAATAGGAAAATAAAAAGTAACTCACGTTATTAAAATGGAGAATTGTAAGCGTCAATTTTGAGTTTAGAATAGCAAAATATTATTTTTATGATTTTTTTTTTAATTGGGTTTTAAAAGATGTTATCATAAAGGACTTATTAATTGTAATTAAAATGAAATTTAAAAGATGTTATCATAGAGGACTTATTTATCTAAAAGTTTGATATTTTGAATAGTAAACAATTATTTTAAGATTATTTGTTTCCCAGAGATAAAAATAATACCATGTCAAATAACATTCAAAATTCTAATTTGCTTCAATTTCCAATAGAGTAGGTTGCTGCAAAAGGAAATTATTTAAGGAAAAAAAAAAACCTTCAAATGAACATCCAAATATATCGATTGAATTTTAAACTTAAATGGGAAATTAAAATAAGTATTTACTTTAATTAAATAAAATAAATATATAATGATATGTTATTTGAGGCCAAATTACTTAGTGGCGCTCTAAGGCAGAAACTGCTTCAAATTGTCGCAGGCTGAAGCCGACTCTGACACTATACTTCATTCTTCTATGGGTTTTAATATCATGGAGAGAGCAAAGGGACAGATAGAAAAAAACAAATCTTGCTAAAACAGAATGATATACAAGGAGCCTATTAAGTGGTTTAGAAATAGAGGTTTCAACATGGATAGTTATAATGAAATGATTTACATAGCAATAACATGTAAGCTTTTAGATAAAAATGTATAGCATCTTTGAAATTCAACAAGTTTCTTTTAATAAACAGTTGAATTCACTTATAATGGTGATGGTCCACACCCTCAATTTTCCAACAAATTAACATGACAATAGGAGAAACGTCTACAAATAGTGGTACTCAAGACTAACAACATCAAAGAGTTTTGCAAGTTTTACCAGAACCAAAATATAAATTATATGAACCAAACAGAAAGTTACAGCAAAGAATATTTACCACCATATTTTAGGAAAAGCCGAGTTTCACCATCATAAAGAGTTCCTTTTGCCCGGTTATAAGCAAAAAAATCTTCACATAAATCATCATGGCCCTGTCATAAAAGAAAGAAACCAATGCCATCAACAATCACATTCGCTACATATAATTCCTCGACAAAGATGTTATGATTTACAGCATTCCTTAAAGTAGTAGTAGGAGCGTAAATTTATGAAGGACATGTCAGCTGCCTAGTCAGCAAAGTCACACAAAAAGAATTACTACGATCATTAATAATTAAGAATGATTTTCTCTCTAATTTTCTTAGCAGACTTTTCTGTAAAGATTTTCTCTCATTTTCTCACCATCCAAACAGTCCAAATTCATGAATCAATAACCACCTTAGAGCAGTAGACACAGTTGCCACAAGGCATGATGAACGATCCAACAACACGAGATCCAACTGGCAACCTGAAGACAAAAACCTAAAATTTAAACATTTTCAAAAACCAAAAACGAGATAAAAATCGATTCGATTGCTGTAGAATAAAAGTAGAAAACCTTCGATTGGTTTTGGAGTCAGTGAGCAGCCCATGTTCAACAACTTCCCCAGTTATTTCATGCCCCACAACACAAGGACAAGGGAAGGGAATTTCACCTTTCATAACATGAAGATCCGAATGGCACACTCCACAAGCTTCACAAATTAAACCAAATAATCGCATCAATTAATGTCAATTCAACACAAATTCGTAGTTAATTTTTATGAGAAACGAGAAATTACCTTTGGTTTTGATGAGAATTTCACCGGCTTTGGGGCGAGGCAGGTGGAGTTCTTCGATCGTTAGAGGCTTATTCGGTTCCCAAAAGACGGCTCCACGCATGTAACCGCCTGAACTCACGTGATACGAAGCGGATGATGAGTGATTGGTCACGTGATCGGAGGCATTGTTGAGTTGACTATTGTTTCGGTTTAGTAAGGAAGAAGATGATGATAAAATTGGGGAATTGGTTATGGAGGAGAGGAGGCTGAGCTTCTTGGTGATGGCGGAGCGAATCATTTGGGAAGATCGAAATCAATGAGAGAGAAGTGGCGTTGCTGTGATCGTTTATGATTATCCACTGGTATAATGCTCACTGGATGAGTGATGAGGCTTTGACTCGGATCTTCTGCTTCGATCCACGTCATCGTCTTCATCTCTTCCATCGTCTTCATCTCTTCCATTTCAAAATGGGTTAAATTACATTTACCTCCTCGGTTTACTTCTTCTCTCTAGTTTAGAAAAGGGTATATTATGTATTTATCGTGGTTAGCCAGTTCTTTTAGGATTTCTTTGGTATTTTTTGAAGAGGATTTGATTTGAATATTTACCTCAAAACATTATTTTGAACTTCCAATACTCAGTGAACGAGTGACGAGCCTAGTTAGTAAATACGGGTATGGCAAAAAAACGATATGGGAATTTTATGGGTATAATACGGTAAACGGTAAAAAATACGTTTATAAAAATTCGATCATAAAATTCGGATACGGAAAAAATATAATACGGATATACGTTTATAAAAATTCGATCATAAAATCTGATACTATAATACTGATACTATATTATCAATAATACGTTTTAAAAAATACGACAATATTGATCTTAATTTTGATACCTTTATGGACTAATTATCAATGTATCTTTGCATTGACTTCAATTAAATCTTTTGCTTTTGCTTTTGCCTATGGTAACGTTAATCTTTTCTTTGCCTTAACAAATTCCCAGGCCCATGTCTTGTTCTATCCCACCAATAGAAAAGATATTTATTTATTTTTTAGTTTATGCAATAGAATTATAGAAACGTAATCTGCAGTGTTGAGTGTTGAAATCCACCACAAACACAAAACACCCGTGACCCATCTTGAAAACCCCCCTCCCTCTCTCTTCTTCAATCAAATCATCTCTCAGTGTCTCACCGACAAAGCCAACTGCTTCTTTGAGAGTTCCAACAATGACATCTGCTTTATAGGCTATTTTTTCTGCCAATACTTTCCCTTCTTCAAACTTATTCTTCTCCCCCAAACAAAAACACAAACTCGTTAAAACCCTCAACCAGTTCGCCTTCCACAAATTTATTCTTCTCCCCCAAACACAAACACAAACCCGTTAAAAATCTCAACCAGCACCGTCCAGTCCGAGGAAGGAGAAGTATTGGCGAGAAAAGCGAAAACGTCGAAGATCCGAGGAAGAAAAAGTGAAAATGTCATCCGTCACCGAGGAAGGAGAAGAATCAAGAAGAGAAGAGATCTTGTGTAATTTTTGAATTAAAACCCCTAAAACGACGTCGTTTTGGGGTGAGCAATGGGTTTTTTTTTTTTTTTGCAATAATACGCGAATTATACGGGTATTCATATTATACGCGTATAATTCGGCAATTTTTATAACATACGTTAAAACGCGTTTTATACGCGAATTATACGGCTGGGCGTATAATTCGCGTATAAAACGCGTATTTACTAACTAGGGTGACGAGGCAGCTTTGACTCAGGGATCTTCTTCTTCCTTCCACGTCGTCATCTTCATGTCTTCCATTTCAAAATGCGGCCAATCACATTTACCTCCTCTGCTGGACTACTCGTTTTAGCAATTCTCTTTAGTTGGAAAATGTAATTATCTTAATGTCTGTCTGAGTTAATCCGAATACAATTTCTTGTTTTCGAATAGGATTATATTATGTTGATACAACAATCTGTACCAACCAGAGAATTTCGATCGACATTGATGGGATCAGAATGGATGTGTGCGTGATTATGGGTAATCAACGATAGACAAATACTGAGTGCAATAAAATAGATGACAATGAGAATTTTTTAAGTGGTTTGGCGAGGTAAACTCTTGAGCCTATATCTACTGTTTTTTTTTTTTATTTGCTATGAGAGTTTACAATAAGAATTCTGTGTGAAAGATGTAACCCCTTTTTAATCATTTGAGGGGGGTTTATATACAAGGTTTGTATAAGGAAAAGAGCAACAATAAAGAGATTACAATTGATCTAAACCGCAATTCCAATATTCTCACGATTAGGCGATGTGATTGCATAGATATTGATGTTGATCTAGTCATTCCCGTCATATCTAGGATCTGAAGCTATCTGGGAATTGATTGAATGATCATTCGGGTTGTTCGCGACTAGCTTATGCTGGGTCGAGCTATGTGTTGACGAGCTTATGCTAGATCGAACAACCGGTGGAGTCAGACTGATCTTGGGTCGAGTTACATCCTCGCGGTAGCTCGAGCTTGGTGAAAAAATCACACACAACATCGGCCCCCTAGTGTTTGATGCTCGTTTTGAGCTTCGAAGACTATTGCTTGATTTGATGCCAAGCTCAGCATTACCAACAGGTCTCCGGATGTAGGTTCAATTGAGCTCTTGAGGTCGACCTCATGTCTAGACTTGTTTACTTCCCGCGATACCTGCCAAACTTAGAACATGAAAAGTTAGGGCAACTACGTAATTTCTAAGCGGTCATGTCGTATTAAATGTGGCAGCCTTTGTTAGTCACGTTTTGTCGTGTGTGGGAGACTACACGTGCACGCGAAGGTCGAGGGGATGTGCGGCGCGGTTGTCGATACAGATTCAAGCGATTCGTCCGCCCTTTGCAGATGGATGATGCGTGGCCACGTCTAAGGGTCAAGATTGCTCGACGAATGAAGGGTCAAGATTCACTATAGATCAACAGCTACGATTAAACCCCGCCGTTTCGTCCTCCATGCAAACCACTATAAAAGGTGGCAAAATCGTCAGAATGCTCACTCAATCCACAAAAGTTATCTGCTGTCTTTGTCCACTTTGCTGTTGTTTCGTCATCATCACGATGCCCTTTCCGATGAGTTTCTGCACTTTTTTCATTCTGATAAAGTTCTTTTCCCTTTCTTTACTCGTTTTTCTAGTTTTTGCGTTAAAGGGTGGCTACTACCGTGGCCACATGTGATGTTCTAGGGCTTTAGTAGGGTTTTTAAATATGTTTCCGGCAATCTTGGGTTTAAGGAGGGTTTAAGGAGGTGGCCGCCGGAACCTGGGGTAGGTCGTGTGCATTCGTTGTGTGGCGCGAGCTATCTTGGGTGCCTGAACTAAAAGCAAGTGTGAAATAGTTGTCGAATTTTTCGAGCTCTGACACATGTTCGCTCCTGTTTAAAGTACCCCGAAGTGAGCTATAACCATGTCTTCTTCTGACCGTCACATAATTGACCACATGTTCAATTCGCCCGCGGGCTCGATAGTCCTTGGGAATTCAAGTCCCAAGGTTTCCGAGGAAATCGTCGCATGAAGCTCAGACCTCGACGCAGCGGGCTCTTCCGACCATGCCTTGATACAGTTGGCTTAACCCGCACGGTCTCCAGTTCATAGGCTGCAAAGAGAGCCACAATCCTCGATTACCGTTGAGGATTTAGAATGCATAAGAGAGGTCTATGCGTCGCAGCTTAATTTGATGGCCCTAGGGGACATTTCTTGAAAGATCCCCTGCCTAGATGGGTGGCGACCTCTGAGACCTTCCTGATGTTAGGAAACGACCCGGTTGCGCAGCGGAAAACAAAAATTTTACAACCACGGATCGTTCCTTAGAACCCAAAATCAAGGCACAGATTTTACAGTTTATGCATAATATGAATCTGCAGAAAAATAAATCCAAAGGTTTAGATTTATACCCACGTTTGGAGGCTCCACCAATGTTGTCTCTGAATGTGTTTGCTACCGATCCAAGTGTAGGATCGAACCAAGAAGTCCACACGAAGACAACCACCAAGAACCAAGGAGGGATTTGCTAGATCCTCCTTGGCCTTAAGAAATCAAGAAGAACAAAAGAAGAGTTTGATTTTCAATCCAACAGTGAGATTGGCGTGGGAGAGTGTATAAGGAGCTGCTGTATTTTTCTTTTTCTAAAGACAAAATCAATTAATTATAAAACAACAAACACTATTCCTTTTATAGGCAAACCAAGTTGCCCTATTCCCACATGGAATGGGCTTGGGCTCCAACCCAAACACCCCATGTTGCCAAACACTCCCAATTTGATATTTTAATTTAATTCATCATTATCTTAATTAAAATCAATTAATATTTAATTAACATTTAATCAATAATGATGATTTAATTAAATATGTGCGAACACACATTTAATCGTAATTTCACTTATTTAATTTCTTTAACAAATTAAATAAAAGGCTACGACCTCAGCAAATTTAATTGTACTGTGAAATTACCAAAATACCCTTTCGCCTAAAAAGAGGAAAACGCCCTTCTTTCTTCTTGGCTCTTAAATTATCTTCTATGTGTGTGACCCATAGGCTCCTCATCATACCGGTAGTGTATAGTATCGCGATTAACACCAATCAATCGTCTCACTAATACACAGACCAAGATTGGCCCCTAGCAAGGCATCATGGCCACCCGATAGATTCTTGGATTCAAGAAAGTAGCTACCTTCAACGATATGGTTACCGCAATACGATCCTTTCATCATACGTTATCTCTACGAGACGAAGGCATAGAAATAGTGTCAACCTTCGGTTACTCTCGATATTATATATTCAGTTTCTGGACCAATGACCCGTATTATAATCTGGATAGAGCAACAACTCAATCCCACTGTGGCCACAGTTTTAGTGTCATTACCATATACTGAATTGCGCCGTGAGATAACTTCTCCCGTACCCGGGAGTGATGAATCCTTTGTCAATCCACCATAGTCTTGATACACTCCTTGATATAGCCAATCACCACCGTACTGCGACTCACGAATAGAACTGCGTTAGGCTAGTATCAAACTGTACCAATCGGTGCACAAGGCGCTCCGGTGATCTCAAGTCCAAGGATCACATGCACCACCATTCGTTAGAGGATTTGTTCCATAGACACGGGGTTACCATCCATATGGTATCCTCTTGGTGGGTCAGTCCAGTGAACTTGCCCGCGGTATATCCGCCTACAACAAGCACCCATGTGTTGCACGAGTTGTCACCAAACAACCTTGACAAGTGAGACTGCATTGCCTTTCGGACAGGTCGTTCAACACTATGATAGCCTTACCGTATTATCGTGCCCTTACTTGAGAATATCTTGGGACACAGACGTTTCTAGAATGGCCACCATATGTGCTCATAGGGTTCTCACTATCAAGATTTGAAACACTTGATACCCTCGTCACGGTTCTACCATTCTAAGGACATATATCAATACATATTGCAATAATAATGATTTACGCGATATAGAATAAAATGCCTTTTATTATTGATTAATGAACATTATTACAAAGAGTCAATTCCACAATAATTGATTGGCTCTAGGGCATCTACTCTAACACCTGAGGCGTAGGGTATCCATTCCCCTTCCCCCCTCCTTGCCATCCTTTTATTGACAACATGCTGAAGCGATTCGACATCGTTCCCGTCCAGCTTTCCACAAATTTCTATGTAATTATTACCGCTCTGTATATAGCGTACATGATCACTGAGTTGGGCGAGCATTTGTCGAGGAGCTCATCCATTTGTATAGGCTCACAAAAGGGCAAGACCAAACGTATTACCTTTCCAAGGTGAAGAAGGTATGTTTCAACGGGCTGGTCGATGTCCTGAAGAAAGTCCTGCATTGGGACTCATAATTTTTCTTTTATAAACCCCGGGAGACCGGCGCTTCGCCTCGGAAGTGAGTAAGATTTCGCCTTACTATACATGTGAGGTGTTAGTCGCTGATGGGGTTTACACAACAGAAAACAAAAATAAAATCCCCAACAACAACATTGAACCCAAGAACCTTATACCCGATTTATGTTATTTACATATGAAATGATATTGAATATAAAATTTCCAGATTTCATACCGGCGTTTGGAGGCTCCTTCAATCGATACGAATCGCTCCCACTCTAAGATAAGAGTGAACTCTCAGTATCCACACGAAGACAAGATGGCGATTAACTTACGGTCTCAAGTGTTAGCAAAACACACAAGCAAAAAGGATGCATAATTTTTCTTCAAGAAAAATTCTCTTCTCCACTAAGTGAAGAACGTGAGAGAGAGTGAGATGAGTGGCTTGGATTTTAATTAATGTATTCTCCCATTTTATTTTAATTTTAAGTTGCCTTTTATATGCAACAAAAATTAAAACCCTAATCTAGTTAGGAATAAATTTATTCCATGATTAGATAGTAAATCCTCATTACCAAACAAGGTAATAATCCACATGGCATCTTATTCAAATTCAAATATGATTTTCATATTCATATATTTTCTTTATTAATATCATCAAATATTAATATTGAATATATATATATATATATATAAATTCAAATATGAATTTCATATTTCATATATATTATCTTCACTAATATTAATATTAATAATACACACACACACACACACACACAAATATATATATATATATATATATATATATATATATATATATATATATATATATATATATATATATATATATATATATATATATATATATATATATATATATATATATATATATTTATTTATTTATTTAAATACATAATTTCACTAATTTTAATTTCAATATGAAATTAAATATAGGCAACGATCTCAGCAAATTTAATTGCACTGTGAGATTACCAAAATGCCCTTTCATCTCAAAAGACGAAAATATCCTTTCCATCACAAATGACGAAAATACCCTTTCTCATCAATTCAACCTTAATGTCTTCTGTGTGTGTGACCCGAAGGCTCCTCATCATATCGGTAGTGAGTAGTCTCGCAATTGACACCAATCAATCGTCTTATTAAACACAGACCAAGATTGGCCGCTAGCAAGGCATCATGGCCATCCGATTGATTCATTCCATGAAAGCGACCTTGCCTATCAATGATATGGTTACCGACCCAAGATCCTTTCATCATCTGTTATCTCATCAAGGCTGAGGTACAGAAATAGTGTCAACCTCAGTTATCTTCGATATCTTTGTATTCAGTTATTGGACCAATGACCGGAATAATAAATTGGATTGAGCAACAACTCAATCCCATGTGGTCACACCTTTAGTGTCATTGCCATTCACTGAATTGCGCCGTGAGATCTCCTGTACCCGGGAGTGATGAATCCTTTTGTCGATCCACCATAGTCTTGATACACTTCTCAATGTAGCCAATCACTATTGTATTGATAGCTTTGAATAGAACTATGTTAGGTTGGTGTTAATCTACACCAATCAGTGCACAAGGCACTCTAGTGATCTCAAGTCTAAGGATCACATGCACCACCATTCGCTAGAGGATTTATTCCATAAACACTAGGGTTACCATCTATATGGAAGCCTCTGGTGGGTCTGTCCAATGAACTTGCCTACAGTAAGCACTCATGTGTCACACTAGGTTGTCGGCAAACAACCTTGACAAGTCAGATCACTCATTGTCTTTCGACAGGGTTGTTCAACACTATGATAGCCTTACCGTATTATTTGTGTCCTTGGTCAAAATAATACTAGGGCTACGGACATTTCTAGAATGGCCACCATATGTGATCATAGGGTTCTCACTATCAAGATTTGAAACACTTGATACCCTCGTCATGGTTCTACCATCCTAAGGACATATATCAATACATGCAATTATGATTTACATGATATAGAAGAAAATTGTCTTTTATTGATTAATAAACATTATTACAAAGAGTCAATTTTATAATAATTGATTGGCTCTAGCGCACCAACTCTAACAATGATCACTTTCGAGCTTTGTGTTCTAGCTAACCGAGTTGCTTTGTTTTGTAGTTAACGTCAAATAGAACTATCTCCCAGTCGCGAGCTTGCAGAGGCTTCCATCGTTTCAGTGACCTTCCTAACAGACAGCATAACATTAATAAGATCATTATGCTCCCTTACTTGCGAGCATACGGCTTCTGTAGGGACGATGCAAGATTTCCTACGATCTTGGAAAAAGGTTAAGTTATCGTTTGCTTGCACTTTTTCCCATGCGGATTAGTCGCTTATTGTTTGTTACTTTCTTGCAAATATGTGGGCTGAGAAACCCAAAAGCCTTAAGAAGAGGACGACAACTCCAGCGGCTGCCAATAAGGCACTGGCTGCTTTGGCTATGAAGCAGCCTGCTGATGTCGTCGGCATGAAACTCGCCGGTGGCGAGCTTCGGGAGGGCCCAAGCACGAAAAAGCCCATGACTACTCCAACGGCAACGGGTGAAAATAGTGTCTCCGAGCCCTAAAATGGGCTGACGAAGAAAACTCCCAAGCTTATTGGAAGCTCAAGGAAACTAAAGGCACCCGAGCAGCATGATAGCTCGGGTAAGAAGAAAGCAACCGAGCCTCTAGGGGGCTCAGGTAAACAAAAGGTGGCCGAGCAATAGGGTGGCTTGGGCAAAGAGGTCGTTGTGCAAGCTAGCGGCCTAAAGAAAACAGTGGCCAAGGACTTGGCCATGAAGAAGTTTGCTCTTACGAACGAGGCTAGCACTGCCGAGGGGAGTAAATCCAGCTCGTCCTGGTCAAAGAGCAAGAAGATGGATAAAACGACCCAAGCTGCGATTGACGCTCTAATCAATCAACTCCCTGACCATATTAGCATTGGGGCCGCAATGGCCAAAGATGGAATAACTCCGCGAACCTTCACAGCCGTTAGTGATGCTGCTCCAACCGATATGCTAGTCTTGGTGTGCAGCTACGCGGTAAAGGTACCGATAGTTCGCTCCTCTTTTCTTTTATCATTGCATGCTATCTTCGCTTCTTGTTAACTTTACGTCTTGTCCCCCTTTTCTCCCTTTTTTGTTAGGCTGCCATGGCGAGCAAGCTTCTTTATGATGAGTTCTATACCACTTTGGAGGGCACTCACAAAGGGTGGTAATTGGCAAAGATGGTGAAAAAGGACGCTCTGGCTAAAGCCGAGGTTGTAGAGAAAGATAGGGCGGCCAAGCATGCTGAGCTTGAACGGCTTAGGGGGGAAATGGCGACCTTTGGGGGTAAAGGAAATGTGTTAGAGTAGATGCCCTAGAGCCAATCAATTATTGTAGGATTGGCTCTTTGTAATAATGTTCATTAATCAATAAAACACATTTTATTCTATATCACGTAAATCATTATTATTGCAATATGTATTGATATATGTCCTTAGAATGGTAAAACCGTGACGAGGGTATCAAGTGTTTCAAATCTTGATAGTGAGAACCCTATAAGCACATATGGTGGCCATTCTAGAAACGTCCGTAGCTCTAGTATTATTTTGAAGTAAGGGCATAGATAATACGGTAAGGCTATCATAGTGTTGAATGACCTGTCGAAAGGCAGTGACTGATCTCACTTGTTCAAGGTTGTTTAGTGACAACCTGGTGCAACACATGGGTGATTGCTGTAGGCGATTACACCGCAGCAAGTTCACTGGACTGAACCATCAGAGGATTCCATATGGATGGTAACCTTAGTGTCTATGGAACAAATCCTCTAACAAATGGTGGTGCATGTGATCCTTAGACTTGAGATCACTAGAGCGCCTTGTGCACCGATTGGTGTAGTTTGACACTAGCCTAACGCAGTTCTTTTCAGAGCTGTCAATACGGTGGTGATTAGCTACATCAAGGAGTGTATCAAGACTATGGTGGATTGACAGAGGATTCATCACTCTCGGGTATGGGAGAAAGTTATCTCACGGCGCAATCCAGTATATGGCAATGACACTAAAACTGTGGCCACAGTGGGATTGAGTTGTTGCTCTATCCAATTTATAATACGGGTCATTGGTCCAGAAACTGAATAAATAATATTGAGAGTAACCGAAGGTTGACACTATTTCTATGCCTTCGTCTCGTCGAGATAACGAATGATGAAAGGATCGAATTGTACGGTAACCATCTCGTTGGCAGGTAGCTACTCTGCTGAATCCGAATCTATCGGGTGGCCATGATGCCTTGTTAGGGGCCAATCTTGGTCTGTGTTTAGTGAGACGATTAATTGGTGTTAATTGCGATACTATACACTGTCGATATGATGAGGAGCCTATGGGTCACACACATAGAAGATAACTTAAGATTGAAGAAGAAAGAAAGGCGTTTTCGTCTTTTTAAGGCGAAAGGGTATTTTGGTAATTTCACAGTACAATTAAATTTGCTGAGGTCATAGCCTTTATTTAATTTATTAGAAAAATTAAATAAGTGAAATTACGTTTAAATATATGTTCGCATATATTTAATTAAATCCTCATTATTGTTAAATGTTAATATATATACTAAATATATATTAATTGAGTTTAATTGAGATAATGATGAAATTAATAAAATATCTAATTAGGGGGTGTTTGGGTTGGAGCCCAAACCTATTCCATATGGGAATAGGGCATTAAGGTTTTACTATAAAAAAAAAGTTAAATGTAAAAGAAAAGAATTAATTCATTTTAGTTCATTTTTCTTTGTAAGACCAAAAACACAGCAGCCCCAATATTGACTCTCCCACGGCAGATTCATTTTGCCTAGAAATCAATTTAATTGATTTTCCTTTCTTCTTAATCTTGAAGCCAAAGAGAATCTAGCAAATCCCTCTTTGGTTCTTTTGAGATTGTCTTCGTGTAAACTACGTGGGTTCGATCCTACACTTGGATCGGTAGCAAAACATTCGTTAACAGATTTGATGGAGCCTCCAACGTGCGTTTGTTTCTCTTAACTCATGTTTAATATTTATGCAGATTCTTATTATGATAAAATTGTAAAATTATACCCTCGATCTTGGCTCATGTAAACGATCCCTGAATTATTTGTTTTTGTTTTCGCTGCGTATATGGGACTATTTACTAACAAAATGGAGTTCCTTGACAAGCTTAACGTGAGTGAGGCTGCTTGAACGAAGGTTGAAGCTAAGGCCGTGGAAGCTGAGAAGAATTTGGCACAATAGTGAGGTGCCAACAACAAGTTAAATTCTGAGCTTTTCTCTGCTCAAAAGGCCATCTTGGACTAGGAGGGCAAATCTAAATAGTCCTTGTTCTACCTTGCCTGGGAGGCAGAAGGTTAACGGAAAGTCGAAGCTGAGGCCGGGCAACTCATGCTTCAAATTGAGGAGTTGAACGAGGCCATCACTACTCAGGCCTAGTAGACTCGTCGATCTTCTTTGTGCAGAAGCTGTGGGAAGCCCACCCCTCGATCAACTTCTTTTTCCTTCCGTGAGCTTACTATAAGAAAGTCAAGAGGATAAAGGTTGAAGCCCAAGGAATGGCCTACATGTACTCGGATGACTCTGAGGATGATGGTGAGGGCCAAAAAGGGGTCAAGGAGGGTGAAGAGGAAATCAGGCTTAAGCTAAAAGTTGAGGATCTGGCTCCCCTGTTTACACTTCCCTCGAGCGAGGCTCCCAACCTTAGAGAAACTACTACCGTCCCTCCCATTGAAAAATCGTCTCTTCCTATCATATCGAGCTTCTTGGACCAGCCAAGGATGATCTCCCTGCTCCCCCAGCTATCTGAAGCATCATACATTTTTTTGTCTTTTGTTGTTGTTTTTCTTCTCTTTTCTTTTTTTAGAATGTAATAGAATTTCATTAATGAAAAAGAGATTTTTTAGTATACCCTTATCGAGCAACGATTATTATATTTCTGTAAAGTCATTTCATTCATCCTAGTTGGACTTGTAATAGAATATCTGAATTCGCTCTAAGTTATGTGTAGCTCACTTCTTGAAGAGCTTTTTCGGATGTATATGTGGAAATCTTTTGCGACAAGCAACTCCGATTCTGAATCAATTGTCCGCTTCAAGTTTTAGTCGCCGGCTTAAGGCCGATTTCCTTCAACATGTTTTTTCTTGAAATTTTTTTTTCAAGTTTAACTTTGTCGATTTAGGACGTTTCATCCTTAAAGGGTTGGATTTTAGCGTGGCTTTTTGGGATAAGCTGCCTTTTCCAGACTCCTGACTCCGAATTCTCTTTTTAGAATACCATCGCGTAGGTCGCGATCTTTGAGGTGATAAATAAATGTTAAATAAGATAAAAACATTAACAGTGAAACAAAGAGAAATCATGAATAATACCTTTTTTATTGATCAAGTGCTTTAGCTGTAAGTGACCTTACAATGAATAAAAAAGAGAAACGTAAGTGGGACCCGATTTGCTTATTGGTAGTACCTTGGCAAATGCTCGACATTCTAGGCTCACAGTATTGCTTCGCCATTGAGGCATTCCAAGTGAAAAGACCTTGGTGCGAGCTTTTCTGAGATCCTAAAAGGACCTTCCCATTTAGGTCCAAGTGCCCCCAAGTTCAGGTTTTGGGTCCCCTGGATGACCTTTTTGAGAACCAGGTTGCCCACTTCTTTTTAATGGTATGTTTGATGACCTTGTTTACAACCTCTACTTAACCGTTGGCCTGAGGCCAGTAAACAACGACAAAGCTCTTCTTGATGCCGAGTTGTTTGCAAAAAGATCTGAAGTCTTCACTATCGAACTATTTCCCATTGTCGGTTATTATAGTGTGGGGGATTCCAAACTGACAAATAATATTTTTGTAGACAAAATCCTTTAGCTTGTTCGACATGACAATAGCTAAGGGTTTAGCCTCTGCCCACTTGGTAAAGTAATCAACAGCGACCACTGCAAACTTAACGCCCTATTTTCCTTGAGGAAAAGGGCCGATCAGGTTAATGCTCTAAATTGCGAATGGCTAGGGGCTTCTCAGAGTAGTCAATTCTTGAGGTGGAGCTCGCAAAATATCTACAAACCTTTGGCACTTATCACATCTGCGCACATAGTCCACCGCGTCATCGAAAACCGTCGGCTAATAATACCCCTAGCGAAGTACTTTGTAAGCTAGGGACCTGCCTCTTGCATGATTTCCACAAATCCCCTCATGGATCTCCTTTAGAACATAATCCACGTCTTCATGATCGATACCTTGTAGCAGCGATACGTTGAATCCATGTTTGTACAATTTATCATTGATGACTGTGTACCGGGCTGCCTTTATACGGAGTGTTCTAGCTTTAGTTCTTTCCTCCGGTAGTGTACCATCCTTCAGGTAGGCAATGATCGCGTCCATTGTAATGGCCGCTTTCTACTCAAATACTCATAAAACATGTACATAATAAAATACATGTAAAGTAGTATAAAAGGTTGGGCCCAAATTTTTCTTTTATTAAATATATACATTCTTTATACAAAAAGTTGTATCATGTACAAAACATCAAAACAAGGTGGACAGTGTAGCCATATCTCTTCGCTTGCCGACGCCCTTCCGACTGTATCCTCACCTAGGTCCTGCAAAACATAGAAACAGCAGGGTGAGCACAACTAATGCTCAGTAAGTAAATCCTCTACGCATCTATCCCCGTAACTCTCTCTCTAATTCTTTCCTTACAATTCTCATTTACTCTCCCTCTTATAGTTCTCTCTATTTTCTCTTTCTCATAACTCTTTTCTACTAACTTTCTTTATTAGTCACGGCCTCATCTTACCGGAGGCACGGCCGGGACTCACCCCCACTCTACGTGACTTCTACTCATTCTAGCCGATCGGACTCGGTTATGCATGGATTCGGAACCCTTGGCCATGTGAGTGTATAATCTCTCTCTCTCGGGTACTCGGGTATAGCCCTCATCCGCATGCACTCTCACGGGCTACACCACTTTTCTCTCTCATACTCATGCCGCTCTCTCAATGCGGCGTACATGCGGGAATACTCTACCCATTACTCACGGGTTTCCCATCGCACAACCTACTCTATTCTCTTTTCTCTTCGTTCTCTAGTGCTCATTCTCTCTTTCTCTCTCTTTACTCTTAAAATAGCTTATACTCACATTCTCTACTATTTCTCAAGCTACTTCTTAAGTGCATAAATAATGCGTATGGACAGCTCATGCTCACTAATGCACTTATGAAATGCCAAATGCAATATTGAATCAAAACAGTTATTCTGCACAGGTCTCACTAAAAAGGGCATAACTTGCGTTATACACATTAGATTACTACGGTTTTGCTCTCGTTTTAAAGCTTAAGAACAGGGCTACAACTTTGATGTTTTAGTCTCAGCCCAGTTCAATCCGTAAGATGCCCAAAATTCACTTATAAAGTCATGGCTGTGACAGGGCAGATTTCACTTAGGCATTTCTTCAAACAACTCATGTGCATACAAAAGCTCTACTTATCTATAATTCTACTCTTCTCTTTAATCATCCAAAATGGGAGGAAAACTCCCTCATACACTCTAATTTCCTGTCAAGGCAAAAACACTCCTCTAGGGTTTACTCAAAACTCCCTCCAACTTCAATCAAACTCAACTCATCATCATGCAATCACAACACTTCTCATAACTCAATTAAATTCATATCAACATAGATACATACTCATAACATCTCAATTTCTCAGCAAGCATAATACATACATATACATACACAATCTCTACTCAAATAAATTCTTAAATCTCAATTTAGTTTGGATTTACTTACCTTTAATGAAGAGATCTCACTAATACTTTTCCTTTTCCTTAGTACCTTATCCCTTCTCTACAACTTTAAATCATAAAACCATAAGACTTCAAGATACAAATATAAGTAAAACTATATCTAAAGCAAGAATCCTTACCTTAGGATGCTTTAGATGAAATCTTTACTAAAAAATTACCCAAAAACTCCTTAGAAATCTTGGAAGATTGGATGGAGAATTGAGAGAAGTTAGAGAATGGATATGGCGGTGGAAATGGGTGAAATGAAGGTTTTCTCTATACTTAATCCTTTTAGCTCATATTATAACCATCATTTCCCATTTTGCCCTTGCTCTTCCTTGGAAATTCCATCTATATCCTTTTATTCTTTGCAAATACACCCTTATTACCAACACATTCTCTACTTAATTTCCTTATATTTTACTCCCCACTATTCCTACTAATTAGGGGTAGAATGGTCATTATGCCCCAAAGGAAGAATTCTCTAGAGAACTCAAGAAACTTTTTGTTAAGCTCTTCGCCGCGGCGAAGAACATTCCGTTGCCCCGGCGAAACACGGCAGAACCTACCCGTGGGTGCAGCACCTCATCGTTGCGGCGAAGATTCTCCTTCGTCCCAGCGAAGATTGGATTTCCAAAATTCACCAAATCTCAACCAAAACCAAGGCAAACACTTAACCAATACAACATACAAACTCAATTGAAACTGAATCAATGAACTTTTAAGTAATATAGCAAATCTTAAGTACGTACCTCAAGCGGGGCGTTACAATTCTCCCCCCCTTAAAAGAATTTCGTCCCCGAAATTCACATGAATAACTCCGGGAAGTGAATCTGCATGTCTCGTTCTACCTCCCATGTCGCTTCTTCTACCTTGTGATTCCTCCAAAGGATCTTCACCAGCGGAATACTCTTGTTTCGGAGTTCTTTAATCCTTCGATCTAGAATATGTATTGGACGTTCTTCATACACAAGATTCTATGCTAACTCAATGTCCTCTACACTCAGAATATGGGAGGGATCACTTACATACTTTCGTAGTAGTGAGACATGGAACACATCATGCACCTTGTCCATACTAGGTGGAAGTGCCAATCTGTAGGCAACTTTACCCACTCGTTGCAATATCTCAAATGGACCTATGAATCTCGGTGCTAACTTCCCTTTGTTCCCAAAGCGCATCACTCGCTTGTACGGGGAAACTCTCAGAAATACTTTATCATCCACTTGAAATTCCACTTCTTTCCTCTTTAAATCGGCATAACTTTTCTGTCGATCTTGGGCTTGTTTCATTCTTTTTCTAATTAATTTTACATCCTTTATCATCTTCTGAGTCATCTCTGGCCCAAGAGCGGTACTCAACTCATCTTTTTCACCTATCTCATCCCAGTGTAATGGAGACCCGCATCGTCTACCATACAAAGTCTCGTAAGGTGCCATCTTAATCGTAGACTGATAACTATTGTTGTAGGCAAACTCCACCAAAGGTAACATTTCATGCCATAACATTCTATAATCCATACAGCAAGCTCTCAGCATATCCTCAAGCACCTGATTTGTTCTCTCTGTTTGGCCATCCGTCTGAGGATGATAGGCAGTACTGAATGCCAAACGGGTACCCAAATTCCTCTATAAACTCACCTAGAAAGCTGAAACAAATCTGGAATCCCTGTCTGACACTATGATCTTGGGTACACCATGTAACCTGACTATCTCTTTCACATAAATTTGAGCCAACTGATCCGAGGTAGTACTCTCCTTTACTGGAAGGAAATGAGCGGACTTAGTTAATCTATCCACAATCACCCATATAGCATAATAACCTCTCTGTACCCTAGGGAGACCTGTGATGAAATCCATTGAACTACTCTCCTATTTCCATTCCGGAATACTAAGTGGCTGAAGCAATCCTGACGGCCTTTGGTGTTCTACTTTCACCTGTTGACATATTAGACATTTAGCTACAAACTCTGCTATGTCTTTCTTCATACCTGGCCACCAATAGCCTCTCTTTACATCTTGGTACATCTTGGTTGCTCCAGGATGAGCAGTGTACGGTGTGTCATGAGCCTCTAAAAGAATTCTCTTTTTCAACTCATCATTCAGAGGAATGCACAATTGATTTCGGAAATAGAGGACATCATCAACTACGTGGAACTCCACTGTCTTGCCCTCAAGCACTTGCTGCACTACTTTCTGAAACCACTCATCAGCCACTTGTTTTTCTCTAACTTTCTCCAATAAAGTAGACTGAATCTCTAACCTGGCAATCCTTCCCGGAACCACTTCGATCCGCTCTCTGCAAAACTCTTCTATCAACTCTTTCTGCCTAGTGAGCTGGGACAAATAAGCTTTTCTACTTAAGGCATCGGCTACTACGTTGGCTTTCCCCGGTTGATACTTGATCTCACATTCATAATCCTTAACCAGCTCTAACCATTTTCTCTATCTCATATTCAGCTCCTTTTGAGTAAAGAAATACTTTAAACTCTTATGATCGGTGTAGATATTACTCTTGGCACGATAAAGATAATGCCTCCAAATCTTTAAAGCAAAAACCACTGCTGCCAGCTCTAGATCATGCGTAGGGTATCTCATCTCATACTCTTTCAACTGCCGAGAGGCATATGCTATCACCCTACCTAACTACATTAACACAGCACCAAGTCCTTGCAAAGAGGCATCCGTATAAATGTCATAATCTACACCCTCCTATGGCAACACTAACACTGGAGTTGTTGTTAACCTCTTCTTCAACTCTTGAAAACATTCTTCACAAGCTTCTGACCATACAAAAGGGGTCTTCTGTTGGGTAAGAGCTATCAATGGTTTAGCCAACTGGGCGAACCCCTCAACAAATCATCTGTAGTAACCTGCTAGACCTAAGAAACTTCGGACCTCTTTTACTGTCTTCGGTCTCTGCCATTCAAGGATTGCCTTTATCTTACTCGGATCTACTGAAATCCCCTTCTTAGACACAGTATGGCCCAGAAAGATTACTTGGTCGAGCCAAAACTCACACTTAGAAAATTTAGCGTACAACTGTCTTTCTCTCAACGTTGCAACACTATTCTCAAATGTTCCTCATGCTCTTCTCTCAATTTGGAATAAACCAGAATATCATTAATGAACACCACGATGAACTGATCTAGACAGTCATGGAATACTCTCAACCGTTGCAACACTATTCTCAAATGTTCCTCATGCTCTTCTCTCAATTTGGAATAAACCAGAATATCATCAATGAACACCACAATGAACTGATCTAGACAGTCATGGAATACTCTATTCATCAAGTCCATAAAAACGGCTGGGGCATTCGTCAAGCCAAACGACATCACTACAAACTTATAGTGCCCATACCTTGTACGGAAAGCAGTCTTCGCTATATCCTGTTTAGCCACTCTTACTTGATGGTACCCTGACCTCAAATCAACCTTGGGGAATACTGCTGCTCCCTTCAATTGATCGAACAAATCATCTATCCGAGGTAGCGGGTACTTATTCTTTACTGTCACCTTATTCAACTCTCTGTAGTCAATACACATCCGTAGTGTCCCATCCTTCTTCTTAACAAATAGAATTGGAGCTCCCCAGGGAGAATGACTTGGTCGGATAAAAGCTTTATCTAAAAGCTCTTGGAGTTGCTTCTTTAATTCCTGAAGCTCTACTAGGGCCATTCGGAAAGGGGCTTTAGATATAGGTGCTGTTCCTGGTGCTAGTTCAATACTAAACTCAAACCTCTCTTTTCGGTGGCAAACCTGGTAAGTCTTCCGGAAACACATCTAAAAATTCTCGAACTATCGGCACCCTCTGAATATCTGGCTGTGGAACATCACCACTCTGTACTACATGAGCAATATATCCAGAACACCCCTTTCTCAACATCTTTCTAGCTTTTACTTTACTAATCAACATACTCAACTGATGGCCCTCTCCAAAACTAAATTTAGGCGAAAGGGTATTTTGGTAATTTCACAGTGCAATTAAATTTGCTGAGGTCGTAGCCTTTATTCAATTTATTAGAAAAATTAAATTAGTGAAATTACATTTAAATATGTGTTCGCATATATTTAATTAAATCATCATTATTGTTAAATGTTAATATATAGATTAAATATATATTAATTGATTTTAATTGAGATAATGATGAAATAAATATAAAATATCTAATTGGGAGTGTTTGGTAACATGGGGTGTTTGGGTTGGAACCCAAGCCTATTCCATATGGGAATAGAGTATTAAAAATCACTATAAAAGAAAAAGTGTAGAGATTTTTATTAAGTTTTTTTCATTACACTCATTTGATTGAAAAAGGAAAAACCCCATAGCCCCATTTTCTCTCCCACGGTAGTATACCATTTTGCCCAAAATCAATTCATTTGATTTTTCTTCTTTAATCTTAAAGCTAAGGAGGATCAAGCAAATCTCTCCTTAGTTCTTTGTGATTGTCTTCATGTGGACTACCTGGGTTCGATCCTATACTTGGGTTGGTAGCAAAATGTTCATTGACAAATTTGGAGGAGCCTCCAAACGTGCGTACGTTTTCTAAACTCATGATTAATTTCTACAGATTTCTATTTTAACATAAACTGTAAAATTGTACCATTGATCTTGGCTCCATAGGAACAATCCTTGTTATTATGATTTTGTTTTCTGCTGCGTATATGGACTATTTCCTAACACTGGAGGGTTGCCTTGCATAATGCAGGGATGGCCATTCTGCCACCTCCTACCATCCTAGCCATCTCTAGTCGTGGAACCTACCACAACAGCCTCTGGGCCTGTATTGGCTTCCTCGGTCCTCTCAAAGCAAAAACACCAACTTCCCGATGCCCTCGACATATCCCCCAAATTGGCAGCCCATTGGTTTTTTTTTTTTTTTTTAGCTAATATTTAGTTTATATCGATTGTGCAGATTTTTCAAAGCGTAAATTATAAAGACTATGGGTTGGAGGTTGTAAGCGATAAGGTATCGTACTTCCCTATAAGGGTGATAGTTAGGTCTAGTTGGCAAGTTTTTATGAGAATAATGGAGATTTTAGAGGAACAAAAGAGGGGTATGGACTGATTCAAAGAGAGTTGTTTCGATCATTTTGTGGACATCGGAGAAAATTGGAAAAAGGCGTTCTAGGGGTAAGGAGTGCATTATATGTTGCTGCACTCAGTTAAAAGCCAAAAAAAAAAAAAAATGAAATGTGGTTCGTGGTGGATGGGAAGCCACTACGTTTTGGGATGATGGAATATGCCCTGATGACAAGCTTAAGATGTGGGGCATTTCCAGATGTGGAAGAGCAAGACAAAATAACGAAGAGTAGGGCAGTCGATAACTTGGCTAAAAAGGTTTTGGGGGAAGGCATCTATTACGAGACGCAATTTAGAGGAGAGGTTAGGAGAAGTGGGTATATATCTTTAGAGAAGTTCAAGATGTGCTTGGTATGGTTCATGCATTCGATCCTACGGGCTTTTGACTCAACAAAAGCAGTTAATATGGATTGGGTGAAGTTTGCAAGCAACATGGACTTCTTTAATGCTTATCCATGGGGACGGGTATCATTTTAGCTAACCATCGAGTCCCTGCATGGAAAAGACATGGCGATAAAGCATCGCCAAACTGTAGAGAAGAATAGACCGAGCATGTACAATTTGTTTGGCTTCCCATGGCAATGCAGGTAAATATTAATAGCTTTTTGTTATATTTTTTGTATTATATGTGTGTTAATTATGATATGGATTATTTTTTTACAATGTAGGCTTGGATGTATGAGGTCGTCCCTGTCTTGGTTAAGGCGGGGGGGAGGAAGAAGACTTCAAATGAGCGACCGCAATTTCCTAGGATGTTGTGATGGCACATCGAGAAGTGTACCCATTGGGATTACAACAAAATAGATAAGGAAATTCAAGTGGCTTGGGTAAGATTAAAGGATTAATCTTTTGAATATGCACTTGCTTTTAAATATGGCTTAAATTTGATTGATTTTTTCTTATTGTAGGGAGTTGTCTGTCCCTTCCTCACCCTTACTAGGGGTGAAGCGGGAGAGGAATATGTTACATCTTTCAGAACACTAGACAATGCAGCAAATGAAAGGATATACCGCCTAATGTAGGACCTAGAAGGGGTCATGCATGCGAGTGCAACTGCAAGGCCACTGCTTGAGAATGTTGTTAAGGCTAAGGATGATGAAGCTCCAATTGGCAGGAGGGGGGGAGGAGGGAGGGAGGAGGAGGATGAAGAGTTTCATACTCCTCCACCCAATTGGCAAACCGGTACAACAAGTACCACTTTGCCAAGGCGCCGGGGTCAGGAGAATGAGGTGGTTGACCTCATAAACGGTCTGTTTGAGAGTTTTACAATAGCCGTTTATGAGAGGCTTGAGAAGATGTAAGGCGGATGAAAAAGGTGGAGGAGGAAGTTGGTAGGGTATTGAAAGTGGTTGAAGTGCAACCTAAGCATAGAAGAGAGAGCCAAAAGAGTAAGCACGTAATATCTCCTTACACGGTAGTAACGTATGGAAAGAAGAGGAAAACAAAGAAAAAATGAGGAAGTTCGTGAAAGTGGAGAAGCAAAAATGAAGGAGGGTACGAAGGAAGGCGGAAGAAGTGGGGAATTGAAAATGGAAGAGGGTGAGGCGAGACGCGAGGGAAGTGGGGAAGTGAAAATAGAGGAGGGTGAGGCGGGACGCGAAGGAAGTAGGGAAGTGAAAATGGAGGAGGGTGAGGAGGAAGGCAAAGGAAGTAGGCAAGTGAAAACGAAGAAGTTAAAGGTCGATTTGTATAGGCCAATAGATGAGGAAACAAAAAAACTCTTATATGCCTATTACAATGATTCTAGAAGTGATGGGCGTGTGAAGTGCAAGACTGGGGATTATCCCTGGGAGTGGTTTGAAAAGATGTTGACAATGGACAGGTGGCTCGATGACTCTGTGAGTTTTTTTCCCTTATTTTGCTTATGTTTTCCATAAGGTATTGTATACTTATCATGTTGTTTTTATCTGATGCAGCACATTGTTGAGGTATTGGCACTTATGAGGCTATGACAAAGCAATAATGGTGATATTTTGTATCCGCATTGTGCCATCATCGATGTGGCCTTTGGCCAAAGGCTAGTAACAACATATGACACTTTAATGAAAAAGGCCAATGGTGGAGGTGCAACAAGGGAAGGCAAGCGGAAAAGATTGCCCATAGATGACATCGATGGCGTCCTTGATGATTTTCTGTTTGATGAGAGGATGATGCAGTATGTAAGGGGGGAAAGGCCCAAATATGGCAACAGTTGGGCAAACGTTAAAAGAGTATACTGCATCATGAACATCAAGGATATGCATTGGATAACCGTTGTTTGGGTACTAGAGAAGGGCTTGCTACAGATCCTTTGATTGCAACTCGAGTATTTGTCGAGAGAGGTAGCTGGAGACGAAGTTGCAGCCGTTGTGTATATTGTTCTCGGGTCACTGACGACAAGAGGATGTTTCAAAGCACTTAGGTGATGAACTATTGACGGGAAAGTGGCCACTCAAGCGCCTTCCCATCCTGATAAACGACTCGAGGTAAATTTTGTATAAAACTTACATAATACAATTGTTTTATAAGCTGATTCTAATGCTAATGTCTTCCTCCTATTGTAGTGTTGATTGCAGGGCATATGAACCAAAATTTATTGAGTTCGACATGACCATCACCCCAATGGACAGGTTGAATGACGAAACAATGAGCAACTTTCAGGAGCGGTTGGATGGTGAGTGCTTCCATGGGCATATGGATCCCTTTTGACTAACCAGAACCCAATTGAAGTCATTGTTGATGCTGTTATCAAAAGGTATGGAAATGGGACTTAGAGTTTTGTAGTTTATGTGAAATGCATTTCTTATTAGGTTGTCTTGAATAATTGGATTGTCTTAAATTGGATCAATTGGTGTTGTTAGGCGTCAGGCTGTTGATACTTGGGTTGTGGTGTTATGTATGCTTTGTGGCTAAGGCTAAGGCTGGATAATGTTGGAAGGGGTGCTGTAGAAGAAGACAAAGAAGAGGCTGCTGCTGATGTTGAAGGTGTGCTGGATAATTGTAGAGGATGGGGAAGTGGCTGAAGAGAATGATGAAGAGAGAGGATAGAGTTTGTCGGCGCTGCTTTTATTTTAGGTGTATATAAGACATTTATTTGTTGTATATAATGTTGTAATTTAATATAATTGACACATTTTAGATTTGTACAAAAGCAATTCAGTTTTCTTTTCCTATTTTGAGTTTCAGTTTATTTAGTATTCTTGTTAAATGACATTAATGTGTTGATGCAACTAGGTTGTCAAATCCAAGAGAAAAAATGGAATTAATATGTGTTGGTGATTTTAGTTTGTCAAAATTCAAGAGAAAAGATTGAAAAAATAAGTGTTGCCCAAGATCGCTTAAGCGACTATATATATCTCTTAAGCGATCAAGGGTTTTCTATACAGGATTGCTTAAGTAAGACCATAAATAGCTTAAGCGATCATGCATCTGGGATGATCTTGATTTTGCCTTGGACTTGATCACTTAAGCAATCGTAAATCACTTAAGCGACCAAGGCTAAGCGTGAAGAATTGCTTAAACGATACATAAATCACTTAAGTGATCGTGCATCTGGGATGATCTTGATTCTGCCCTTGGACTTGATCACTTCAGCGACCAAGGCTAAGCATGAGGAATTGCTTAAGTGATACATAAATCACTTAAGCGATTATGCATTTGGGATGATCTTGATTATGCCTTGGACATGATCGCTTAAGTGACCAAGGCTAAACATGAATAATCGATTAAGCGATACATAAATCGCTTAAGCGATCGTGCATTTGGGATGATCTTAATTCTGCCTTGCACTTGATCGCTTAAGCGATCCTGAATCGCTTAAGGGACCAAGGCTAAAAGTGAAGAATTGCCTAAGTGATCTTGATTTTGCCTTGGACTTGATTGCTTAAGCGATCCTAAATCGCTTAAGTGACCAAGTGTAATAGTGAAGAATCGCTTAAGCGAGACCTTAAATTGCTTAAGTGATTGTGCATCTGGGGTGACTTGATTCTGCCTTGGACTTGATCTCTTAAGCGATCATGCATCGCTTAAGCAACCAAGGGTAAAAGTGAAGAGTCACTTAAGTGATCTTGATTCTGGCTTGTACTTGATCGCTTAAGCGACTTTGAATCGCTTAACCGACAGCGACTAAATATACTGGATCGCTTAAGCGATACCTGAAATCGCTTAAGCGATCCAGCATATTCAGATGATCTTTATATTGCCTTGACAAGATCGCTTAAGCGATAACATACATCGCTTAAGTGACCAAGGCTAAATATACAGGATCGCTTAAGTGAAACCTTACATCGCTTAAGCGATCAAGGCTAATTTACTTTGGTACTTTAAAAACATTAAAATTTGTATTATATAGAATCATTCTATACTTTAATATTTCTTTTCCATGTTTATCTACACACGTAAAAAAATGAGTTTAATTAAAATATAATTTTAAAAAAAAATCGATTAAGTGATATAAATAATCAAATCAGTTAACACAAGATAGATAATGGTCCACTGAACTAATCGTGCACTCAAAATTCAAGCTTATTTTAATCTATTCCCCCCACTTCGTACAAGATTTGATTGGATTTTGGTAAGTAAAAAAAGCATAATTATCATTCTCAAATGCACCATCCATATTTGTGAAATGAGGTACGTTTATATTAACGTGTCACACTAGTGTGCTATGACATTCATCTATATATCATACAGTTGTAACCTTAATATGGATTGATGGAATTAGGTTGCAAATAATCCTTCTTAATTGGCCTTAATATGTGTTAATAACCAATGTCGCTTAACATTAACTTTGATAATCATGTGATGTTGTGAATGTTCGAAGTTCACATTAACATCACTTAATATGGGGTTGACAACCTATTCAAAAAAAAAAAAAAGGGATTGCTTAAACGACCGAGTGTTTATAAGCCTTTGTCGTTTAAGCGATAATGTAAATCGTTTAACTGATCTTGTGAAAGGCATAATAAAGATCATCTGAATATACCGAATTTCTTAAGCGATCCAGTATATTTAGCCTTAGTCACTTAAGCGATCAGGTACAAGCCAGAATCAAGATCACTTAAGTGATTCTTCACTTTTACCCTTGGTTGCTTAAGTGATGCATAATCGTTTAAGCGATCAAGTCTAACGTAGAATGAAGTCACCCCAGGTCCATGATCTCTTAAGCGATTTAGGTTCTCACTTAATCGAATCTTCACTTTTACACTTGGTCGCTTAAGCGATCAAGTCCAAGGCAGAATCAGGATCACTTAAACGATTTTTCACGTTTAGCCTTGGTCGCTTAAGTGATCAAGTCCAAGGCAGAATCAAGATCATCCCAGATGCACGATCGCTTAAGCAATTTATGTATCACTTAAGTGATTCTTTACGTTTAGCCTTGGTCACTTAAGCGATCAAGTCCAAGGCAGAATCAAGATCATCCCTAGATGTATGATCGTTTAAGCGATTTATGTATCACTTAAGCGATTCTTCATGTTTAGCCTTGGTCGCTTAAGCAATTTAGGATCGCTTAAGCGATCAAGTCCAAGGCAAAATCAAGATCATCCCAAATGTGTTAGAGTAGATGCCCTAGAGCCAATCAATTATTGTAGAATTGACTCTTTGTAATAATGTTCATTAATCAATAAAAAGGCATTTTATACTATATCGCGTAAATCATTATTATTGCAATATGTATTGATATATGTCCTTAGAATGGTAGAACCGTGACGAGGGTATCAAGTGTTTCAAATCTTGATAGTGAGAACCCTATGAGCACTTATGGTGGCCATTCTAGAAACGTCCGTAGCCCCAGTATTATTCTAAAGTAAGGGTCAGGGGAGTGGCTTTGTCAAGCAGGTGGTGGGCATCAGGGGAGTGGCTTTGTTTGGGTTCCAGAGGATAAAGGAAGGCAAGGGAGGCCGTAGGGAAGTTGTTTATGAGAGGTTGGAGGGCTGGAGATGGAAGAACGTGGCGGAATATGGGGGCTGGATGTTAGAGTAGATGCCTTAGAGCCAATCAATTATTGTAGAATTGACTCTTTGTAATAATGTTAATTAATCAATAATAAAAGGCGTTGTATTCTATATAGCGTAAATCATTATTATTGCAATATGTATTGATATATGTCCTTAGAATGGTAGAACCGTGACGAGGGTATCAAGTGTTTCAAATCTTGATTGTGAGAACCCTATGAGCACATATGGTGGCCATTCTAGAAACGTCCGTAGCCCTAGTATTATTTTGAAGTAAGGGCACAAATAATACGGTAAGGCTATCATAGTGTTGAACGACCCTGCGAAAGGCGGATGGCGATCTCACTTGTCAAGGTTGTTCGGTGACAACTCCGCAACACATAGGTGTTTGTTGTAGGCGATTATACCGCGGGCAAGTTCAAGGTTCTGGTACCGACCCACCGAGAGGATTCCATATGGATGGTAACCCCAGTGTCTATGGAACAAATCCTCTAACGAATGGTGGTGCATGTGATCCTTAGACTTGAGATCACCGGAGCGCCTTGTGCATCGATTGGTGCAGTTTGACACTAGCCTAACGCAGTTCTTTTCAGAGCTGTCAATACGGTGGTGATTGGCTGCATCGATGAGTGTATCAAGACTATGGTGGATTGACAGAGGATTCATCACTCCCGGATACGGGAGAAGTTATCTCACGGCTTAATTCAGTATATGGCGATGACATTAAAACTGTGGTCACAGTGGGATTGAGTTGTTGCTCTATCCGGATTATAATACAGGTCATTGGTCCAGAAACTGAATACATAATATCAAGAGTAACCGAAGGTTGACACTATTTCTATGCCTTCGTCTTGTAGAGATAACGAATGATGAAAGGCTCGAATTGTGCGGTAACCATATCGTTGTCAGGTAGCTACTTTGCTGAATCCGAATCTATCGGGTGGCCATGATGCCTTGCTAAGGGCCAATCTTGGTCTCTGTATGAGTGAGACGATTAATTGGTCTTAATCGCGATACTATACACTACCGGTATGATGAGGAGCCTATGGGTCACACACATAGAAGATAATTTAAGACTCAAGAAGAAACAATGGCGTTTTCGTCTTTTTGGGCGAAAAGATATTTTGGTAATTTCACAGTGCAATTAAATTTGCTGAGGTCGTAGCCTTTATTTAATTTGTTAGAAAAATTAAATAAGTGAAATTACGTTTAAATATATGTTTGCATATATTTAAATAAATTATCATTATTGTTAAATGTTAATATATATATTAAATATATATTAATTGATTTTAATTGAAATAATGATGAATTAAATTAAAATATCTAAATGGGAGTGTTTGGCAAATTTGGGGGTGTTTGGGTTTGAGCCCAAACCCATTCCATATGGGAATAAGGCAACTAAAATAAGACTATAAAAGAAAAAGGTTTTAGTTGAAAGGAAGAAGTGTGTGTTATTTTATTATTTTCATTCTTCATTTGAAAAGAGAGAAACCTCCTAGCCTCAAAACTCTCCCACGCCACTTTTACTGTTCCATTGAAAACAAACACCTTTTTTTGTTTTCTTCTTGATTTCTTAAGGCCAAGGAGGATCTAGCAAATCCCTCCTTGGTTCTTGTTGATTGTCTTCGTGTGGACCTCTACGGTTCGATCCTTCACTTGGATCGGTAGCAAACACGTTCAGAGACAATATTAGTGGAGCCTCCAAACGTGGGTATTGTTTCTCAAACCTTGAACTGATTTTTTGCAGATTTGATTATTTTATATAAACTGTGATTTTTGTACCCGGATCTTGGTTCTAAGGAACGATCCATAGAGTTTATGTTTTTGTTTTCCGCTGCGTAACTGGGTCGTTTCCTAACAAAATGTACGATCGCTTAAGTGATTTATGTATCGCTTAAGCGATTCTTCACGTTTAGCCTTGGTTGCTTAAGTGATTTAGGATCACTTAAGTGATCAAGTCCAAGGCAGAATCAAGAACATCCCAGATGCACAATCGCTTAAGCGATTTATGTATTACTAAAGCGATTCTTCACTTTTAGCCTTGGTCGCTTAAGCAATTTAGGATCGCTTAAGCGATCAAGTCCAAGGTAGAATCCTAATCATCCCAAGTGCACGATCGCTTAAGTGATTTACGGTCGCGCTTAAGCGATCCTGTATAGAAAACCCAAGCGATCATGGGAAACACTTATTTTTTCCAACTTTTCTCCTGAATTTTGACAAACTAAAATTACCAACACATTAATGCCATTTAATAAGAATACTAAATAAATTCAAACTCAAAAGAGGGAAAGAAATACTGAATTGCTTTTGTGCAAATCTGAAATGTGTCAATTACATTAAATTACAACATTATATATAACAAATAAATGTCCTATATACACCCAAAATAAAAGCAGTGCCGGCAGCCTCCATCCTCCCTCTTCATCATTCTCTTTAGCCACTTCCCCATCCTCCACAATTATCCAGCACACCTTCAGCATCAGTAGCAACCTCTTCGTCTTCTTCTACAGCACCCCTTCCAACATTATCCGGCCTTGGCCTTGGCCATAAAACATACATAACACCACAACCCAAGTATCAATAGCCTAACGCCTAACAACACCAGCTGATCTAATTTAAGACAATCCAATTATTCAAGACAACCAATAAGAAATGCATTTCACATAAACTACAAAACTCTAAGTCAAACTTCCATAACTAATCTTATATGCAGATCTTAATGCAGGTCACTTGCTTTCTTGCATCTGATCGATTCGAACCTAGTTTTTTGAATCTGCATGTGATTGATTCTGGCAACTGCTTCTCTTGTGGTCAGGTTGCTTGCAAATTGAGTACTTATTCATCCTCCGGGGAACCTCACAGGCTGATGGAATACGCTTAACTCTTTTTCTCTCTTTTTATGTCTTCTTGAATTGCTGATGGATGATAATGTCAACCAACTATGGCGGCACCACCCACTGCTCTTTTGGAGGAACTAGATATACCATTTCCAAATAAGTTAGCATGTAGTGATTTTCCATACAGAGAGGGAAGCAAAGTTCCATGTAAATTCTTGAACCAAAATCTAGCTTCCGTTGGTGTTTCAGTGCTGCTAGTGTATGAGGACAAAGTAAACATTGAATGTCAAGCACTTTACTATTGCAAGTTTTACTAAGAAGGTTAACTAGGGCATCCGGACCATAGCCATGCACGATGAACTCTTGAGCATTGAGAGGATAGGTAAATAGTACATTTGACAGTTCCATGCGTTCTCACAATAATTTTTTAGCTAACAGAACAAGGGTTGTGGTAAAATTATCTGACTCTGTACGACGCTCATGGAACCACCGTGACAATGTCCTTTAGATTGCATAAAAAAGGGCAATAATTGGAAACTCTCTTTCTATTAACAACTTCGAATTTATGGACTCGGCTATGTTCATGGTCATGACATCGAACTTTCTTCTAGGAAAGTAAGCTCTACTCCATTGCTCGAAACCAACATCATGCTCAAGATACTTAGCAATTCTATCATCCTTGATTCGGATTTTTCGAAAGTGCTCCTCAAACTCATCAACTTAATAAGCTTTTGTTGCCGAGTAGTATGTCTGAAGGAGGCCAGCACACTTAAACTTTTGTTTTATGTTCTCACCAAGGTGCCTCATATAGAATCCATGATGTGCTTGAGGGTAAATAGCGTTAATCCCCTTCTTTATAGAGTTGTGTCTATCGGATATTATGCACAACTCGTCACTGTCAAGCACTATTGTAAGTAATTGCTGGTAAAACCAAGTCCATGACTTGTCATTCTCAAAGTCAACCACATACCATGCAATGGGATATGTGTGATTCTCGCTATCCTGTGCAGTGGCCACCAACAATGTACCTCCATACTTTCCCGTCAAAAGGAAACCATCAGTAGCCAACACCTTTTTCAGGTTTACAAAACCCTTTATATTAGCACCGTAAGCAACAAAAAAATATTTAAACCTCATATTCTTGTCCCACTTCAAAGCCGTCTTACTACATTGGTTTGTCAACCTCAAGCATACAATAGTACGCTTCTAATACTGCATACCCGTGCTCTAGCGTGCCCCTCACAAAATCTTGTGCATGTTGTCTCCCTTTCCAGCATTTCCAGTAACTAACATCGCATCCCAACTCTGTGCGCACAAGTCTCTAAATGTCCTTAGGAGATGGACCTTTCCCTTCAACAAACTGATTTTTGATAAATTGTCCAATAACATCAGCGGAGGCTTGTCGATGCTTGCCTGAAATATGTTCCAACCCACATGTGTGCTCACAGGTATATGTGCTAATAATAAATTTTTTGGACTCTGCCAACCTTCTACAAAAACCCACCACTTGCACTTTCGGTCACGACATGCAACTGTCACTATCAATGAATTAGAATTTTTGGTGATGAATTCAAAATTACCTCTCACGGCAACAAGTTTTAGCTTCCTCAACACCTCCTATTTACTGTCAAATAAATCACCAACATGCAAGTCCGATCTATCAGTAAAAACGTGAGCTGATTCACTACTACCCGCAATTGTCGCCTATGAACCTGTATAAATGACCATAGTGTTCTCTTCCTCACAAACTACACTTTCTGCATAATTTGTATTTATAGGAATCTCTACATCTATGGGAACATGTACGTGGTCTTCCTTTTCCATATTTTCTTTATGCCCACACGACCAACCTCTTTTATAGTGTCTTCCTCACTACCCAAATCACCGCATACTCTTGATTTTTTAACAAAGAAATCAATGCCCTTGTAGTTAAAATTAAAACCAGCATTCCCCCCACCCAAATCACCACTTACTCTTGAACCAACTTTCAAAGCTTTACCCACAACCGAAACCATTAAAATCAGCCTCGAACCATTATCACCCACATCAAGCATAAATAACTTCACATCTTCATCAGACATTAATACAACATGGGGTACCTTAAAATTTGTAGGAGCTTTGCTTAAAACATACTTCACAACTATATCGCTACATGAGCAACTCAAACCACCTCTTCTAATGATTTCATCAATCAACTCATCAAAACTAACATTTGTACTGACAACGATTGCTTTAACTTGTTTGCTCTGCCCAATCCACTTCCAGCAACTTTCTTCCTCCACCCACTCACCAAAATATTCAACACCTAAAGCCCCTTGTCCCATGTCTAATAATAGCCAAGTACCTATAATGCAAGAAAACAAAAATTATTAATCGATATATTAAGGGTTGATAGATTTTAAAAATCATCTCCAAAGTCGCTTAAGCGATACACCACATCGGTATATCGCCTACTGATCACTTAAGCGATCAAGTATTTCGCTTAAATGATCTGGTATAAATAAGCCTGATTGCTTAAGCAATCTTATGCCATATACCTGATCGTTTAAGCGTCTGCTGCCATATATCAGACTTATAGCAGATCGCTTAAGTGATCTTCTGCCATAAATCTGATCGCTTAAGCGATTTGCCATCTACTGTATTAAACTAGACATACCAAATTGCTTAAGCGATACACAAGATCGCTTAAGCGATCCATCAGATCCAGAACACATTTTCAGTCATCTCCACCTACAATTGGTGCTATCACCCTCAGCTACCCACAATGCAAGAAAATATTCAACAAATTTCACTCCTTTGAACTTGCATTACATCAAACATAACCCAACAACCTAAACAACTAAATCAAAATCATAACCTAGACCTAATCCATCATTAAATCTTTGTAAATAAAAGTTTAAAATGCAAAGAGGAGATACACATACCTGGACGAAATGTCAAGAGGAGAAGGAGGGGGATTTTTGGCGGAGAAGATGTTAATGGTGGGGGAAGAAGAAGATGTAGACGAAGGAGGAAGAAGAGGATGTAGACAAAGAATAAGATGGAGAGGAAGAAGAAGATGTAGACGAAGCTCAGAAGAAACAACAACCAGGGGAGGTGCGTTAATGGCAAGAGGAAGAAGAAGAAGGTGTTTGGGTTTGTTTGCAAGAATTTTAGCTTTTTGGGGACATATTATAATTTTTAAAAAGATTACACAATACTTCATTAATCCTAATTAACCACTAATCATGTTTAATTAACCTTTATCAATAATAAGGCTATTTACTTAACACTTTCAAACTACATGACCTTTTAATTAAATTTGAACTTGATTTGGTCTTTTAATAAAATGCTCCATTTTTGTTTTGGTTTACACATGGGTTTTGTGAATGTTTGAGTGCAAGCTGCAACTCAAATTTTGAATTAGTTGTCAAACAAGAGAAAGGGAAAGTGGAAATTAGCTTTTTGTCAAATAAAACTGGAAACGCTATCATATGGCCTTATATGAAAAGGATCTTGAAGCTGTGTCATTTCTTATAATTGTATTAGTGAAAAACAAAACAAGAAACAAGTCGTTAAATAGCTTCTTCTTCAAACTGTGGCTAAATCCAAGACTTACTAAAATGAATAGTGAAAGGAAAGGGATAAAAGATCCAACGGTAGAGATTGTCATCTTTTGTGTTTGTTGTAAGCTAGATTGAAGGGTTTAGATGTTAAGTGACAAGGATTACAAACTTTTCTATATAAATAAGTTCTCTTCTTGTAACCATAGTTAGTTAGAATTCAAGAAATCATTTTTTTTCTACCAAAAATCTGATTGTAATGTTAGCTCTCTGAAAAGAAAGGAACTTGTTGTGTAATTGTTTTGGTATGCAAATATAAATCTTCACAGGTTTACACAATGGTGGGTGTTTTATGTTATTTTATGATTGCTAGGGCAGCCTAAGGATAATTGTATTTTCTTGGACGTATAAAGGGGTAGTTTTAGACTTTGTCTAATTTGACAAATAAGTAAAGACTTAAATAATGTGTGTTAATTTGTTTTATACTAAAAATTATTATATGATGATGGATGAATTATGTTAAAAATATTTCAGAT
This sequence comes from Pistacia integerrima, assembly GCA_026225825.1. Classification (NCBI taxonomy): domain Eukaryota; kingdom Viridiplantae; phylum Streptophyta; class Magnoliopsida; order Sapindales; family Anacardiaceae; genus Pistacia; species Pistacia integerrima. The sequence goes on along the minus strand of CM047740.1, from coordinate 14,821,905 downwards.
ATTAATTTCTCATTTATTTTCTTTAAGCTATGAAATTGATTTGCTCTTACAAAATCGAACTTTTTTTTATGTTAAAGTTGACTTGAAGACCGAAGCCAAGAAGAGTGAGGGCACCACTGCTACTACAACCATAAAAAAGAAGGTATAAATTACGTAAATTAAAATGTAATTAATTTATCGATCGTTTATATTCATTTACATTATCACTAGTAGTATATTCTTTGTTGGTGTCTATTTATTTTTATGTTTTGTGTAGATGATTGTGGTTTAATTGGGTTGAGTAATGTCTTTGTGATACAACATATTTGTGATACTGAATTTTTGTTTCGTTTGCAAACCTAGAAGGTCATAATGGATGGAAGATGGATTTGGATGTCTAATAGGTTGTGCAATGAATATGTTCAAGGAATTGACTCTTTCATAGACATTGTGAAACTGCACTTGGATAGTGAGGGTAGGACCCACTGCCTATGTAGGAATTGTTTGAATACAAGATCACATGATATATTCACCATTTAGCTACATTTGTATAGACATTGGTTTTCTAGAAGTTACGATATATGGACTTTTCATGGGGAACAAAGGAATGGAGGAACCATATTTGATGACATGTCTGATGATGAAGTGGACAATGAAGTTGAAGATAATGATGAAATCATAGATATGCTAAATGATGCTCGTGGTCCAGTAAACATGCATATGAATGGGGAATCATCAAATGTAGGTGGTAGTACATCCCTAAACATTAGGAGTATAGACTACAAGAAATTCGATGACTTGTTTGCATACGCTCAACAAGAATTGTATCTAGGTGCACCAACATCTCAGTCCTAGAGTTCATACTTAAATTGATGCATATAAAAGCCATTAGTCACATGACTGACAAATCTTGTGACTTGATTATACAGTTGATTAAAAGTGTCTTACCCAAAGGCTCCAATCTCCCTAAATCCTACTACGAAGCTAGAAAGATAATCTAACATTTAGGGTTAGGATATGAATCAATACATGTATGTAGGTATGATTGTGCATTATTTTGGAAGGAGCATGCAAATGCTGATAAATGTCTTGTATGTCATGTACCTAGATATAAGATTAATGATGATAAGGATAAAAAAATTGCACATAAGGTTATGTTTTACTTCCCATTGAAACCTAGACTCTAGAGCCTGTTCATGTCAAGGCACACAGCTTCTGATATTAGGTGGCATAAGGAAAAACGACTAAATACAAAAGGTGTGTTACGACATCCAACTAATTCTGAAGATTGGAAGGAATTTGACAAGATATACCTTTCATTTGCACAAGATTCCCGTAATGTCAGGATGGGTATTGCAACTGATGGTTTTAATCTTTTCGGGAACATGAGTACATCTTTAGCATGTGGCCGGTGGTACTTGTCCCTTACAATTTGCCACCCTGGAAGTGTATGAAAGACCCTTACTTTATGATGTCATTGCTCATTCTAGGACCAAAAGCACCTGGAAGAGATATTGATGTATATTTGTGTCCATTAATTGAAGAATTAAAAAAGTTATAGGTTGACGGCATGCAGACTTATGATACATCACGAGGAGAACATTTTCGTTTGCATGCCGTTGTCATGTGGTCAATTAATGATTTGTCTAGATGGAGAACCAAAGGCTATAAGGTTTGTCCAGTTTGTAATGAGAATACTTCATTCCAATTGTTGAGAAGTAAAATATGCTACATGGGATATCGGCAATTCTTGTTGGCAAATCATCATTGGAGGCGAAGCAAGCTTTTTGATGGGAAGAGAGAGAATGGTCCTCCACTGAAACTATTTTTAGGGAATGAAATTTATGAATAAGCAGCTAATGTCCAAGATGTGCAGTTTGGGAAAAATATATTACCGCTTGACAAAGTTAGAAAAGGGAAACATGGTCATAGTGAATCAAACTGGACAAAGAAAAGTATATTCTTTGAATTGGAATTTTGGTGTAAACTTAAAATCACGCATAAAGTTGATATGATGCACATTGAAAAAAAAATATGTGACAACATCATTGGCACATTATTGAACATCGTATAGAAATCAAAAGATACTGATAAAGCTCGACTTGATTTGGCTGATATGAAAATACAAAAAGAGTTATATTTGCAACCTCATGGTGATAGATATTTGAAACCACATGCATGTTATACTCTAACGATAGATGATAGACGACAGTTTTGTCAATTCTTGAAATCAGTTAAGTTTCCTGACGGGTATGCAGCTAATATCTCCTGATGTGTCAATGGAAAAGACGGCAAGGTTCACGAGTTAAAGAGCCATGATTGTCATTTCCTTCTACAACAACTCTTGCTTGTGGTGATACGTCCATATTTGCGTAAAGACATGTGTACTACACTTTTCGAGTTGTCATACTTCTTCTAACAAATATGTGCTAGGACTTTGTCCGTAAATGATCTAAATAGATTGGAGAAAGATATTGTCATAATTCTTTGTAAGCTTGAAATGGTATTCTCTCTTGCATTTTTTGATATTATGGTTCATTTGACTGTACACCTTCCACATGAAGCTAAATTAGATGGTCCAATTGGATATCGGTGGATGTATCCAATAGAAAGATTTTTGGGGAAATTGAAAAAATATGTGAGAAACAAAGCTAGACTGGAGGGGTCTATTGCGAAAGGTTATATTGTTAATGAAGCATTGACATTTTGTTCCATGTATCTATGGGGAGTTGAAACTAGATTTAATCGAGTAAAGAGAAATGATGATGGTGTGCATGACCATCCAAAAGGATTAATATCAATTTTTTGTCAGAAGGCTCGGCCTTAGGGTTCAAGAAAATTAATTGAACTTCCACAAGATGAATTGAAAAAGGCTCACTAGTATGTCTTGAACAATTGTGAAGAGCTTCAACCTTTTCTACAGTGAGTCTCTTTTAAGTTTAGTTTAAAACCTTATATATTACATGTTTTTAGTGGTAAACCTAAGTTAATTATTATAACATTTTATTGTCTTTGATTTATGTAATAGAGAACACTTACATGAGTTGGAGGGCCTAAATTGTGATAACATATTCAAATCACAAGAATTATTTCCTAAATGGTTTGAAGACCATGTAAGTATACCATAATCGTTTGAAAAATATACAAAACAATGTCTAATATGTACTAGGTTATTTCATTGATTTGGAACAGATGTTTTTGTGTAGATGAACACCTTGCATATTGAAGGGTGCAATGACACAACTAAGCAACTATATTCCTTATCTTGTGGTCCAGATTTTCGCGTTAATTCTTTAAACAATTGTTTTTTCAATGGAGTGCGTTTCCATAACAATGATCAATCACTTTGTCGAGTCACTCAAAATAGTACTAGAGTGATGGTTCCAAGGGAGCATGATGGTGAACCAATTGAGTTTTATGGTGTATTAAGTTGTGTGTTAGAGCTTAATTATGTTAATGGGTTTCGGCTATGTTATTCAAGTGTAACTGGTTTGACATTGATGCAACAAAGATGAGGATACAAAAAGATTATCATCTCGCTTGTATATATGTTAGCAGATTGTGGTATGAAAATGACCTATTTATACTTGCAATCCAAGCTCAACAAGTATTCTATGTTGATGATTACAAGTTTGGAACTAACTGGAAAGTGGTTCGAAAAGCTGTACATAGAAACCTTTGGGATGTACAAGAGATGGATAACACAATTGAAGAAGAGAAGGTTGTTGTTCCTGTATAAGAAGATGAGATTGACAGTGAGCATTTCAATAGAAATGATGTCGATCTAGACTTGGTTGATGCCACTATTACACATGTCAGAGTGGAAGTAGTGGGATATGATGTAGATATTGATGTTGAAGAAAAGGATGAGACATTGATTGATTATTGTACTGATAATGAAGATGAATTAATTAGTAATTCTGATACCAACTTCTGATGGCATGAATGTGTGCTTATATTTAGCATTTGTTGATTATATGTTTGTTTAATTCTAGCTAATGATCTAATTTTGTTAGATTGGAAGTATAAAGTGTGTTAAATTTAACCTGATGTTGTTTATCTGATGCTGATGTTTGTAAATTGCGAGATGGCTCTTGGAACAAGAAGATCCTTAGCTTAAAGAGCAACTGATGTTGACACCATTCAGTCTTTAGATCCAACTCCTGAAATTGCTATAGACACAGGTAAAAGAATGATATTTGTTAACTTCATTAGGCACATGTAAGTACTTAGATTTCAGATCATGTCTCCAATGTTCGCTTATCATTTGAGAATCCAATTTAGTTGCAAGCATGTCGATAGCTGTTGTGATAACATAGTGTAATACTTATTGAATTCATTTGTCCTTTGTAGGGGATATTGTAGCAAAAAGGTGAGAGGAAAGACTAGAGGAGTCGAATGTGAAAAACTCATGAAAACAACTAATGCGAAGTTGGATGGAGACTTCTATAAAGAGGATGGAGTACCTACGGGAGTGAATTCATCAAAGCTTAGCACTAAGATAGAGATGGTCGCGAGGAACTACGCCCCTGTTAGAGTTCTTAATTGGAAAAAAGTTCCCAACAATGTGGAAAAACAAATGATTGCTCGTATCATGGTAATATCCTTCATCTCTTTATCTGTTATCTCATACTTCCATATGAAGATAATATCTAGTACCCTGCAAAGTTTAATGCATTTAATTTAATGATGAATTCAAACCAAGTTTGACATTAATGTTAATGAGCCCCATGTACTTATATGGCTGAAGCACAAAATGTGTAAGAGATTCAATAACTTCAGGAGTGCTCTGCGCAAGAAATTCAAAATATATGCTACTAAGGAGGAAGCATTATGGCACAAGCCCGAAGAAATTAAAGATCAGGACGATTGGATATATCTCTGTGACCTTTTTTCAAGTGAACAGTTTCAGGTATTTAGTTAAATATTGTCATTTATGTTCCTGTGTATTGTATTAAAAAATTTATTGATTATTTGTTAGGCATGGTCAAAAACTTATTCTAAGAACAACTCGAAGTTGAGGTGCAACCACCTCGGTGGTTCAAAAACTTTATTCAGCACAAGAAGGAAAAGATATTTACAATTTGTCATCTACACTAAAAAACAACTTTGTCAGCAATTTTACTAATTTTTTTTTTTTTTTTTGTTATCAATGACATTATAAACTATTAAGGCACAACAACTTGGGGATTTGGTTGGTCCAATACAATTGTTTCACAACACTCGTTGGAGCACCAAGAAAGGGTGGGTTAATAAACAAGCAAAAGAACTACATGTAAGTTCATCAACTTAAATCTATTATTACTTAATTTCTTGCGCAAGAGACTCCTCAATTCAATGCTTATTTGTCTAGTAGTAAACAATGTTTTGATATGAACATAAATTATACAATCAAATGATATAGGGGCTACTAACGTCTGGAATTTTACCTGTGAACCTAATCATCTTTTCTATCCACCAAAGTTTATCTGCAATCCTTACCCATCTTTTCTACTTGCAAATGATAAGGCCAAACTTAGGAGTACAACTGTCGCAAACAACCATATCTACGCTATCCTTAGTGCAATATTAGAATAGATGAGAAACTTAGAAACAAAATTTAGCACAAGCATAACTTCAACACCCATAAATTACTGATAGATCAATAGCATCAGTTTCGACAATCACTTACATAAGCAAAATAACTCAATATCGAGAAGTCAAATACAAGAAGATTCTAGCTCCTAACATCACCAAGACAAGTCATGATACAACTTACAAAAGAAGATAAGTAAGCATTTCAGCACCTATTTAAGGGTAATTATTTCTTCTATAGGTTTAAATGCCAAGCATCTGAAAACAGAGTTGGTATCTACCCTATCACTAGTCTATCAAACCTTCATGCCATACTGCAAGCAGAAATACCCTGTAGAAGAAAAAGTTAAAACAAAGAAATCAATGTAAATCTTATTAACAGGCAAGAATCCAAATTTCAGAAACCTTCAAATGTAAACAGAGTATAAAAGCATCCAACTGATATTGCACAAAACTACATTGGCAGGTATAACTAGCTAAATAACTTGATTATTAATATGGGTGAGCATTGGTAGCGGATAGAACTAGAACAGGCGGGTAGAACCGGAACCGACACTGTGTGGTAAGTTTCGGTTCCAATTTTTGGAACCGTTACTGTACGGGTCTCGGTTATACTTCCTATATGTGCAAGAACTGGAATCGAAATCGCAACCTATGATGGGAACTTGAAACTGGTACCCTGAATGGAATCTGTCTTGGAATCAAGTCTGGGTATTCGAGTAGGAGCCTATATTGGAACTTGGATTTAAATGAAATATCAATAAAGAATTGGGGTCTTTAATAGTTTTACATATAAAAAATTTAAAATGGCCAAATGGGATGAAATGTTATATAAAAAATTATAGTGTAACAATAACAATAACCTAATCAAATATATATACAATTAATTATACATTTATACTTCACCATATAAAAAACTTTAATATATTATAATAACTTAATCAAATTGATATATTAAAATTTTTATATATAAAAAACCTTTAATATATTATAATATTAAAGTTTTGATTAATTAAGTGTATAAATTATAATTGGAATTAGGATCCAATTGAAAGTGTTTTAATGTTATTAAAAGAATTATTTTTAAATAAAATAATATATTTAATTGAATAATATTTAGTTGTTTACTTCAATTATCAAGTTTTAAGTATATTTATAATAAATTAGTAATTAATTAATTATATATGATAAAATGATAAACATTAGTATATTACTAGTTAAATGATTACCTAATTATTAATTAATTATAACGTTACATTATAAACATTAATAATTTACTACATTAGTACATTACTTAATTAAATGATTAGAATTTAATTACTTATAATAATAAATTATAGTACTTAATTAATTATAATATATATACTTCATCATATAAAAAAATTTAATATATTATAATAACCTAATCAAATTAATATATTAAAATTTTTACATATAAAAAACCTTTAATATATTATAATATTAAAATTTTGATTAATTAAATGTATAAATTATAATTGGAATTAGCATCCAATTAAAAGTGTTTTAATGTTATTAAAAGAATTATTTTTAAATAAAATAATATATTTGATTGAATAATATTTAGTTATTTACTTCAATTATCAAGTTTTAAGTATATTTATAGTAAATTAGAAATTAATTAATTATATATGATAAATTGATAAATATTAGTATATTACTAGTTAAATGATTACCTAATTATTAATTAATTATAACATTACATTATAAACATTAGTAATTTACTACATATATACATTACTTAATTAAATGATTAAAATTTAATTAATTATAACATTATATTATAAACATCAATAATTTACTACATTAATATATTACCTAATTAAATGATTAGAAATTTTTAATTAATTATAACATTAAATTATAAATTTATAGTATGATTACTTAATTAATTATAATATTAAATTATAAATTTATAGTATGATTACTTAATTAATTATAACATTACATTATAGTTAAATGATTAGCTAATTAATTATAACATTATATTATAAACATTAGTAATTTATTATATTAGTGCATTACTTAATTAAATGACTAGAAATTTAATTGATTTTAATATTATATTATATATTTATAGTATAATTACTTAATTAATTATAACATTACATTATAAACATTAGTAATTTATTAAATTATTACATTACTTAGTTCAATGATTATGACAACTCATGCCTCATGAGTCACGATATATTAAGAAATCATTAAGCAAACTTAAAGTTAGAGTCATACTAATTATTTAATTAAAGATTCATAGATCATATTAATATTAATATTTAATTTTATTCTTTTGTCACAAATTCACAATTAATGTTAATTTAACTTTATTTTCACTCTAGTAATTATAATATTATATAATATTTGTATTTTTGGATAATAAAGTTTACTAAATTTTAATTCCCAAAATTAATTCCATAACTATATTTTGTAAAATATATATTTATAATTTTAAGGTTTTCTTAATTTATTAGGGGTGTATTTGTAAAATTTTGAGGTGTCTTTGTTATTTTTTAAACTAATAGGGGGGTAACTGATTTTTTATAGGGTACCTGGGTAAGGAACCGGAACTTGTTGGTTTCGGTTCCGGTTCCTTTTCCTAGGAACTTGCAGGTTTTGGTTCCTGTTTCGGTTCCCCCAAAAAACGTAGGATACCCGGAACCGCTCACCCCTAAATTTATTAATAAGTAGACAATAATTTTTCATTTATTTTATTTTAAAACATTAATTACTTAAAGCTCATACCTCAACACTAGTTCTGAAAAAAATATTATGAAATCTCTTAATGTCCCCGCTACTAATTCAAGGAAAAGAAAAAATAAAAATAAAAAGGAGAAACCTGCACAATTCCACCATTAGCATTTAGCGTCCAAATCCATTAAGATTCGGTAAATGTGTGAAAGCACTTAAAGCTTCTAAGTAAATAAGAAGCTAAGCACTAAACCATCTATAAAACAAAAATTTAATATAAGAATAATGATATATCAACAAGAATCAACCATTTCACCTAAGATATTACATGAAGATATAGATAATAGAATAGATGATTCAATCTACACTCATATAATATTAAACACATTTTATTGTTAGAAAGCAACCTGACAATTCTAAATAAATGAAAACTTTGTCTATTTTAGAGTGTTCTCTATATAGCCAAAAAAGAAGAAATAAAACTTAGCTTAATCATGATTGATTTACGTATAAATTTCATTCATGAGATATTAGTGGATGAGATGTGTATTGGTGGAGATGCATATTGGTGGAGATCTGAAATAGAAAGTAAATCCAACTGATTTTCTTCTTAATTTCTTACTGATGTTGATGTTGAAGAAGAGGGTGAGACATTATGCATATAATTCATATAAACTCTGAATATATACCTAACTATTGTATCAGATTGGCCATGTTAAACCTCAGCTATTAACTGCACCACAGAGAATGGATGAGATGCACATGAGGTGTTCATACTATATGCATTCAATAAATTGTGTTAAATGTTATTATATTGTATCTATTGAATCCCAAATTCTTGATGGACTTATTGCTTATGGTATGAATTGATGGCAGGAGAACATGATTGAGACGCAAGAGGAAACCCAAGTAGGGGAAAGTGAAAGATCTGAAGCTAAACTATGTGAAGAAAGCTTGGTAAAGCTTCCGACTTCAACCAGAATTTTGCATTCTCAATGACTCAGCAACAAGATACAATAGATGCAGTAGAGCTAAGGCGCATAGTTGAACAAAAAAAAAAAAAAAGATTCATGATTTGGAGGAGCAGCTCATAATATTTGAAGAACTGAAGGATAAAGTCAAATTGCTGAAAGAACAACATCAAAAAATGTTTGAGATGATGAATCACATGACTATAGCAACTACACATGCACAACTTGCTACCACTCCACATCCACTACAAACTCTATCTCCAACTGATGATGAGTCATCATCATCTGCATCAGCTGCGTCTAGAACCCCAACTGGTAACGTTTGAGATGCTACCATTGATGGTTGGTTTTTTTTTGTAGTGTGGGCAGTACATATTCTGACATGGGGATAGGATAGGTTTTTTTTGGACTTTTTGGGATTGCTTGCACATATATTTAGATGGTGTACATGGAGTGGGCATTTTGTAAGTTGGAGTTATGCACATATAGATATATATTGATGAAAATGATGGGTGCATGCTTTTGTTTTTGGTTATGCATACATGATAGTGCATTCCTGGATTTTTATTGCTCATGTTGCAAAAAAATTCATGTATGGACTATTGACTTTATATGCAATGAAGATAATTGATGTTATTGATCCACATTTTTGTATTGTGTCTCTCTTATTTTGTTGATGTTCAATGTGTTCACCATGTGAATTACAAGGAGCAGCAACGTTGCTCTTAAATGTAATCCTATTTGCCACTGAAGTTTTAGTCGCAGAAATAATAAACAATCTCGGACTAATCAATTATTACTAACTAAAAAAAATAGTTTCTACTGGATATGGGTGGGACACCCATGATGGGACGCACCCAATTTGAATATTGAATGGATCGTATTGTGGTAACTGCCTTTGGTAGTTACCACTATCTCCGCCATTCAGGATAAGAGTTTTTAATTGAAAACGCTTAACTTCTTCTTCTGCACACAAAATACTACGATTCTCTCTATTTTTCACAGAGCTGTGAAGATACTCTCCAATTACGTTCTGTCAATCTGTGTGGTTTTGAAGAATTACTGAGGTATCTACAAGAGGTATTGATAAGAGCTTGAAAATACGTGTTTTGTTAGTTATTCAATTGGATTATTTGTGGGAAAATTGTTTAAACTGCAAAATTTGAGTAATTACTTCATCAATACCTTTTATGGGATCATGGGGTGTATTTTGAGTATTTTCAGGTTGTAATTAATGCTTGAATGAAGAACGATGATGTCAATGGAATTTGTGACGAGTAGGAACAAACACTGTAAGAATCGGAATTGAAATGAGAAAGTTATGATGCATTGATGATGAGACTTAAAACTTGGAAATTCTTCAAGATGAGCATATTTCAATATTTTGATCATAACTTGAGCTGTCGAAATCAGAATTCAATGATTCTTATGACATTGGAAAACTTATTTTTAGAGATCTACAAAGTTTATGTTAATGACTTCACCAAATTCGGAAGATTCCAGAGTCGTGGGATAGAAAGAACAATTGCCATAATGACCTTTTATGTCGCTGCAGCGATGAATTGCAGACCTGTTTGGGCTGTTTTATTTTCCTAGTCCAAATCTGACCTGTCTAAGGCATTTAATTCTTTCCTAATTAACCTCCAAACCCTAGCACTATAATTAAGGGTCTTTATTAAGTTTTTATGGAGATTAGAGAAGGAGAAAGGGCGGCTACTATTTTGGAGATCAAAATTTTTGCAGTTTTCGTTCACCAATTAGAGAAGTTTTTCTATTTTCTTTCTTGAACTCATGTTATTGAATACAATGGTTGTTTTTAGTATTGTAATTATGAACTAAATTTCTTTTCTAGGGCTAAAGATGTAGCCCAATTTATAAATATTGTTGAATTTATTGTTGTTAATTTTAATTGAGCATTAATTCTAAGTTTTATTATTGTGTGTAATGCTTTCAATTCTTAAGGATCTGAGAGTTGAATGATATCATGGATTGGGTTAAAATTGAGAGATGAAACCTGATTAGTCTAAGGTAATAAAACCATAGATTGAGTGAACGCTAGAGACAGGTTACTGCGATCCATGAGGCTTTGGTAAATTCCATAGAACTTAATGATCTCTTAGCTTCTAAATCCACTTTAGAGATATTTTGGGTTGTTGTTTAAGGGTTAATTTTGCTAATTGTTCGAGAGAAAGTTAGTGAAATATTAGGGAAATTAGCCTTTAGAATAAGCTTAATTAGGTTAGCAATAATTGTCAATGCATAAGATTAAATTGGTGTGAAATATGTGCCCTAGGTTTAGTCATATTGATTTTTTTACCAAAGTATTAACAAAATTCTGTTTTTGTTTAGTTTTTAGTTTGTTTTATTTTTCATTAAATCATTCTTAAAATTATGTTTTATCAAATAGCAATAAGATATATTAGTTTGGTACTTGGTAAGTAGTTCTCTTGGGATTCGACACTGATTTACTCGAGCTTTATTACTTGTGCGATTTCGTACACTTGCGAATAGCCTATCAAGCATTTATGCTGTAATGTTATTTATTGCAATTTGTATATTATGTTAATGTGATTGCAATGATGATTATGCTAATATGATCTTGGGATAGAAATAGAAAATTTTTATTCTTAGTTTTCTAACAATGGTATCAAAGCCATGATTTGCATTTTTAATTATTGTGCTATTATGTTAAAGCATTCTGCATATTTTTTTAAAGTTCAGTTCTGTATTTTTTTTTTATGCCTGAAAATTTGTTTTCTAGTAATAATAATTAGATTATTAGATTCTTTATAGAATTATGAAGAGAATGACTTTTGAATCACAAAAAATGGAGTTAAAATGGCTTAGTTATGCTTCTTTAAAGATTTGGGTTCGTAATGGGTTATTTTCGGGTCGGATACAAGTTGTAGACTAGATAGAGATTGAAGATAACCATATTGGCCGACACGTCGTTTTATTTTCAGCCTTCCATATGATATGTCATTTGTATAATATTGTTGAAGAAAAAAAACAAGTTTGGTGAGACTTAAACCCAAAGTCTCAAGTACAAAGCCCAACTCTCTAACCACTGGGCTACATTTTACTATGTGTTAGCCATTCTTGAAAATCCATTATATTTCAGCCTAGGCCCAACCCAAAACAAAATAAAACATGTCAAGTTGACCCAAGTATTCAACCTAGAACCTCAAACAGGTTAGTCAAACCCGGTAAATGGTCAACCAAGTAAATTCTGACCCGTATGATCAAAAGGGTTAGTCAAACTCAGTCAAAGGTATACCGAGTCACTCGACCCATATGGTCAAATGAGTGGTCAAACAAAGTCAATGGGTCAAATTGGGTCAAGTTGACCCGATCAAGGGTGAAACGGGTCAAACCGACCTAGAGTTGAGATGAGGCGCTTGGAGGCTCCTGCTGGCGCGTGGATGGTTCTAAAGGTGTCATTTCCTTTTCTTTAAAGAATAAAATGCATACCTGGTATGATATTGCAAGTCTATTTTTAGTTATTAAGCCATAAATACATATAAAAATATTATTTAACAAATGTAAATAAGCTTTATTTGATAAATGAATAGAATTTTTTTTTTTTTTTTTTTTTGTATTTGTTACAGAAAAATGTTAAGTTATAGTCATACAATGGCTGCTAGAACACCCACTCAGAAGGAAAGGGTTATGAACATTATTAGAATTCTACAAACTCACACCTTAATATTAAGAGACACAAAGGATGAGTTGGTGCAACTAGTAAATCATTTCATTAATATGAATTAAAAGATACAGGAAATTGTCTAGAAAGGGGGATTAATTAGAGATGAGTTGAAATACAAAGTCCTAAAGGAGACTCTTAATTACCCTAGTCTCGTTGGTCTCCTTGATCTGGTTTGGAACAAGTTGAAAGTTCAAAACCCTAAAGATGACGATAAAGATTATAGACATTTAGTCAACAACTACATCAAGGAGTACATAGATTGAGGGGTGCTAGAAAGACCGCTGGTGCATCTATTGGAGTCTCCACTCGTAAAGGACATCACAAGAAATTAGGAGTTCCCTTGCTTGGGATCACTTACAAGTTAGATAAAGACCTTAGGATAAGACTTATAAGATACTTCCCAGTTTATGGGATGTGGCAGTACATTTAGTTTTTTTTTTTAAGACATTTGTGTGTTTTAATGTCATTACATGTTGAATTTTTTTTTTATGTAATGGAATTAGTTTTATATATATTTTAATAAAATTTGAATTTTTTTTATTCTATGTGAATTCATGTTGAATTATACTTATATGATTATGTCTTAATATTATTTTTAGAATTGCAATTAATTATATCTATGATTATTGGAGATTAAATTTTTTTGGATGATGATTGTTGACATACTTAACTTTTGATTCCAAATTACAATTATTATTAATATAATTACTTAAATATATGTATGTTCCGAGCATTAAATAACATGCATTATCCAATGTGTAATTTTTTTTTAAGAACTGGCATCTACATCTAAGAACATTCTTGTCGACCTTCAGGCACTTGTCAAACATGATTAGTGAGTTAAGGGATACAGGTCATGTCCGAACTGATGAACAACAGGTTCAAGATATCATAAGATCATTACCTTAAAATTGGGAACACATGAAAATACACCTTACCCACAATGAGAGCATAAAAAATTTAGAAGGTGCCACACGACATCTGGAACTAGAAGAAGATCGCCTTAATGCAAGTAAGGCAAATACTGATGTGTATATGACTAGTTCCAGTTCACATGGTAGGAAGGGATTTAAGCGTAAATTCCAAGGTGGATCCCAAAGAAAAGGCAATACTAATAAGGCTCAAGGGAAGAAAAGAAAGTTTTATAAACACAGAAAAGGAAAGCATCATGCCAGGAAGAGAAACATAGCAAAGGTGAAATGCTATAACTATGGCAACAAGGGACATTTTTCTCGCAATTGTAGCGAGCTGAAGATGGTAAATTACTTGTTTGCACAAGTAAGTTTTATAAATGTTTCCAGTTTTGTTTTTCTAACTAAATCTCATCCTTTGTGGATTGTAGATTCAGCAATAACAGACCATATAGCGAAAGACAGGAGTGCTTTTGTGGAATTTCGACGAATACCATGGGAAACAAAGTGGATATATGTCGGTAGTAATTCAAAAGTGGAAGTTAAAGAGATCGGCACATGCAAATTGATCATGCGTGGAGGTTGAATCCTATACCTACATGACATGTTATATGCACCTGATATTCATTGAAATTTGATTTCCGTGTTAGAACTTATTAAATTAGGTTTTAATTTAAACTTTTCCAGTGTTGGTGTCCATTTATTTTTGGATACAACATACTATGGTTGTGGTTATATTTCTTATGGTTTTATCGTACTTGACACTGATTATAATTATGGTAATGTTTGTTTTTCCTTTATTACATCTTCCAATAATGTTGATTTGAATGTATGGCATGCACGGCTTGGCCAAATTGGCCAACAACGAATGAATATAATAGCAAGAGAAGGCTTGTTAGGAACCTTTAAAAAAGAAGACTTGTTTACTTGTGAACATTGCCTAGCTCGAAAAACATCAAGAAAACCATTTGGAAAAGCGATAAGAGCTGAAGTTCCATTGCAATTAATTCATTTTGACATATGTGGTCCAATGAATGTGAGGGCTAGACATGTGGCTATATATTTCATCACATTTATAGATGATTTCACCCAATATGGTTGTGTTTTTTTTATCTCTCATAAATCTGAAGCTTTAGAATGCTTTAAGAAGTTTAAAAACTTAGTTGAGAATCAATTAGATAAAAAGATAAAAGTTCTACGAATCGATTGTGGTCGTGAATATCTATCTTATCAGTTCAAAAAATTTTGTGATGAAATGGGAATAGAAAGTCAATTAACTATTCCAAGAACTCCACAACAAAATGGTGTTGTAGAAAGAAGAAATAGAACCCTACTTGAGATAGTGAGGTCTATGATGGCATAGGCAAACTTGCCCATCGCCTTTTGGGGTGATGCCTTATTGACTGCCACATATCCACATATATCCTCAATTGAGTACCCTCCAAATCTATTACTACTACACCATATGAGTTATGGACAAATCGGAAACTCGATTTAAGTCTCCTTGAAGCCATTGGGATGTGCTGCCTATGTTCATGACCCTTCCCATAAATATGGAAAACTAGGTCCAAAAGGGGAGAAATGTATCTTCATAAGATACTCAGAACATTCAAAGGGATACATCTTCATAGTAGACCAAGAAAGTGGTAGCATCATTGAGTTTGAATCACGAGATGTCACGTTCTTAGAAACTGGTTTTCCTAAGAATGGCGAGATAGGTCAAGACTTGTTTCTATATGAAACGCAAGACCAAGGTAATTTTGCTACCGAAAACTAGTTGGCTATACTACATCCCAATGGGAGCGATATGCAAGTTAATGAATTAGTTTCAGATCCTCCATCATTCCCTACTGACGATCCAACTATGATAGCTGGTCCAAGTGGGAGTAACAACAATCAATCTCCAATACATCGATCAAACAGAAAGCAAGTTCCACGTCGACAATTTGAGATTGAAGGGGGAATTTTTCTAGTTACTCCGTAAGATGAAAAAGAGCCAAGGAATGTAAATGAGGCTCTCAAATACCCTTCTAAGGAAAAATGGATGAAAGCAATGGACGAAGAAATTGAGTCTATTAAATCAAACCAAGTATGGGAATTGGTTGATTTACCGAAAGGACGCAAAGCCATTGGAAACAAATGGGTTCTCAAAATCAAGTGTAAAGCTGATGGCAGTATTGAAAGATATAAGGCTCACTTAGTCACGAAGGGGTATACATAAGAAGAAGAAATAAATTATGAAGAAACTTTTTCGCTTGTGCGGTTTACCTCAATTCGACTCATTCTAGCTATAGTTGCTAACTTGGATCTTGAATTGCGTCAAATGGATGTAAAGATTGCTTTTCTCAATGGAGAATTACAAGAAGAAATCTATATGGAACAACCAATAGGTTTTATCAGAGAAGGTCAAAAACACAAAGTGTGTAGACTTTTAAAGTCAACTTATGGCCTCAAGCAGTCCTCAAGACAGTGGTATATTCAATTTCATAATGCAATAATGTCGTATGATTTCAAAATGATTGATGATAATAACTGTGTATATACAAAGAGATCCAATAACAAATTTGTTATATTATCATTATATGTTGATGATATACTTATAGATAGAAACGATAAAAGATTTGTCAATGAAATCAAAGGATGATTATCATCTCATTTTGAGATGAAAGATATGGGTGAAGCTGCATATATTCTTGGAGTCAAGATTTCAAGAGATTGCTCAAGGAAATTGGTATCTCTTTCACAAGAACCATACATTAAGAAACTTCTTGAACGATTTCATATTCAAGATTGTAAACGCATAAACAACCGCGAAAGGTGAGACTTTGAGTCGTAAATTGTGTTCAAAGACTCCACAAGAAAAGGAACAAATGAAGAATGTTCCTTATACAAGTGTTGTTGGAAGTCTTATGTACTCCATGATATGCACAAGACCCGACATCTGTTACTCCGTTGGATTGGTAAGCAAATATCAATCTGACCCAGGACAAGCACATTGGAAAGCAATGAAGAGAATCTTAAGATATCTAAAGGGAACAGTTGATTACTCATTATGTTATCAAGGAACTGATTTACACTTGAGAGGCTACACCGATGCTGAATGAGGAGGAGATTTAGATGAAAGGAAATCTACTTCCGGATATGTTTTCTTACTAAATGGCGGGGCCATATCTTGGAGCAATAAAAAACAATCATGTATAGCCTTATCTACCATGGAGGCTGAGTTTGTAGCATTTTCAGCTGCACTGCAAGAAGCCGTTTGGTTAAGACGGTTCATGAGTCATCTGGGAATAATTAATGTTGCTATTGAACCCATGTGAGTAAACTATGATAGTCAAGTAGCAATGGCATACACTAAGGATCCCAAATATCATGATAAAACGAAACACATATATATCAAATACAATTTTGTCGAGACTTGGTGGCACAAAAGAAGATGAACATGAAGTACATATATACGCGTGGCATGGTTGTGATAATCCGAGGATTATACTATTTTTATTAGGCTTTTAGGCTGGATTTTTGATACTTCTTAGTTCATTTACGCCTGAATTGCTACTTAATTCTTTACATTTTGTGTTTCAGGCCAAAATGGACATTTTGAGCAAATAATGAGCGAATTGGAGTTTCTGGACTCAGAAGTAAGCGGATCTCAGAAGTTGGGAGAGTTCTAAAGCATAGTGAAGCACTATGAAGCTTGTTCCCATGGGAGAGCATCAAAGATCGAAGATTCAAGCAAAGAAGCAAGCGGAGGGCAATTCTGTAATTTCATAATTCTTCATGAAGATTCGCCGTGGTAAAATGAGTTACGCACAAGAGTTAATTTTACTTCGTCGCTGCGGCGAGATTCATTCTTCGCTGCGGCGAAGTCTGCAAATTTCAGTTTCTTTAAAATACACAGTTTCATTTTTAGGCAAAGTTTTAGGTTTTTGGGCGAAGTATAAAAGCAAAACTTTACCATTTTGAGAAAGGTCGTGTTTTTCTTAGTCTAGGGCAGCTTATTTTCACCTTCCTTAGTTTAGATTTGACGAATTTTGAGTTGAAAAGTGAGAAGATTTAGGATTGAATCTAGTGGATTCTTCAACTAGGGGAGATCTCTTGTCTTTTCTCTCATTTCAATATGTTGAACCTTGAATTTATTGTTTTTCTTGCTTGTTATGTTGATTTAGCTATGAACTAACCCTTTTTGGGCTAGGGTTTTGATGTAATTCGGATTTCCATGGATTAAGTAATTGATTTTTGTTATTTTCATATGCTATTGTATGGTTTGTGTGGTTATTCTGATTTTATTGCTTTTATTTGATGAACATGATGAGATTGAGAAATGAGTCATGTTAAGCTTCTTAGGTAATCACCATTGTAGTATTGAATGCTAGAGATAGATTTAAGAATCAATGAAATCAATCTAGGATTCCATGTGCTTAATGAGCTTAGAACTATTAATCTTCAAATTGTTGGGTGCAGAAGTTTAATGGGGAAAAGTAGGAAAACATAGCCTGAGAAGGTATGTTTTACAATTTAGAGAATTCGATTTACAATCAATGCATGTGAATATGGAAATAGCATAATCTGTAGGTTTAATCCATAGAGTCCGAATGAAGTCAAAACACTACCCGTTTCTTTAAATTGATATTACCTTGTTTTTAATCTTGCTTTCATAATTTAGCTTTGAGCATTTTGCAATTTTTGTTTTAGTTTTAAGTTTAATTTTCTCCCATTAATCCAAACAAATTCGATTGCTCCAACTTGAAAACAGTAGAAAACTTAGTGCTTAGCAACCAATCCTCGTGGGAACGATACTCACTCATCACTTTATTACTTTGTGCAACTAGTGCACTTGCTATTTATGCATGTTGTAGTAACAACGCATCAAGTTTTTTGCGCCGTTCCCGGGGATTGAGTTTTGTGTTAACATTAAAATTTTTCTTGTGTTAGCTAGATTGGATTTTTATTTTCGCTTAGTTATCGTTTGTTTAATTTTTGTTATTCTTTTAGGTTGGTTTGTGATCTCACTCTTTCTATTTTTCTATGTAGTTTATGCAAAAAGCAAGACGTCAGCCAGTGGTTCCTGTTGATCCTGAGATTGAAAGAACCACTAGAAGACTTAGCAAAGAAAGAAGAGAAAGAGAGGCTACAGTGGAACCAGAGGTCATAGTTGTAGAGATTGCAGAAAATAGAACACTACGGGAGTTTTCAGTTCCCTCAGTTGATGGCAATGGGTCGAGTATTACTAGACCAACAGTACAAGCCAACAACTTTGAGGTAAAGCCGGCAATCATCCAGATGATCCAGTAGTCGGTATAGTTTAGGGGAGATTTGAAGGAAGATCCAAATCTACACATTGCCAATTTTTTGGAGATTTGTGATACTTTCAAATCAAACGGAGTGTCAAATGATGCCATCAGATTGAGACTATTCCCATTTTCATTTAAGGATAAAGCTAAGGGATGGTTAATGGCATTACCAACAGGAACAATTACAACATGGAACGATTTAGCACAGAAGTTCTTGACCAAATTTTTTCCTCCAGCAAAGTCGATAAAGCTAAGAAATGATATCACATCGTTTCTACAAGAAGAGTCGGAATCATTGTATGAGGCTTAGGAGAGATACAAAGAATTACTGAGACGGTGTCCACATCATGGGTTGCCAGTTTGGATGCAAGTCCAAACATTTTACAACGGATTGATGGTGAATGTGCAAACTATGGTGGATGCAGCATCGGGAGGAGCACTGCAAAATAAGACTCCAGAAGAAGCTCACGAGTTGCTTGAGATTCTGGCAAGCAACAATTATCAAAGACCTAATGAGAGGGTGCAACTGAAGAAATCTATGGGTCTTCATGAAGTTGATGCATATACAGCCATTTCAGCCCAACTGACAGCACTTCAGTATGCAGGTAAATTCCATTCAAGCACCTCAACTAACTTGTGAATGAGACAAGAACAAATTTCAGAAATCAAGGGGCATCCATTTGGAACTTGGAGGTACAAGTGGGTCAATTGGCTGATAAGTTAAATGAGAGACCACAGGGCTCACTGCCGAGCAACACAGTGACTAACCCACATGAGCAAGCAAATGCGATAACTCTGAGAAGTGGGACAGTGTTATAAGAGGTGGAAAAATCAAGGGAAGAAGAAAGTCCATCAAAGGGAGAGAAAAAGGAAGACTCTGATGAGGAGGTTGATGAAGAGATAGTTGCTGAAGAGAAACCATCTAGTTCTAAGGAAGAAGAACAAAGACGGGAAGTGAGGCAAAGACAAAGGAAAGAGAAATTATCATTTCTCGAGATACCACCAGAACTAGCACATCACACTCTTCTTGTGCTGTTTCCTCAAAGACTGAAGAAAAAGAATCAGGATAAGCAGTTTTACAAATTCATTGAAATATTTAGAAAATTGCATATTAATATTCCTTTTGTAGATGCATTGCAACAGATGCCGAGCTACGCGAAATTTCTCAAGGAGATTTTATCCAACAAAAGGAAGTTAGAGGATAAGGAAACAGTGATGCTCACGGAGGAGTGCAACGCCATTCTCCAGAAGAAGCTACCCCCAAAACTCAAAGATCCAGGGAGTTTTACTATTCCTTGCATTATAGGAGACATTACCTTTGATCGAGTTTTATGTGATTTAGGTGCTAGCATCAATTTAATGCCTTTTTCTGTTTTCAGGAGATTGGGAATTGGTGAAGTGAAGCCAATGACCATGTCATTGCAACTTGCAGATAGATCCATCAAACATCTTAGGGGTATAGTCGAAGATGTGTTGGTGAAGGTGGACAAGACTATCTTTTCGGCAGATTTTGTTATATTGGACATGGAGGAGGATAAGGAAATGCCTCTTATTTTGGGCCGACCATTTTTGGCAATGGGAAGAGCACTCATTGATGTGCAAGAAAGAAAGTTGTTGTTAAGAGTTCAAGATGAAATAGTAACGTTCAATGTGTTTGAAGCTATGAAGTTTCCATCCGAGTCGGATTCGTGCTTTAGTGTTGATATGGTGGATAAACTAGTAGCGGAGGTCATTGAAGAGAACACTCCACAACTACCTCTAGAAGCGTGTATTGCCCAATCAAGAACAATAGAGGTAGACGAGTTGGCAAGGAATGAATGTGCTAGATTGTTGGAAGCACATCAGCCGATTGATGAGAGCCAAGAGCTAGAATTTGAGGAATTTGATTTTGAAAAAGAGAAAGAAAAGGAAAGAAAGGAAGAATCTCCAAAGCTGGAGCTGAAACCTTTACCTTCCCACCTCAAATATGTGTATCTTGGGGAATCAGAAACCTTCCCAATAATAATAAGTTCAAGGTTGAGCAAATTGGAAGAAGAGCGATTAATTCAGAAGTTAAGGGAACACAAATCGGCAATTGGGTGGACTATTTCGGATATTAGATGCATCTCTCCATCATTTTGCATGCATAAGATACTTATGGAGGATGATATCAAGCCTAGAGTTCAACCACAACGAAGGTTGAATCCTTCGATGAAGGAAGTGGTGAGAAAGGAGGTGGTGAAACTTCTAGATGCGAGAATAATTTATCCCATTTCTGATAGTCCATGGGTAAGTCCAGTGCAAGTGGTTCCGAAGAAGAGAGGTATCACAGTGGTAAAGAATGAGAGCAATGAATTGATACCAACTAGGACGGTCACAGGCTAGAGAGTGTGCATTGACTACCGAAAATTAAATGAAGCGATAAGGAAGGATCATTTTCCACTTCCTTTCATTGATCAGATGTTGGAGAGATTGGCAGGGCATGCTTATTACTGTTTCTTGGATGGTTATTCAGGATATAATCAGATTGCGATCGCTCCTGAAGGTAAATAGAAGACGGCCTTCACTTGTCCCTATGGCAACTTTGCTTACCAAAGGATGCCCTTTGGGTTATGTAATGCACTAGCCACATTTCAGAGATGCATGATGTCGATCTTTGGAGATATGGTGGAGCGGTTTATAGAAGTCTTCATGGATTACTTCTCTGTTTTTGGTTCGTTCTTTGATAATTGCTTATCTAAACTCTCTTTTGTTTTGCAGCGATGTTGGGAGACGAACTTGGTGCTCAACTAGGAGAAGTGCCACTTCATGGTCTAGGAAGGAATAGTGCTTGGTCATAGAATCTCAAAGGACGAAATAGAAGTGGATCGAGCAAAGACGAACGTGGTTGAGAAGCTGCCACCACCCTCCAATGTTAAAGTAGTTCGAAGTTTCTTGGGGCATGCGGGGTTTTATAGACGATTCATCAAGGATTTTTCTAAGATCTCTAAACCCCTTTGCAATTTATTGATTAAAGATGTTGCTTTTGATTTTAATGATGAATGCATGCATGCCTTTCAAACTCTAAAAAAGTTATTAGTGTCTGCACCTATTATTGTAGTTCCCGATTGGGGACTACCATTTGAATTGATGTGTGATGCTAGTGATTTTGCACTAGGAGTAGTATTAGGACAAAGGAAAAACAAAGTATTGCATGTAATTCAGTATGCTAGCAAAACACTCACTGATGCACAATTGAATTACACCACCACTGAAAAAGAATTATTGGCTGTGGTTTTTGCTTTTGATAAATTTCGTTCATATTTGCTAGGTGCCAAGGTGATAGTCTACACGGACCATTCAGCACTCAAGCACCTATTGGCAAAGCAAGAAGCGAAACCTCGGCTGATAAGATGGATCCTATTGCTACAAAGTTTGAGTTGGAGATACAAGATAAGAAAGGGTCAGAAAATGTGGTGGCGGACCATTTGTCAAGGATTGAACGACCAATTTAGGGAAATGAAGAAGAAACCCAAATCAGAGAAACTTTCCTGGATGAGAAATTAATGAGAGTGGAGGAAGCACTGTGGTATGCAGATTTTGCAAATTACTTGTCAGCGAGAGTGCTCCCCATCGGCATGACCTTCCAAAAAAAAAGGAAGTTTTTCTCGGATTTGAAATACTACTCCTGGGAAGAGCCATTTCTTTATAGACACTGTGCTAATCAAATGATACGTAGGTGTGTTCCGGAAGAGGAAATAGAGAGTATTCTAAGGCATTGTCATGAGAGGGAAGTAGGTGGCCATTTTGGAGGAGCTAGGACAGCAGCCAAGGTTCTTCAATCTAGGTTTTACTGGCCCACCCTTTTTATGGATTCTTTCCGGATGGTTCAGGAATGCAACCAATGTCAACGAAGTGGGAATATTTCAAAGCGAGATGAGATGCCATTGAATCATATTCTTGTTGTTGAGATGTTTGATGTATGGGGAATTGACTTCATGGGTCCTTTCCCAAATTCTTGCGGGAATATGTACATATTGGTAGCGGTGGACTACGTATCAAAATGGGTGGAAGTAGTTGCATTGCCATCCAATGATGCCCGGGTGGTGGTTAATTTTGGGAGAAAGAATATTTTCTCAAGGTTTGGAGTACCACGGGCAATCATTAGTGATGGAGGATCACATTTTTGCAATATGGCAATTGGATGCACTGTTAGGGAAATATGGGGTGAAACATAGAGTTGTGACACCCTACCATCCACAGACCAGCGGACAAGTGGAACTATCAAATAGAGAACTAAAGGGAATCTTAGAGAAGACAGTCAATGCATAGAGGAAAGATTGGTCATGGAAGTTGGATGATGCATTATGGGCATACTGCACTGCATTTAAGACTCCGATTGGTATGTCTCCATTTAAGATGGTCTATGGGAAGGCATGTCATTTGCCAGTAGAACTCAAGCATAAGGCCTACTGGGCAGTCAAGCAGCTCAACATGGATTTACGAGCTGCTGGGGAAGAAAGGATGCTGACTTTGAATGAACTCGATGAGTTCCGTCACGAAGCTTATGAGAATGCTAGGATGTACAAGGAAAAGACCAAGAGGTGACATGACAAGCATATCAGGAAGAAGGACTTTGAAGTGGGTCAGAAAGTGTTGTTGTTTAACTCTAGACTTAGGCTTTTCCCAGGAAAACTTAGGTCTAGTTCCGGACCCTTCATAGTTACAAGAGTTTACCCTTTCGGAGTGGTGGAGGTGTCCATGAAGAAAAAGGCACATTTAAGGTCAATGGCCAGAGGTTGAAGCCATACATCGACGGAGTGATGAGTTGCAAGTCAATTCCCCTCCGGCTTGACATTCTGACATGAGAACTTGAGAGAGTCAAGCTTTCCGACTATAAACAAGCGCTCCTTGGGAGGCAACCCAAGTGTTTTCATTTGTTGTTGTTTATTTATTATTTTGAAGTTGTTTAGTTTCTTATTATTTTTAGATGAAGTCTAATATGTGTGTTTTTGGGTGTTTCAGGTGAATTATCGAATCAAGGTGGAAAATGGAATTTTTCTAGTTTTTGCCGTGGTGAAGCACATTTTGAAAAATTGGGAATTCGAAAAGTCCTAGACTTCGTCATGGCGAAGTATCTTTTTCGTTGAGGCAATACGCCTCTGTATTTTTCCGCCGCGGCAAAGCAAGTTGGGCAAAAATCACTAAGGGAAAATTCGCCGCGACGAAGAAAGTTCTTCTCCGAGGCGATGCGCTTTTGTAATTTTTCGCTGAGCATCGACTGGGTTAGGATTCTAGGGTTTTCAAGTGAAGAACTTTGCTGCCACAAAGATTGTTCTTCGCCGCGGCAAAACCTGGTTTTTATAAATACTTATCTTGACCCTTCATTTTTCGCGAAACTTCTCAAACACATTTGAGAGAAAAATTTTCCTACTTCAATCTAGAGCCTTCCCAGTGATTTCCCTAGCAAAGTTTCTCACTCCTTAACATTTCTAAACACCAAAACAACTCATTCTAACAAAGATCTTTGCGAAAAATTGAAGAAATTTGCGGGTTCAAGAATTTGGGGGTTTTGCAATCTTGGCTGATTTTGACTAAATTGGTGGTGAATACTCCCTAGTTTTGGTAAGATTTCAAGTTCCCTAAGCTTTTAATCGTATAATTTTGAGTTTACAATTATGGATCTGAAAATATTGATTGTTGGTTGAGTTATGAAATTTTCGTGAAGTTTATGTGTTGATTTTGTCTGAGGAAGTGTTGATTGTGCATTGTGTGGTATTGAGGAGTGTGCGTTTTGAATTTTGGAGTGCTTGTTTGAGTTTGGAAGAATCGGAGTTTGGGGGTCTAGGTGCGAATTTTGGAAGTGTTGTTTTACTGTAGGATTGATTGTGGTTGTTCATAGGGCGCTTAGGGTTGAATTTTTTTGAGTTGAATTGTTGAGTTGATTGGTAGTTTTGGAAAAATGCTGCTCAAAGTGTTGTCCAACGGGAAAGGAAAAGGAAAAAAAGTGGACAACCGATTTGTGAGTGAGCAGGCCCGGAATCGATATGAAGGGGCAGCCCAAAGGAAAGATAAAGGATTTATTCCTGAGCGGGGATTGACCACGAGCCAGGCTATGGATTGGAGTCAAGGGAGACGTTGGGAACTTTTTATGAGTGCACCTGCACAAGCGGTTGTAGAGCCAATAGTGCGAGAGTTTTATGCTAACCTCCTAGAGTGTGAATCTGGTCCTGTGTTTATAAGGGGTATTGATGTGGCATTCAATGCGAAGGTCATCAATGATTTTTACAACCTGCCTAAGATTGTCTGTAATGATTATGAGGATTTTAGGAAGACACAGTTTAAGGATGATATTATTCTTCCGGTCATTACAAAACCGAACACCATTTAGGAGGTTTCAAAAAAAGGCAAGAAGAGTATCAAGAGAACTAATTTGACACCGGTCGCTCGGTTGTGGCAGTACTTTCTTTGTGCGAGGATGATGCCGGAGACGCACTATAGTACAGTGACTTATGAGAAGGCAATATTGCTCTATTCTATTGCCACAGGAAAGAGAATGCATGTGGGACAAATTATTATGAACAACATTCTGCATGTAGCCAAACCAGGGCGAGGGAGTTACCCTTTCCCACATCTCATTACAGCTTTGTGCACTCAAGCAGGAATCGAGGTACATGATGATGAGCCACTTATCCATGCTGCCCTAGTTCTCGACTCAAACTATTATCACAAGCATCTTGAACGTCTAGGCGATGAGCAACCCAACGTCGGGACAAAACGACAGAGAACCACACAAGGCGCTGCTACATCATCCAATTCCATAGCCACTATGAGGGAAATGATGTATCAGATGATGGGTCAGATGAAACGGATGGCAAAGCAGAGTAAGTGGCGAGCGGCATCTGATGATGTAAGACATGCAGAAAAGTAGCTTCACCAAGCTCAATGTTGATACTTCGGAATTCCAATGGACTGACTGGGATTCAGATGAGTGGATGGGCTCTGACTCAGAAGAGGACAACGCCGAGGGAGACGAGGAGGTCGAAGAATGAGCACTTAAGCACCTGTTTTTGTTTGTTATTTTTCTCTGTTTTAGTTGTTTTTGTATTTCATTTCGAACATTGAACTAAGTTGATACTTTTTGTTTTGGATTGTTTAATTTTTGTTTTAATTTTGTAGTTGATGTAAAGACGAGATTAGGGTTGTAATATTTTCATATTAGTCAGTGAATTTTTCTAACACAATGGACACCATAGTTTTCAATTGTTTTTACAGATTTTGGTGATGAAAAAGTCAAGGACCGGGTGTGCACATAGTTGAGCAAAACTTTAACTTCACGGATTAATCAAGGAACTATCTCGTACCTTTGTCGATTTTGTTTTTCTATTCCTAATTTGTGCATAATGTGACATTGGGGACAATGTCATTTTTAGTTTGGGGGTAGGAAAAATTTGAGAATTTTTGGACTTTTGTTTATTTTATTTGGTTTTGTTGTGTATGCCAATGATGAATTGTATAAATCAATGATGAGAATAGGGTTGTTGGGATTTTATTGTTGAAAAATGTTAAGCATTGCTTCAAGTTTATATTGATTGACTGAATTTTGATTGAGGTTTGTTGAGTGGTTCAACCACCATTTTCATTTATTTCGGCATGCTTAGATTCATTTTATGTGGTTAGGTAAAGTTTTGATAATGTTGGTGGACTTTAGAACCTAGTAGAGAAGTGCTTGAGGCAGAATTCTAGGAATAGACACTGTTGAGGAAATGATTTAGACATTTTTTGGAATGTTTGAGCCTTTCCAGCCAACCCATGAATGAATTTTTACCTAGTCACCCATTTGAGCCTTTTGAGATTATCATTGCTTTTTATTTCCTTGCAAACCAAAAATTGTCCAATCCAATTACCCTATACAAATAATCATACCCTTTAGGAGAATTTTGGACTTAATGCAAACACAAGGAGCTTGAAGAGTTGTGTGAATGAACTAAAAGAATAGTTTGGGGGTTGTGAGAAGGGCAAGAAGAATAAGAGAGGTAATTAATCTCAATTTGAGATTTTTGTTATTTTGAAAAAAAAAACAAAAAAAATTCTATTTCAAGAATTGCATTACAATAGCAAAAATAAGAATTGTTCAGGGTTGAAGGTTGTTAAATGATTGACATTTTGAGTGATGGTTGAGAAAGGAAGTGGGAGTTGGATTAAGTCTTAGTGTTTGCTTTAAGGAAACCAAGTTCTCTTGTTTGTTTATCCTTTCCTTTCCTTTGGAGCCTACTACCCGAGCCTAACGTTACAAGCTTGCAAAGACCTTTTGATTCTTAGTGATGTCTAATCCTCATTAGTGGAGAGTAGTTCGATATTTAGGCTTATGGAGTCTGCCGCCATTTGATAAACTTTGCATGTCTGCATAAAATAATTCGGGAAGTCGGAAGGTGGATTGAAGTTCATTTATGCCTAAATTCTACTTAATTCTTTACATTTTGTGTTTCAAGCCAAAATGGACATTTTGAGCAAATAATGAGCGAATTGGAGTTTCTGGACTCGGAAGTAAGCGGATCTCGAAGTTTTGGGAGAGTTAAGCGTAGTAAAGCACTATGAAGCTTGTTCCCATGGGAGAGCATCGAAGATCGAAGATTCAAGCAAAGAAGCAAGCGGAGGGCAATTCTCTAACTTCAGAATTCTTCATGAAGATTTGCCACAGCGAAGTTTGTTCTTCACCGCGGCGAAATGAGTTACACACAAGAGTTAATTTTAATTCGTCGCCGCGGCGAGATTCATTCTTCGCCGCGGCGAAGTCTACAAATTTCAGTTTCTTTAAAACGCACAGTTTCATTTTTAGGCAAAGTTTTAGGTTTTTGGGCGAAGTATAAAAGCAAAAAAGGTTGTGTTTTTCTTAGTCTAGGGCAGCTTATTTTCATCTTTCTTAGTTTAGATTTGTCGAATTTTGAGTTGAAAAGTGAGAAGATTTGGGATTGAATCTGGTGGATTCTTCAACTAGGGGAGATCTCTTGTCTTTTCTCTCATTTCAATATGTTGAACCTTGAGTTTATTGTTTTTCTTGCTTGTTATGTTGATTTAGCTATGAACTAACCCATTTTGGGCTAGGGTTTTGATGTAATTCGGATTTCCATGGATTGAGTAATTGATTTTTGTTATTTTCATATGCTATTGCATGGTTTGTGTGGTTATTCTGATTTTATTGCTTTTATTTGATGAACATGATGAGATTGAGAAATGAGTCATGTTAAGCTTCTTGGGTAATCACCATTGTAGTATTGAATGCTAGAGATAGATTTAAGAATCAATGAAATCAATCTAGGATTCCATGTGCTTAATGAGCTTAGAACTATGAATCTTCAAATTGTTGGGTGCGGAAGTTTAATAGGGAAAAGTAGGAAAACATAGCTTGAAAAGGTATGTTTTACAATTTAGAGAATTCGATTTACAATCAATGCATGTAAATATGGAAATAGCATAATCTGTAGGTTTAATCCATAGAGTCCGAATGAAGTCAAAACCCTACCCGTTTGTTTAAATTGATATTACATTGTTTTTAATCTTGCTTTCATCATTTAGCTTTGAGCATTTTGCAATTTTTGTTTTAGTTTTAAGTTTAATTTTCTCCCATTAATCCAAACAAATTCGATTGCTCCAACTTGAAAATAGTAGAAAACTTAGTGCTTAGCAACCAATCCTCGTGGGAAAGATACTCATTCATCACTTTATTACTTTGTGCGACTAGTGCACTTGTTATTTATGCATGTTGTAGTAACAACACATCAGGTTGCGGATCCATTTACAAAGCCTATACTAAGAGATACATTCAATAGACATATTAGATCTCTAGGCTTACGTAGATATTGAATGTACTCATACTTTGAGATCTCTCAAAAATGTTCACATTTATCTTATCAATATTAAATAACAATATTGTCAATGTTCAATTTTATTTATTATGGAACATACATGAAGGAGTATATATATATATAAGTGTCTGACATACTTTTCAAAATAGATATATATATATATATATATATATTTTGAAAAGCATGTCGGACAGTTAAAAGATTGACCTTCTCACACAAACAATCGCCTCAATCACTTTGTGGGAATGAAGATGAGATGTTTTTAAGCTTATTATCTAGGTGATAATAGAGAGTTAAGCTTAAAATATTTAACATTGCCTAAACTAAAATAGAAATAATGTCATAATGAAATATGACCATAAGTGATAAGTTATCAAAATTTATCAATTTACCTGTCTAATTGCCAGATTAGAGTTCTGATGAATTAAAAGTATGTAAAGTGAACTCAAGTTCGACATTAGGTATGTCTGAACTAAAATTTGTACGACATTTACAATAATAAAAAAAGGAGACATGCACTCCATGGGAAAAGAGGAAATGCTATAGCATGTGATTCACACCAAATGCGCAAAATATTGACCAAAAGGGTAATGAAAGTCAAAATCTCAACTTTAACATTATATGAGACCTTGAGATTTTAAGAACAAAATCTCATAGCGTACCTTTATTACTCTATTCTGATTCTTGAAAACCTTATTTAATGATTGTTATTTTAGAGTGTTGCCAAAAGATTAAGATAAATTCAATCTACTGGAACATTTATGGAAAAGCAAATTAAATGAAAGTTGTAAGAATCGAGAAAAGAGGAGGATTACAGTTTTGGATTATCACACTATAATCATGTGTATTCATTGGTCGACCAATTATGTTTTTGTCTTTTATGTAAGGACAAAACATAATTATGAATACAACTGATGTTTATTATAAATGAGATAGTTAGGGAAAGATGTGATAAGTAATATAGGGTATTGCATATTACATACAACCAAAGTTTCACAATTCGACAAGTTATGTATTCCTAACATATATATGACTAATGTGCTCTTGATATATGCATGGTCACACAACATATTTACTAAAGTATGAACCTTGTAGAAGCGTAGAGAGAATTAGTCTCATCATGTGTGAGTGGGAGATATTGGATATGGGTGGGACATCATTGATGGGATCCACCCAATTTGAATATGGAGTGGATTGTGTTATGGTAACTGCCAAAGGCAGTTACCACTATCTCCGCCATTCAGTATAAGAGTTTTTGATTGAAAACTCTTAACTTCTTCTTCCGCACACAAAATACTACGATTCTCTCTATTTTTCATATAGCAGTGAATTGTAAGTAAATGGTCTACCATATGCAGCGGAAAACAAAAATTCAATCGATAAATCAATTACCTTTCTTTGCCTAGATCCGAGTATAGATTATACCGTTTACATGTTTATAAACAAAAATCTGTATAAAGTAAATCCATTCAAAGATTAGAATACTTACGTACGTTTGGAGGCTTCTTCGAATATCTCTGATTTCGGACAGAAACACTATTCACCATTTACTGTTCACGTGATTTTTCACCGATCAATCCAAAGTAGAATTGCACTCACAGAAGTCCACACAAAGATAATCCGCAGAACCCTTGATTATTTTGCTAGAACAATCAAGGGCTTCAAGAATCAAGAAAAAAGAACAAGAAAAGTTTTCTTCTTGAGAGAGAGAGATATAGGGTGGCTAGGGTTTTAATTGAATGAATATTTCTCTTTTGTTTTAATTTTAAGTTGCACTTATATAGTGCAACAATTAAAACCCTATTCCACTTAGGAATAACCATGGGCTCCAACCCTAGTTCACCCTTGCAACCAAACACACCCTTTATGGTATTTTAATTAATTAATTATTATAATTAAAATCAATTAATATAATAATATATTAACATTTAATTAATAATAATAATTCATTTAAATATATACAGAGATATATATTTAAATATAATCTTACTAATTTAATTTTAATATTAAAATTAAATACAAGCAACAACCTCAGCAAATTTAATTGCACTGTGAGATTATCAAAATACCCTTTTGTCCTAAAAGATGAAAATACCCTTCTCATAAATTGATTCTTAAATTATTTTCTAAGTGTGTGACCCGTAGGCTACTTATCATATTGGCAGTGTGTAGTATCGCGATTAACACCAATTAATAGTCTCACTACATACAGACCAAGATTGGCCCCTAGCAAGGCATCATGGCCACCCGATAGATTCGGATTTAGCGAAACCGCAGCCTGTCAATGGTATGGTTACTGTGCAATCAAATCCTTTCATTAACTGTTATCTCATCGAGACTGGGGTATAGAAATAGTGGCAACCTCAGATATCCTCGACATGTTTGTATTTAGTTATTGGACCAATGATAGGAATATTAAATTGGATTGAGTGTCAACTCAATCCCACTACGGCTATAGATTTAGTGTAATTGCCATTTACTGAATTACCCAGTGAGATAGCTTCTCCCGTACCCAAGAGTGATGAACCCTTTGTTAATCTACCATAGTCTCGATACACTTCTCAATGTAGCCAATCACTACCGTATTAATAGCTCTAAATAGAACTACGTTGGGCTAGTGTCAAACTACACTGATTTGTGCATAAGGTGCTCCGGTGATCTCAAGTCTAAGGATCACATGCACCACCATCCATTAGAGGATTTATTCCATAGACACTAGGGTTACCATCCATATGGAATCCTCTGGGTGGAGTCATCGATAAACTTGCCTCTAGCAAGCACCCATGCGTTGCACCAGGTTGTCGGCAAACAACCTTGACAAGTCAGATCAATCACTGTTTTTCAACAGGGTCGTTCAACACTATGATAGTCTTACCGTATTATCTGTATCCTTGGTCAGAATAATACTGGGCTATGGACGTTTCTAAAGTGGCCACCATATGTGATAATAGAGTTCTCACTATCAAGATTTGAAACACTTGATACTCTCGTCACGGTTCTACTATCCTAAGGACATATATCATTATATATAGGATATAGAAGAATATGCCTTTTATTGATAAATAAACGTTTATTAGAGAGTCAATATTACAATAATTGATTGGCTCTAGGGCACATGTTCTAATAATCTCCCACTTGCACTATAGCCAATCATTCATGTATTTAATACCGAATAACCTTAAGTGTTTTTCATGCTTCTGCTGTGACAAAGGCTTCATCAGTGGATCAGCGAGATTGTCATTAGTATGCACTTTACTGATATGTTCATCTTTCCTCTCAACCATTTCTCTGATGAGATGGAAACGTCTAAGTATGTGTCTGGACTTCTGGTGAGACCCTGGTTCCTTTGCTTGAGCAATTGCTCCATTGTTGTCACAATAGACATCTATCGGATAAACAATCATGGAAGCCACACCAAGTTCGGTGAAAAACTTCTTAATCTAGACTACCTCTTTGGCCGCATTGAATAATGCAATATACTCAGCCTCTATTATAGAGTCCACTACAGTGCTTTGCTTGGAGCACTTCTAGCTCATTGCACCCCCATTGAGACAAAATACAAACCCTGATTGTGATTGATAATCATCTTTATCCATTTGGAAACTAGCATCACTGTATCCTCTTATAGTGAGCTCATTTTCCCCTCCATAAACCAAGAACATGTCCTTAGTCCTCTTCAGGTACTTAAGGATGTTCTTGACAGCTATCTAGTAACGCTCACCTGGATCTGATTGATATCTACTACAAGTGCTTAACGCACATGAGACACGAACATTGTTGACACATATGGGATCCCTTCATTCTATCTCTCTCATCGTGTGTTTGAGGACACATATCCTTAGAGAGATAGACACCATATGACATCGGAACAAATCCCTTCTTGGATTCTTCCATACTGAATCTCTTTAGTACCTTGTCAATGTATGTACTCTAACTTAGGCAAAGCAACCAACGTGATCTATCTCGATAGATCTTTATTCTGAGGATGTAGGCTGCTTCTCCTAAGTCTTTCATGGAGAAGCACTTGGATAACCAAGTCTTTGTTAGAGTAGATGCCCTAGAGCCAATCAATTATTGTAGAATTGACTCTTTGTAATAATGTTCATTGATCAATAAAAGGCATTTCATACTATATCGCATAAATCATCATTGTATGTATTGATATATGTCCTTAGAATGGTAGAACTGTGACGAGGGTATCAAATGTTTCAAATCTTGATAGTGAGAACCCTATGAGCATATATGGTGGCCATTCTAGAAACGTCTGTAGCCCCAGTATTATTTTGAAGTAAGGGCACAGATAATACGATAAGGCTATCATAGTGTTGAACGACCCTGTCGAAAGGCAATGATTGATCTCACTTGTCAAGGTTGTCTGGTGACAACCAGGTGCAACACATGGGTGCTTGTTGTAGGCAAGTTCACTAGACTAACCCACCAGAGGATTCCATATGGATGGTAACCCTAGTGTCTATGGAACAAATCTTCTAACGAATGGTGGTCCATGTGATCCTTAGACTTGAGATCACCGGAGCACCTTGTGCACCGATTGGTGTAGTTTGACACTAGTGTAACGCAGTTCTATTTAGAGCTGTCAATACGGTGGTGATTGGCTACATCATGGAGTGTATCAAGACTATGGTGGATAGACAGAGGATTCATCACTCCTGGGTACAGGAGAAGTTATCTCACGACGCAATTCAGTAAATGGCAATGACACTAAAACTGTGGCCACAGTGGGATTGAGTAGTTGCTCTATCCAGTTTATAATACAGGTCATTGGTCTAGTATCTGAATACACAAATACACAATATCGAGAGTAACCAAAGGTTGACACTATTTCTATGCCTCGGTCTCGTCGAGATAACGGATGATGAAAGGATCGTATTGTACGGTAACCATATCGTTGTCAGGTAGCTACTTTGCTAAATCCGAATCTATCGGGTGGCCATGATGCCTTGCTAGGGGCCAATCTTGGTATGTGTATTAATGAGATGATTAATTGGTGTTAATCGCGATACTATACACTACTGGTATGATGAGGAGCCTATGTGTCACAGACACAGAAGATAATTTAAGAGCCAGAAAGTAAGAAGGGCGTTTTCGTCTTTTTAGACGAAAGGGTATTTTGGTAATTTTATAGTGCAATTAAATTTGCTGAGGTCGTAGCCTTTATTTAATTTTTCAGAAAAATTAAAGAAGTGAGACTACGTTTAAATATGTGCTCGCATATATTTAAATAAATTATCATTATTGTTAAATGTTAATATATATTAAATATATATATTAATTGATTTTAATTGAGATAATGATAAACAAAAACTAAAATATCTAAATGAGAGTGTTTGGAAACAAGGGGTGTTTGGGGTGGGGCCCAAGCCTATTCCATAAGGGAATAGGGCAATTAAACTTGCATTATAAAAGAAAAAGTTTAATTGACAGAAAAAGAGATTTTTTCATTAATTCATTCATTCATTGAAAAGCAAAACCTCCAGCCCCAAAACACGCTCCCACGCTAGAATGCCTTTTGCTTAGAATCAAAGTATTCTTTGATTTTTCCTTCTTGTTTCTTAAGACTAAAGAGGATCTAGCAAATCCTTCTTTAGTTCCTTGCGATTATCTTCGTGTGGACTACATCGGTTCGATCATACACTTGGGTCAGTAGCAAAATACGTTCAGAGACAAAGTTGGAGGAACCTCCAAACATGCGTATGATTTCTTAAACTCTAAACTAATTTTCTGTAGATTCTTATTTTGATATAAACTGTAAACTTATGCCTTGATCTTAGTTCTATGGAACGATCCGTGTTGTTATTAATTTTGTTTTCTTCTGTATCAATGGATCGTTTCCTAACAGTGGTATCAGAGCCAAGGGTACCAGATTTTACAATTTTATGTGGATGGTTGATTACATGTATTTGATTGATAATATGTTGCCTTAAAGAATCTGCGTAAAATATGCCTTAAAAGCATGTTTTAAGAAATCAATTAATAGATTAATTTTAATTTGTTGATGATCTGCAAGTTTGGTATATTGGGTGATGGATTTTTGTTGAGATTAGTGTTTATGATTGATTACAAAATCCGTTTAGTGTGTTTTTGGTGACTGGATGAACTGATCTGGAGCTACAGATCAGTGTACGCTCACTGCGAGGTGATATAGCCCATCGTCGCGGCGTGCGTGATTGGCTTTCACTCTGATTGTGAAATCAGCGCTCGCCGCAGCGATATAAACCATCACCGCGGCGATCGTCCTTAGGACGAATGTTGTACGAAATCAGCGCATGCTGCGGCGATATAACCCATCATCGCGGCGATCGCATGTTGAGCATGAACGTCAAGTTAATCACTGCACGCTGTGATGATCTAACTCATTGCCGCAGCAAGCGCACTTTCGAGTGCACAAGGGCTAGATTGTAAAGTTTCAAAACTTTTGGACCAAATATAGATATACAAATTGTCAGGGGGTAATATAATTAACCCACCAATTTCAAAAATTTGATTGTTTTTTAAATGTATGCTGTGTACTTGTTTGTATATTGCATGGTGCCCAGTACATGAGCCTTAGACCTATGGTGAATGTTTTAAAAAATTTTTGGGTACGTATGGTTGTAATTTATTAAAATAGGGCCTGCGTATCTTGCCTTTCTTCTCTTCTCAATGTACATTCTCTTATCATCTCACTGCTCTCGAATGTAAATCGAGGTTTCTAAATTTATTGGTGTAAAGAATTTTGTATAATTATTCTTATTGTAAATTTAGAATGATGTTTTTGTAATGTACTTAAAGATGGAGCAAAGGACGAGGCAACCATACATGAAGACTCAAGATATTTATTATAGGACCCCTAGGTGACCTACCGATTCCTCTAGGCTCGAGGAAATCGGTTTTAGTTGGGCCATGTACCAGCACATTTTAATATTTTGTTTAGAATGCATGATAAGGTTGAATGTTCAATAACATGTCAAACAATGTCATTCTAACAAAGATAATAATATGGTGAGACTTTAAATAACAAACCCTTAATTAAAGTATATTAAGTCATGTAAGCCTTCCATGACCATGGTTTTAATCAAACCACTGTTCGTCGAAACCTTGTTCACTAAAGCGAAGGGTACACTTCTACCAGTGGGAAGTTAAAATGCATTGGAGTTTTCCTTAATGGTGATGGGTCGACTTAAAATGATGGTTTTGCTTGTTCACCAAAGCGAAGGTTGATAAACGCATCATAGACATAGTAGAGCAATGCACATATTGTGTGTACGTGGTGACATGTAGTGTCCACTCTACTGATACTGAGAATCACACTTGAGGACAATGGCATGTAGTGTCTGTTGGATTGTGGATTGGCTTGTTGGCTTTTTCACATTTGAGGTTGATAGTAGGAGCTATCGACTGGTGTGGATTAAGTTTGTTGGCCTACCTAATCAACTCATTTTGGCTTGTTCACGAAAGCGAAGGTTTGAAATGGGAAAGAATGGGATCTCGGTCCACTAGGAAAGTCAACGGGCTTTCCCGAGTTAATAGTGAGGGCTATTGACTTGAGTAAAATAGTGGGAGCATCATTTAATAAAAGACCATATTAAATAATAATGAACTTTATAATGACTTTATCTTTTCTGCAATTGTAGATTCACCAAAGTGAGCACTATGAACCTGTGAACGATAATCGAGAAAGAAAACAGGTTTGATGGATCCAATTTCTCAGACTGGTATCGTAATCTTTAGATTATACTCAAGTTGGAAAAGAAATTGTATATCCTTGAAAAGCCATACTTGGCTGAGCCTGATCCTGATCCTGATCCTGATCTAGATCCTGATCCTGATGCCACTCAGGAAGTAAAGGATACTTATCTAAAGTTCCTTGATGATGCTGATGGCATTCAATGCTTGATGTTAGCATCGATGACACTAGTGCTGCAAAAGCAGCATGAGAATATGGACAATGCTTCCATTAGTCTACACCTCAAGGAGCTTTTCGAAGGAAATACTCGACATGAGAGGTACAAGGTGTCAAAAGCACTGTTTGGAAGTCGTTTGACTGAGGGAGCCTAAGTTGGTCCTCATGTGCTCAAGATGATCGAGCACATAGAGAGACTTGAGACTTTGGGATTTGAGTTGGATGCAGAATTACAAATGGATTTGATTCTGCAATCCTTGCTTGACTCTTATGCACCGTTCATAATGAATTTCAATATGAGCACGATGGTGAAAACCCTGTTGGAACTTTTGAACATGCTGAGGACTGCAGAGCAGGACTTGAAGAAATCCAAGCCTATTTTACTGGTTGCTGCCAATAAAGGAAAGGGAAATGGCAAGGCTAAGGCCAAGGCCAAACCCAAGCCCAAGCCCAAGCCCATTGGACAGGTTGCTCTTGGGCCTGAGAGTGGCATAGGGAAGGGCAAAGTAGTCTGCTTCTTTTATGGCAAGCCTAGCCACAGGAGAAAACACTACAAGGCTTTCCTCGCAAGCAAGAAGAAGTCAGATACTACGACTTTAGGTATGTTTATGATTGAGATTAACTTCTCTCCCTCAACATCTTGGTTCATCGACACAGGATGTGGTACTCACATTTGTACTGATGTGCAGGGACTAAGGCAGAGTAGAGTGCTCACCAAGGGAGAGGTGGACCTACGAGTTGGAAATAGAGCACATGTGGCTGTATTGGCTGTAGGGACTTACTGTTTATGTTTGCCTACGGGCTTGTTGTTGGAACTACATAACTGTTATCACGTACCTTCTATTTCTAGAAATATTATTTCAGTATCCGTTTTGGATAATATGGGGTATTTGGCGTGCTGTCGTAGGCACCCAGAATTAAAACCCTAAAAAATACACGTAGTAGTGTGAGTAGGGATCGTTCCCACGAAGAGTGTCTAGCCGAGTTTAATGTTATGTGAACAAGGCTGGGGTTTTTTGACTAAAACAGAAATAATTTCAGGAAAAACAATTCAAATTAAACTATCAAAATCAATCAAATAACAAAACTTGGTCTAGGTCAACATCCACCATCAGAATCTTACAACTGATCATCGATACAAAAATAAATCAATTCATACCTGAATATTCTCTGTTGGAACTATTTTCCTATCTCTCCTTAGTTGTAATTAATTAAGAAACAAGCGATCTAATTAACCTTACTACTAAACAACCCTAGACAAGCGCTAAACATTTAATCTAATGGCAGCCTTAAGACCTAGAGAGATCGATGAAGCTAAACAACACAAACTCAAGCGGTTGCATTTAATTTAGTGGAATGTTCTTCTTAAGACTTAATAATTCTGAACGCAACAAATTCTTAAACCCTAATTGCTTCACAAGTTAAAAGGATCAAACAATTACGGATTTGATATCTAACTTAGCAGTAGATTGCAACAAATAATAAACTAGTAGGCCTCCTAGTAATTAAACGCAACAATCATTAAAATATGCATAGAAGAACATCCAATACTCAAACATAAATTGAACACTTAAAGAAAAAAAACCAGATTGATCTCACAGTTTATTGATTCCGAGGTCTTGTTTCCTTCGACCAAGTTATAAAAGTTTAGCCGCTCATGGCCATAATCAAAACTCAAAGGAAAAGAAAAATTCCAGCAAAATGAATTTTAGAAGAGAGAAGAGAGAGGCATGTGTGATATGTGTTATCCCTAATCTGATCTCCCTCTCTCCATATCCAATTCGAATTTTAATTCTACTAAATCTAAATCTCCTTAAAATATTCTAAAATCCCAAAATAACCTTTATCCTAATCTGAGTAATTGAAAATAAAATAAAGTCTTAATACAAAATAGGGAAGTGGTGTTTCCAGCTATAATTTGCGTGCAACAGGTCTTCAAAACTTCTTGTAATAATTTGCCTATTTGAATTGCATGACAAGGCAGGATGTTCTAGAACATCGGCAGTGCAGGTGCGTCAACTTCAAGCCCGATTACAACCTTGATGTAGCGAGTATCTCTCCAAACTCAAAAGAAAGTTGTAGATCTCTTTCTTAGGGTTCCACAAAATTTTGAATCATCTCAAGTGGAGCTCGGATGAGAGAGTTATACCCAGATTACGAAACAATGTCGAAACTGTCTGAATTCACTTAATTAGTTCCGTTTTGCAATTAACGCCTCTATTTGCATCCTAAATCAAAATAGAATAATAATGAGTAAATTTAGGCAGCAAATAAGTATAAAATACTAGACATTAAGGGGGGTGAATGTGTCATTTTGTATTCTCATCAAATTCCCCCACACTTAGCTTTTGCACATCCTCGGGCAAACTAATTCAAACAAACACTACACTCAAGTCATATCAAGAATACCATCATCTCAAGTCATATCAACAACACCATCATGATGCATAAGCAACAATATTTAATCCATGCATATTCATACCTAACTTAGGCAGCAACAAAATAAAATAAAGTAGAGTTAATGACATTCATCTCTCTTCGTCATTTTCCATAATTACTCTCAATCAGTCAATGCAAACAAGGAAACTAATCACAACCAATTCATGTACAACTCACCTCTCAACTTTTTCCTCAACTATTTCTCTTTACTACTACAAACTGGGCAGCAAACTAGGGATATTTTTTTTTTTTTCTGTTTTGAAAAAGAATGAGTGCATTTTATGCTCCATCTAATTGCAAAGTTGTGTTTATGAGTGAGTGCGTTTTACGCTCCATCTCGACTCACCACATACCTTTCTTTTCTTTTTTCTATTTGGTTAAACCCAAATTTAGGACTAGCTTAAGAGAAACAATTGTTCTTTTTTTTTCTTTTAAGGGTTGTCATACACTCCTCAATCATGCTTCGTCACCAAGTTCACACAACTTCTCAAGACATATTGTTTCAAACTTCAAAGATTCAAATCTGATTAACTCTATTTTATGAAATATTGCTAACATCCTAAGTCAAGGAATATGCTCAACAACAAAGTCAAGTAACTATTTCATGCATCACTAGACGTTCAAAGACATGACAGCATAAACCTTCCTAAAAACAAAAAACAATTTTTTTTTTTTTTTTAAACACAACCTAAATCCCCTCCCCCACACTTAAAACTGACATTGTCCCCAATGTAAGATGAAATGCAAAGAAAAGGCAAAAATAACCAAAATTTAAAATGCGAGAATAAGAAAACAAACTCCCCTTGGGTTGCCTCCCAAGCAGCGCCTTTGTTTATTGTCGTTGGCTCGACTCAAGGCTGTCTTCTTCAATCTGAATAAGTCAGATCCTCAAGGTCCAATCCTGCCACATTTTCTTCTTGGAGACCTTCATAGAAAGTCTTAAGTCTATGGCCATTCACCTTGAACACTTTGGAAGTTGCTAAACTTTGAATTTCAATTGCACCATGAGGAAAAACATTAGTAACAACAAAATGTCCAATCCAACGAGAACGCAACTTACCCGGGAACAAACAAAGCCGTGAATGGTATAGAAGGACTTTTTGACCAACTTTAAACTTCCTAGAGATCATCTTGTCATGAAAAGCCTTCGTCTTTTCCTTGTAAATCCTTGCATTCTCATAGGCATCATTGCGAATTTCCTCTAACTCTTGTAGTTGCAACTTCCTGTGTTCTCCACTTTCATCCATCTTCATGTTGAAACTCTTGATTGCCCAATAAGCCTTGTGCTCTAACTCAACTGGAAGATGGCATGCTTTCCCAAACACCAACCGAAAAGGTGACATACCAATGGGCGTCTTATATGCAGTCCTATACACCCACAAGGCATCATCCAAACGCAAACTCCAGTCTTTTCTACTTGGATTGACCGTTTTTTCCATGATGGACTTGATCTCTCGATTTGACACTTCCGCTTGTCCATTAGTTTGCGGATGATAGGTAATGGACACCTTGTGGGTCACATGATACTTTTTCAGCAAAGCCTCCACAGTTCGATTGCAAAAGTGAGTGCCTCGATCACTTATTAGAGCTCTTGGAATTCCAAACCTACAGAATATGTTAGACTTGATAAAATCTGCAACAACTTTAGAATCATCAGTCCTAGTGGCTTTAGCTTCCACCTATTTTGAGACATAATCAACAGCAAGCAAAATATAAACATAACCAAAAGATACAGGGAACGGTCCCATGAAATCGATGCCCCAAACATAAAAAATTTCGCAAAATAGAGTGGGGGTTTGTGGCATCTCATTCTTTTGGGATATATTAACTATCCTTTGACAATTATCGCATGACTTACAAAAAGAGTATGAATCTCGAAATAAAGATGGCCAATAGAAACCACATTCTAGCACTTTTCTCGCTGTCCTCTTAGCTCCAAAGTGACCTCCACATGCATAAGAATGACAAAAGGTGAGAATGGAAATAATTTCATTTTCATGAACGCACCTTCTTATTACT
The DNA here is from genome assembly GCA_026225825.1 of Pistacia integerrima. Classification (NCBI taxonomy): domain Eukaryota; kingdom Viridiplantae; phylum Streptophyta; class Magnoliopsida; order Sapindales; family Anacardiaceae; genus Pistacia; species Pistacia integerrima. The sequence continues at coordinate 14,780,582 of CM047740.1, read as the reverse complement.
TGATCTGCACAATACTCCCATAAGTAGGGGTCATCCCACACATAGTATTTGGCATCACTCTTCATCTTATCTCTTTGAGCCCTAGACAATCCAGGAGGAAAAATGTTAGTAACCAAATAATTTACAAGATTTGCATACCAAGGTAATGTCACACTCGTGGAGAATAATTGCTCGTCAGGGAAAATTTCTTGTAAATGAAGTTCATCCTCCACATGAGCTAGACGACTCAAATGATCTGCGACACTATTTTCTGTCCCTCTTTTGTCTTTGATCTCCAAATCGAATTCACTTAAGAGAAGTATCCACCTTATTAATCTCGGTTTTGCCTCTTTCTTTGTCATCAAATAACGCAAAGCTACATGATCAGAAAAAATAATAATTTTAGTACCAAGCAAATAAGATCGAAACTTTTCTAAAGCAAAAACAACAGCTAAAAGTTCTTTCTTAGCAGTGGAATAATTTCTTTGGGCATCATTCAAAATCCTGGAAGCATAATAAATGGCATGAGATGCTTTTCCAATCCTTTGACCCAAAACAGCGCCTACTGCATAATCACTTGCATCGCACATTATGTCGAAAGGAACGTTCCAGTCAGGGGGTTGGATAATTGGGGTAGAAGTCAGCAGTTCCTTCAGCTTGTCAAATGCCTCTTTACATGCCTCATCGAGCTCAAAAACCACATCCTTTTGCAGCAACTTACATAGGGGTAATGCTATTTTGGAGAAGTCCTTGATGAATCTTCGGTAAAAACCTGCATGTCCAAGAAAAGAATGAACTTCCCGCACACTAGTGGGGTAAGGTAAAGATTGAATAATGTCAACTTTGGCTTTATCTACCTCAATTCCCCTAGATGATGTTAGTGTATTTTAATGTATGCCCTAGAAACCATTCGTGTTGTCGGTTTCAGAGTATTTTGTCTTGTATCTATAATATATCATAAATAATAGAAGAAAGAGTTCTTCAATTCATATATGTAAATTGCTTCCTTTATTCAGTCATGCATTTAAAATAAAGTATGTATATGAATTGTCCAGATGATTCATTTAATAGGTAAATGAATTATCGAAAAAGGTTCCCTGCGGAAGCAATATAAATTTGGGCAACTATATTGTACACTAGGCATATCGGATGCTTTCGAAAGATATCATGAGTTGATATAAGTACGGATGACGATGATAGTCATGTCACTAGGGCATTGGTATGGATTAACGGTTGGTGAACTGTTTTTCGAACGTGACCGAATAACGACAAATCACTTGGAAAAGCATGTAGTCAATGATTTATCGCTTTGGTTATATCAAGGTACGATGTAGACATGTAGTCCTTTGACTTGAGACATTGTAGTCGGATCCGATATGGATGCATATGGTTCATACGGTGTATAAGTACGAGACTAATCATGTTTCGTACAATAAAGCCTATTTGGTCATGCGTTGTTCATATCGGAAACGAGCGATGGTCAAGAGGGGATCCATTGACTCGGAAATATAGGATCGGGAGTACCGACTCCATCCGGATTCGAGTTCCTAGACGAACATCGATAAATGTCGGAAAACTGAATCTGCGGCCGAGTCTATTATTAGTCATACAAAAGTAAGTTTGTGATGACAAGTTCGGACATATTGATCGACAATTCGGTAGAAGATCGAGTTTAGGATTTTAACGTTCCATGAATCCATACTCGATTAGGATATCTCAATGGAGGGACTTTACTTGCATGGTACGTATGATATGAAATGGGTTCGATGAAGTATTTCTTCATCGTGGTTTAGGGACTATGGCACATTGCTAGATGTTTACTATAGTCGTTAGGCCTCCGGACGGGTTTTCGGATTCATCCAGAACCGGCTCACGGCTAATCCACGGTGGACCTACATGGTCACACCAATAGCCTTGAGAAGTTAGAGAATGATGAGAGAGAGAAATGATTATCCGAAGAGGGCTAGCACCTTCCGAGGGTAATAACGGTATTTCTATAGTAATAGTTACATAGAAACAATTTGTGACATTTTAAGGGTTAAAATGGTCAAGCAATAATTAATTATATTTAATTATTATATCTTAAAGTGTTAAGATTAATGAGATGAACAAAAAATAACCTTTTAATAGTTAAAGGGTAAAAAGGGTAAATTTATGGGTTGTTAATGTAAACTAGTTTAGTTTACATGGGCCCTTGAATAATATTGATTATTCAAAGGGTAGCATATTAAATTCGTGGGGTCCCTTTATAAAATAAGATTTTATTGGGCTTGGAAGTGAAAAAATAAATAATTGCAAAATAGCCCAAGTATATATAAGTGCAAAAGGTTGCATTTTTGTTCATTATTCACTTGTTCACTGAAACACAAACTAAAAGCTCTCTCTCCCTAGCCAAGGCCACTCTCTAATCCTCTCAAGGTGGTGTTAAAGTGTGGAGGTTTCATCCTTTTGAAGCTAATCTTCATCAATCCAAAGCAAAGGAGTAGGTATAATCTCATATCCAAGCTTTGCATGTAAACCGTTTTTTTAATCCATGCTTTCATGCTTTCATTCTCCATCTCCACCACTCTTCATGCATGCTGAATCTTTCAAATGGTATCAGAGCTAAAAGCTCCTTGCATGTCGAATTTATAAGCTAAAATGGCATTTTCCATGTGTTCATATGTTCATCAAACTTGGTTGAGTTTGCATGTTAGTGATATGGTTCAAAAATGTTTTTTTCATAGTAGATCTTTACATGCATGTCTCGGCCATACATGGATCAGAGGTATATGTTCATTCTTCTTCTCATTCTTATATGTTTGAATGATGATAATGGTTATAATGAGCATGCCTTAGTATTGGATGAGTTGTTTGATGTAATAAGCATGTTTGATGCATGTGTATGTCTCGGCCATCTCTTGATCTTTGGAAAACATGTTTTTTCTTCTTGCTCTAATATGTTTGGGTATGTTAGAATATGATTTAAAGCATGTTTGGATGATGATTATTGCATGAAATGTGATGAAAACTACATGCATGCATATATGTCATTTTCGGCCATGACTACTTTTGCCATAAAAATGTCATTTCATTCATGTATTGATGAATGATGTTTTAGGAAATGTTGCATGATGATTCATTTAGAAAAATGTTCATGCATGTTCATTTCCATTACTTTGATTAAATGGTTTATGCTTTGACATGCTAAATGTGTTATCTTTAATTTGATTAAAGTATATTTTTTGCATGAAGTGTATGCAAATGTTGCAAGTGTTTAGTGGTGGAATTTGATGTTAGCATAAAGTTATGGATTATTCATTCATATGATGAATTATGATATTATATATGATTGTGGTAAATTTAATGTAGGATGTTTAATTTGATTAAATTATCTTATAATGCATCATTGCATGGCATAAATTATTATATTTTTGAAATGTAATAATTTGGTTGTTTGAATGGTTTCAAAAATGATGATGCAAGATGGCATGATCGTCTTTGAAAAGATAAATATGTCATAAAAAGTATTACTTTAGTTAAAAGTAACTTGTGTCATAGAATGATTACTCTTGGAGTAATAAAACCCACTTATCTATGCCATGCATGACTTTTGTGAAAAGTATTGAAATGATGCTAACAATTAAATAGTATATCTTTGGGTGGAATATGACAAAAGTGTTTATGTAATGATTCCTATAAAATGTGTAATTGTTGCATGGCCCAAAGTTATAATTAAATTACCACATGAATATATATATAATATCTATTAATATATGAGATATATTTATATATTTATATTCATGCCTTTAAATAATTGTTTATTATATTTGCTATGAATGTTTAATATTTATTTATGTGATGAATGAATATTAGATTAGAGGGTTGATCATGGGCGCCATTTGGTTTTCAAAATATTCAAAAGTATTTGTAATATTCTTTTATTAAATGGCTTGTAATAATTAAATTTTATTTATTTATTTTAATCGGGCTGCGTGCCTAAGATCCAATATGTAATGGAATCGGCTAGACGAGAACCGAAGAGCATCCGGATGACGATCCAATCGAAGATATAGTATTAGGGTAAATAGTTTGCCTTTAGGATGTATTTTCGAAAAGCCCCATGGTCAACCCACATGCTTTAAATTATGCATATATGTGATATGTATGAATTGTTAATTAAACATGGCATGCTAAAATGAATTAACTAAAGGTTAAACCTAAATCTCCCCAATTTAAAATTATTAAATCCAAGTCTCCCATTGTGGGATAACTAAATTCTTTGATATAAATTTTAATATCCCAAGATTTCTATTATGTGAGGGATACAATCTTTATATCATAGAATTAAGTTGATCTTGTTCTTGGATGGATATTTTCACCTTGACCAAGAATTCTATTATGTGAGGACATGATGAAAATGCCATCCTAAGAAAGCACAATGGTTCGGATTTAACTAGCCTAGGGTACCAAGAATTCTATTATGTGAGGTATCCGAAGCTAAGACAAGGAATATGAATCAAACCTTATATAGTGATATAAAAGGAAAAGAGTTTCCTACTTATTAGACTTAATTAACCAAGAATTCTATTATGTGAGGTTAATTGAATTTGATAAGAAATTGATTCCCCCACTAAGAAATTTAATCCAACGAAAATTTCCGGATCCTATTTAAGGGAGTGTAGGACTCGAATAAAATAGTGGGGAGCTAATTTGATTATGCATTAAAAGGTTTAAAAGATTACAAGACACTAATAAAATTACTTTTCTTTGCAGTTTCATCTTTGTGATAAATAATCGAAAAAATGGCCAACAATGTTCTCCTAAGGATAATGGACAATAACATGTTAACCGGACCCAACCTAAAAGATTGGCTAAGAAATCTTAGAATTGTTCTAGATTTTGAAAGAATTGCTTATGTCCTAGAAGCACCTCTTCCACTTGATATTGGACCGGATGCTCCACAAGCTGAGCTTGATGCTCTTGAAAAGTGGAGAGAGGATAGTAGGAGGGCTAAAAAATTACATGTTAGCCTCCATGAATAGAGAACTTCAAACTAAGCATGAAGAGGTTTCAAATGCTTATGATATCCTCATAGCTCTACAAGAGTTGTATAGCGAAAATCCAAGAGTGGTTGAGTATGAATTGTGTGCATCCCTCTTTAGCATGAAGTTGAGGGAAGGGGAACCTCCAATGATCATACTCTTAAAATGATCAATGGATTAGATCATTGGATGGATATGGGGTGGTCATGCCGACCGCCTCAAAGTGAATTTGATTCTACAATCCCTTCCTCCAAGTTATAAACCGTTTATAACTAACTACAATCTCAATAGAATTGAGAGAAACCTCTCAACTGCTAAATGAGCTTAAAGAATTTCTCAGCAGAGAATGTGAAAGGGAAGGGACATGAGGATGTTTTTGCCGCCTCCACTAGCGGGGCCAATAAAAAGCCCAAAGTGCTACCAAAGAGGTCCAAAAGTTGGACCCAAGAATAAGAGCTTCAAGAAGCAGCAAAGGCGAGAAGGCCGATGCAAAAGGAAAATGTTTCCAAGTGGAAAAGATGGACCTTTGGAAGAGGAAGCTGTCCCTCAATACCACGAGCAGTTTGAAGAAAGGCAAAGGAAAAGCGGTATGAACCAATGTCTTATGATTGAATATGAATTAAGTGTTAATTCGTATAGTCATTCCCTGGATATTAGATTCAGCAGCAACATCTCATGTTTGTATGTCTTTGCAGGTACTTGAGAATAGTTACGAGGTGATAAAGAGGCGAGATCATTTTGAGGATGGCAAATGGGGCACGAGTTGCATGAGGCCATGGGGACTTGCTCACTAAGACGCCCTTCAGGACATGTTTTGAATTTGTTTAAAGTATTGTACTTTGAAAAGGCCACAAGAAACATCATTTCTATTTCGCTTTGTGTAAGGCAGGTTATTATGTCTTGTTTAATGGAAATGAATGTTCAATACATTTTGGAAATGTTTTAGTTGGTAAAGTTTGTGAATACAAATGGTTTGTATGTCTTAGAATTGAATGACTATGCTTCAATCAATACCATTTCTAATAAAAGAACTCGATCTGAATCAAATCCTAAAATTCTATGGCATCATAGATTGGGTCATATAGGAGAGAGAAGATTAATACACTTGGAGAAAGTGGGATCCTAAACTCATTGGGTTCTGAACCCTATCCAACCCTGTGATTCATGTCTCCAAGGAAAGATGACCAAGTCTCCCTTTAAGAGTAAAGGAGAGCGAGCTAAAGAACTTTTAGAACTCATACATACGATGTGTGTGGACCATTTAGTACTTTACCTGTGGGGAGGATTTGAATATTTCATTACCTTTGCTGTATGTCACGATACGTATTTGGGTAGTTTACCTAGGGGAGGATTTGAATATTTCATTACCTTTACGATGATATGTCACGATATGGGTATTTGTATTTAATGAAATGCAAATGAATCCTTTGAAAAATTCAGAGAATTCAAGAATGAAGTAGAAAATCAAACTGGAAAGAGTATTAAAATACTACAATCGATCGTGGGGGTGAATACTTGAGTACGAGTTTCAAGAGTTCTTAAAAGAAAATGGGATCATCTCACAATTGACTCCTCCTTATACACCCCACCTAATGGAGTGTCGAAGGAGAAATCGTACCTTATTGGATATGGTACGATCGATGGTGAGTTTTACAGACTTACCAATGTCTCTGTGGGGTACGCTCTCCCGGACGCCATGCATATCCTTAATAGGGTCCCGTCTAAAACTGTCCCGTAAAACACCGTATGAGATATGGTATGGAAAACGTCCAAGTCTGAATTATATGAAGATTTGGGGCCCTGCCACTTATGTTAAATTGGTTAAATCTGATAAGCGGATGTTAAATCCGAGAGGGTCGGTTCATTGGATATCCTAAAGATAGTTTAGGATATTGCTTTTACTTCCCAAGTGATCAAAGAGTTTGGATCGGTAGAAATGCGCTTCCTCGAGAACGAGTTCTTGGAGGAAGGCGGCGTTGGAAGAAATATTGAACTCAAGGAAGAGTTCTAAGAGCCAAGAACCGAGATTGTGAAGATGGAACGTCCCACTCGGCGAACCTCGGTATCGATACTATGGTTCCAGACGGAAAGTCTTCTAGAATGTCGAAACCTCCAGAGAGATATGGGTTCCTACATGAGCAAGATTTTGAATCTTACTTAGTGGGGAGTAGATGATCATGGTGATGATCCTAGAAGCTACGAAGCAATCTTGGATAGAGATTCAGGAAAATGGCTAGGAAGCGATGGATTCGAGATAGAATCAATGCATGCCAATCAAGTATGGTCGCTTGTGGATCCACCTGAGGGAATAGTTCCTATAGGTTGTAAATGGGTCTATAAGAGAAAAGTTGGCAAGGATGGGGAGGTAGAGACCTTCCTTCAAAGCTCGGCCCAGTGGCGAAAGGTTATACTCGAAACAAGGATTGGATTATGAGGAAACCTTCTACTTTGTAGCTATGATTAAATCCATCCGTATAATGCTAGCCATCGCAAGATACCATGATTATGAAATTTGGCGATGGATGTCAAAACAGCTTTCCTCAATGGTTTTATTGAGGAAAACATCTATATGGAACAACCGATAGGTTTTGTATCCTCTGCTGAAAGACATAAGGTATGCAAATTGCATCGATCCATTTATGGATTGAAGCAAGCTTCAAGAAGCTGGAACATTCGATTTGGCGACATAATCAAATCGTTTGGTTTTGTCAACAATCCGGGATGAGCCCCGTGTATACAAATGGGTTAAAGATCATGCCATCACGTTTCTCATATTATATGTAGATGACATACTTTTGATGGGAAATGATATAGGCATGATGACGAGGTTAAGGTTTGGTTGTCCAAAACCTTCTCGATGAAAGACTTAGGAGAAGCGACATATGTCCTTGGCATTCGTGTCTATAGAGATAGAACGAAAAGGGTAATTGGATTATCCCAAAAATTGTACATAGAGAAAATGCTAAAAAGATTTAGCATGGAGAACTCTAAGAGAGGTCTTTTGCCCTTCACTCATGGTCTTCATCTTTCTAAAGAGATGGGTCCAAAGACCGATGAAGAAGCGACGCGGATGCGTAATGTGCCTTATGCGTCGCCGTAGGTAGCTTAATGTACGCAATGCTATGTACAAGACCTGATATAGCTTATCTTTGTAAGTGTTACGAGCAGATATCACCAAACCTGGGGAGGGGGAGAAACATTGGTCGGTTGTAAAATCGATCCTTAAGTACTTGAGAAGAACTAAGGATCTAGTTCCGAGTTATGGATGTTCCGAGTTAAACATTCAAGGATACTCAGATTCTGATTTCCAATCAGATATTGATGATAGAAAGTCTACATCGGGGTACATTTTTATATGTAATGGAGGTGCTATTAGTTGGAAAAGTTCCAAACAAACAACCACAGCTGACTCCACTGAGTGAATACATTGTGCCTTGGAGGAGGCGAAGGAGGTCAGTTTGGATGCGAAAGTTCGTAATTGAACTTGGTGTGGTTCCGAACATGGCTTACCCGATAAGCATGTTCTGTGACAATACTGGAGCTATTGCACAGGCAAAGGAACCAAGGGCACACCAAAAATCCAAACACATTCAGCGTAAGTATCACATTTTGAGAGAATTCGTTGGAGCTGGAGAGATTTTGATTCAAGACTCCTTCAGAAAATGGGGTATGGTGATCCACTAACTAAGGCGATGACACTGAAGCAATTGGACCATCATCTTGAGAAGATGGGTATGAGATACAACATCGAATGGCTTTAGTGCAAGTGGGAGTTTGTTAGTGTATTTTAATGTATGCCCTAGAAACCATTCGTGTTGTCGGTTTTAGAGTATTTTGTCTTGTATCTATAATATATCATAAATAATAGAAGAAAGAGTTCTTCAATTCATATATGTAAATTGCTTCCTTTATTCAGTCATGCATTTAAAATAAAGTATGTATATGAATTGTCCAGATGATTCATTTAATAGGTAAAATGAATTATCGAAAAGGTTCCTGCGAAGCAATATAAATTTGGGCAACTATATTGTACAATAGGCATACCGGATGCTTCCGAAAGATATCATGAGTTGATATAAGTACGGATGACGATGATAGTCATGTCACTAGGGCATTGGTATGGATTAACGGTTGGTGAACTGTTTTTCGAACGTGACCGAATAACGACAAATCACTTGGAAAAGCATGTAGTCAATGATTTATCGTTTGGTTATATCAGTGCACGATGTAGTCCTTTGACCTGAGACATTGTAGTCGGATCCGATATGGATGCATATGGTTCATACGGTGTATAAGTACGAGACTAATCATGTTTCGTACAATAAAGCCTATTTGGTCATGCGTTGTTCATATGCGGAAACGAACGATGGTCAAGAGGGGATCCATTGACTCGGGAAATATGGGATCGGGAGTACTGACTCCATCCGGATTCGAGTTCCTAGACGAACATCGATAAATGTCGAAAACTGAATCTCTGGCCAGAGTCTATTATTAGTCATACAAAAGTAAGTTTGTGATGACAAGTTCCGGACATATTGATCGACAATTCGGTAGAAGATCGAGTTTAGGATTTTGACGTTCCATGAATCCATACTCGATTAGGATATCTCAATGGAGGGACTTTACTTGCATGGTACGTATGATATGAAATGGGTTCGATGAAGTATTTCTTCATCGTGGTTTAGGGACTATGGCACATTGCTAGATGTTTACCATAGTCGTTGGGCCTCCGAACGGGTTTTCGATTCATCAGAATCCGGCTCACGGCTAATCCACGGTGGACCTACATGGTCACACCAATAGCCTTGAGAAGTTAGAGAATGATGAGAGAGAGAAATGATTATCCGAAGAGGGCTAGCACCTTCCGAGGGTAATAACGGTATTTCTATAGTAATAGTTACATAGAAACAATTTGTGACATTTTAAGGGTTAAAATGGTCAAGCAATAATTAATTATATTTAATTATTATATCTTAAAGTGTTAAGATTAATGAGATGAACAAAAATAACCTTTTAATAGTTAAAGGGTAAAAAGGGTAAATTTATGGGTTGTTAATGTAAACTAGTTTAGTTTACATGGGCCCTTGAATAATATTGATTATTCAAAGGGTAGCATATTAAATTCGTGGGGTCCCTTTATAAAATAAGATTTTATTGGGCTTGGAAGTGAAAAATAAATAATTGCAAAATAGCCCAAGTATATATAAGTGCAAAAGGTTGCATTTTTGTTCATTATTCACTTGTTCACTCAAACACAAACTAAAAGCTCTCTCTCCCTAGCCAAGGCCACTCTCTAATCCTCTCAAGGTGGTGTTAAAGTGTGGAGGTTTCATCCTTTTGAAGCTAATCTTCATCAATCCAAAGCAAAGGAATAGGTATAATCTCATATCCAAGCTTTGCATGTAAACCGTTTTTTTTAATCCATGCTTTCATGCTTTCATTCTCCATCTCCACCACTCTTCATGCATGCTGAATCTTTCAGATGAAACAACATGACCCAAAACTAGACCTTGGTCAACCATAAAATGACATTTTTCAGAATTTAACACAAGGTTAGTTTCTATGCATCTTTGAAGAACAAGTGTAAGGTTATGCAAACAATTATCAAAAGAGTTTCCATAAACTGTGAAATCGTC